>JAJHZJ010000513.1:1345707-1887755 GCA_023548195.1 Bettongia penicillata ogilbyi
CACACACACACACACACACACACACATACATTCACTCACCTCCACTTCTAACCAACCTTTCCTGATGGCTCCCAGAGTCACTATGGCTGCCCCATTACCTTGGGTTTCTTTTGTATTTCTCCCTTCTGTGTCTCTACGTGTACCCATTCCCCCCAACAGAATATAAGCTTCAGGAAGGCAGGAACTGTTTCATTTTTTCTTTGTATCCCAAATATCTAGCATGCTACCCCAGCACATTGATAAATGTATATCAATTTACCTCTTGAGGTACATTTAGATATATAAATAAAATTATAATCTATGTATATTGATGCTTCCTGGTTCTTTTTTAATTCTGATTTATTGCATATAAACTTTTCCATATTCCTAAATGTAACTTTTATAACAATATAGTTCATTGCTTTAGTAGGAAACATTTGCATACAAAGGGCCGTAAGACCTGGATTGAAGCCAGAATCTACTGTTCACTAACTGGGGGGTTCTGGGCAGGTCATTGCCCTTCTCAGAGCCTCCAATTCTGCCTCTATCAAATGAGAAGGATGGATTAGTTGACCTTAAAGGTTCTTTCTAGCTCTATGGTGCTATGATACAGTGAAATCTCTAAGTATTTCTCAGAAAGCTCCAACTAGATACTCAGTAGACATCTTAAACTCAATAGGTACACAACTGAATTCCTCATCTTTCCCTAACTTCTCTATGATTGTTGAGCGTCCCACCATCCTCCCCATGTAATTGCACCCTCCCTCACTCCCATATCCAATCTTGACCAAATCCCATCATCTCTGCCTTTGGATACTCTTGCTGACTTTAATTCTACTGTTGTTTTTTTCAAGCCTTTCCCAACCAAACAAGAGCTTTTGTTAAATATTTCTTATGTGCTAGACACTGTCCTAGGCCCTGGGGATAGAAAGGAAAACAAAAGTAATCCTTGTCCTCAAAGAGATCACATTCTAAACCGGGAGGAGGGGGACAATAAATCCATAGATTACTGATTTAAATGAATAGAAATTAAATATAGAGTAGATGGATAGAAGCCTTTAAGGAGAAGACATTCAGGCAGCTACAAGTTTTCACTATAACATTTACAACACTCAAGTAGAGATTTCTATAAACTCTGTACAGATGGTTCTCTTTTTAAGTATTTCCTTGGGATATATTCTCAATAGTTTTATTGTCAGGTCAAAGGGAATGGCTCATTTCAGGGTCCTTGTTGATGATTGCCAGATGGCTTAGCCTGATTGCCAATTCATCTCATTGGAGATCACAGCCAAGTAAACCTAAGGCCCTCAGTTCTTACCATAGAGGACAGATGATGAAGTCCAGGATACAGAGAACAGAATGTCAGATTGAACGTGGGAGAGAAAGCTAACCCCATTCCCCTGAGGGTCAACCAAATCACAATTTGGTATGATGAAGTGGAGAAAATAAGTGATAAAGTGAAGAAAGCACCAGACCTAGAAGGAGAAGAGTTGGGTTAAGTTTCATTCTGCCACTTGTGAACCGTGTGATGTTGGACTTGCCCCTCAACCTCTCTGAGAACATTTTTTAACCTATAATATGAGAATAACAACCCTTTAAGAATAGCGTGATCAGAGAAGGAGGGGGTTGGTTACGCATGAAGCGTGAGGAAGCCCAAATGAAAAGCTTCAGTCTTTCACTCAAATACGTGGATTTTTTTTTTAAACCAAAGAAGGCCTTCGGGATGTTGGATAGACCCGCTGGAGGAAATTCTAGGATTAGCCAAAGAATGACAGGGATGGATGGAACTGTTGCTCATCCTTCAGTTTTTGAGAGGACCGATGGCATCAGTAGAGCATCAAGTCAAGACACTTGCAAGTGAATTGAATTGAAGTGAGGCAGGGCTGTACAAAGTCTCCTTAGCATCATCTCAATCCAGTGTCAAGACGTCGGTCAGGATGACTGGAGAAAACCCTGGATGCAGTGGGAAACCTTGGCCTTTTTAAGCTAAAGACTTTTAACAGGTCTGTTTGACTGAGGCAATGCCTATTTAGTGATTAGGCTAGGTAAGAAATGAAACAAAGAAATTTGTGACCCAACAAGAGGTAGAGAACATCATGAAATACAAAATGGATAATTTTGATGACATTAAATTGAAAAGTTTTTGCACAAAGCCAATGCAACCAAGATTAGGAGGGAAGCAGAAAACTGGAAAAGAATTTTTGCAAGTATTGTCTGGGATAAAAGGCTTATTTTTAAAATATAGAGAACTAAATCAAATTTACAAGAATACAAGTCATTCTCTAGTTGATAAGTGGTGAAAGGATATGAACTGGCAGTTTTCAGAGGAAGAAATTAAAGCTATCTATAGTCATATGAAAAATGCTCTAAATCACTATTGATTAGAGAGATGCAAATCAAAACAACCCTGAGATACTACATCACACCCATCAGACTGACTAATATGACAAAACAGGAAGAGGATAAATGTTGGAGAAGATGTGGGAGAGTTGGAACACTAATTCATTGTTGATAGAATTGTAAGCTGATCCAACCATTCTGGAGAGCAATTTGGAACTATGCCCAAAGGGTTATATAAATGTGCATATCCTTTGACCCAGCAATACCGCTTCTAGGACTGTATCCTGAATGGGAACAGATTTAGTGAAGACTTCTCAGGAATATGGAGTCTTCTCCGGGGAGTGGAAGAGACCTTAGGCCCAGGTTTCCATTCCCCCAGAGTCAGATGAATTCCATATAAGGTTATGTATTGCATTAGGATCAATGATTGGATATGACCCACTAACTCCTCAATACTTAATTTGCATATGCATACATAGTCTGTAGTCCTCACACAGGCCCACCTGATTTGCATAAGTTCTCAATGCCCAATTTGCATGAGTCATCAATGCTTCATCTACATATATTTTCAATATTCATATTTTCAATGCTTAATTTGCATATAATGACATATATTTGTGGGCTTTGTAATGTCTGGGGAGCAGGAAATTTGATCCAGGTTTCAAAAGGGATTGGTTACATTTCACACTTAGAATGTAAGAAATAAGAATAATGGTCAGCTGTGGGAGGGGGATTTCTGAGTCAGGGTCTATGTAAATTGCCATTCTGCTTCTGCAAGGCGTCTCCCGACTCCTGGTGAAGGGACTGCCTGGTTTCTCTTGAGAACTGAATAAAGGAGATTTTCTGTTTTTACCTTGAGATGCCTCTGAGCAGTCAATTTGAATAAGGGGGGGTTGTGCTTCCCCCACACAATCCCAAAGAGATCATAAAAATGGGGAAAGATCCCACATGTCTTGTAGTCATCAAGAACTGGAAACTGAGGGGATGCCCATCCATTGGGGAATGATGAACAAGTTGTGGTATTTGAATGTAATAGAATACTATTGTGCTATAAGAAATGATGAACAGGAAGTCTTCAGAGGGGCCTGGAAAGATTTATATGAACTGATGCTGAGTGAAGTGAGCAGAACCAGGAGAACTTTGCACACAGTAACAGCCACAGTGTATGAGGACTGTTTCTGGTAGACCTAGTTCTTCACAGTAATGCAAGAACCTAAAACATTCCCAAAGGAGTCTTGAGGCAAAATGCCATCCACATTCAGAGACAAAAGTATGGAATCAGAATACAGAATGAAGCAGGCTATTTTCTCTTTCATTATGTTTTGTTTTGGTATTTTTTTCCTCATGGTTTCTCCCATTCATTTTAATTCTTCTATGCAAAATGACTAATGTGAAAATGTGGTTAATAAAAATGTATGTGTAGAACCATATAAGATTGCATGCTATCTTGGGGAGGGAGCAGGAAGAGAAAGGGAGAAGATTTAAGACTTATGGAAGTGATTGTAGAAAACTGAAAACAAATAAATTAGAGAGAGAAAGAGAGAGATGAAGGAAAGAAGGAAGGAAGGAAGGAAGGAAGGAAGGAAGGAAGGAAGGAAGGAAGGAAGGAAGGAAGGAAGAAAGAGAGAGAGAAAGAAAGGAAAGGAAGAAAGAAAGAAAGAAAGAAAGAAAGAAAGAAAAAGAAAGAAAGAAAGAAAGAAAGAAAGAAAGAAAGAAAGAAAGAAAGAAAGAAAGAAAGAAAGAAAGAAAGAAAGAGAAAGAAAGAGAGAGAGAGAGAAAGGAAATAAGGCAGAGAATGGCTTTATTGCTTGGTAAAAAAAAAACCGCAGTCTGAGAGGTGAGGACCCTCAGGGTTTCTGGCCAAAACAGAAACAATTGCTATTTACATTCATATTTTCAGTTAATTCTTTAAGTATACCATCCCTTCATCTGCAAAGAGTGGCAGGTTTCTTCATTGCCTATTTCAGTTCCTTTAATTTCTTTTCTTTTTGTTTAAGCTAACATTTCTACAAGATGTTCTAGTTTACCTACTTAAAAAAAAATCAATCTGGGAGGAGAAGACCCTCAGAGTTTCTGACCAGAACAGCAATAATTGCTATTTACACTCACTCTGAGCCATCAAAATGTAAACGATGACCAAGTGAGGCTTGGGCTGGGACCTATTATTGGTCATCTGTGAGAGCCAAGGTGATTTGGATTTAAGGCATTGTCAAGTAACTCCATTTGAATCCCAAAGAGCTTTATCAAATCCTGGAGTTTTATTTCAAAAACTCATAATTGAAATCATATGGGACAAGATTTAATTATCCTTTTGTTTAAAATGATAGAATAAATAAGCACAGAAGTGAAAAAATCTAACATCTATGCTATTGGAGAAGATCACAGAACCATGGATATCTAGTGATGGGGTACAGACTCTGGGAATCTCCTTGAAATCTCCTTGAAATTTGCCAATCTGGCTTTCATATGGTGAATCTTTAATGCACTTTGTTTTACTTTGGCTGAAGGAAGATGAGTCAAATTCATTTGGCAGGATCTGACGTGTTGGTATTTTGGGCCCCAAGCACCCCAAACCTCAACATTTTGGTTCCCTGACCTCATCACTAGTATATGGGCTTCCACCTCCCAAGGCCAGTGGGAAAACCTAAGTGAAAAAATGGATGGAACATTCCCTGCATCAACAAGTGAAATCAGCATGACAGTTATGGTCACAATGATCATCCTCTCATTTTACTGCAATGTTCATGCCATGGAGAAAGAGACATCATCCCCAGCTCTAGGAAGGATTAACTAGGAGAACCTTACGGAGTCACTAGACTACATCTATCTCCATCCTCAGAACTCACCATAAAAGGAATGAGTAAGTAAGTCAACAAGAGTTCAGTACGCATTTACTCTGTGTCAGGCATTGAATGAAGTGTTTGGAATACCAAAAAGAAAAGGAAAAAAGAAAGAAAAATAAAAACAAGTCCTAAACTCAATTAACTTATTTTAATCAAGGAGACAAATCTCAACAAATATTCATTTTGTTGATGTTCAGTCATGTCTGACTCTGTGACCTCATTTGGGGTTTTCTCAGTAAAGATACTGGAATAGTTTGCCATTTCCTTCTCCAGGTCATTTTACAGAAGAGGAAACTGAGGCAAACAGGGTTAAGTGACTCTCCCAGGGTCAGATAGCCAGTAAGTGTCTGAGGTCCTATTTGAACTCAAAGCTTCTTGACTCCAAGTCCAATGCTCTAACCACTATACCACACTTGCTCCCCCACAGAAATAGGTACATGCTAGATAAATAGGAAGGATTTGGAAGTTAGCCTAAGAGGGGAAGCCTCTAGCAATTTATCAGGATCAAGAAAAGTCTCCTAAAGAAGATAAGAGTTGACTGGGACTTGAAGAAATCTAGAGAAGCCAAGAGAAAGCCTTTCAGGCATGGAAGACAAACCCCAAAGCTAAGGAAGAGACTCACAAAACTCAGAGCAGAAAGGAACCCCAGAAGCCATCAGTCAAGCAGCATTTCCTTGAAGGGCAGAAGGCCATCTTATCCCATCTATCAGGCCACACAAGTCTACACTGTAATCCAAAACTCTACAGAAATCCTATGCCCCAACTATGTTTTCCTCCTCAGCTCCTAGGACTGATTCTTAGTACAGAGCACTCTCTATCTCTAAAAGAAGATAGTTGTAGGGAATATAATTGTGTGTGTGTGTGTGTGGGTGTGTGTGTGTGTCCTTTCAAAAAGGTCTCATTTTAGGTGTGTGACCTAATGGCAGGGGCAGCCTTAAACTAAGGTCAATAGAGCGTATTCCAAGTGTCGGGCTAGGTACTATGAGGAATGCAGAGAGAGAGATGGAGGCCCTGTTCTACATGAGTTTATCCATCTTCCTGAGTTTAAATCTAGCCTCAGACACTTACCAGCTGTGTAACCCCCCAGCAAATCACTTCACCCTCTTTGCCTCAGTTTCCTCATCTGTAAAATGAGTTGGAGAAGGAAATGGCAAACCACTCCAGTAAAACCCTAAATGAGGTCACAAAGAATCGGATACAACTGAAATGACTGATAACAATGGTCAGGCCCCCTAGATTACCATCCTGACCTGTCTACTGAATAGATGTGTGATCTGGAATGGGTCATTTCACATGGAGCCATCATGGGATAATGGCCAGAGCATTGGTCATGGAGCCAAGAAGGGCCGTGTTCAGATCCCACCTCTGATACTGTGTGACCATGACCAAGCTGTCCAGCCACCCTGACCTGGGCTTCTCATGTTCTACTATTCCCTGGGATGGAAATAATACTAATAATTGTACAGTTTGCCCCATGGACTTGTTGTAAGCCTCCAGCAAAACAACAGACATGTGCTTGGCAAGTTTTATAATGCTCTCTAAATGTCTGTTACTATCCTTAACAAGGACAGAAATGTGCAAGGCCTTTACAGGGGAGAGGAAAGAGTCATTGGAGTTTGTGTGAAGGGGCAGTGGGAGCTGCTCCATGACCCTCTGGTCCTTTCCCAGCTACTCACCAAGCAGGTGAGCTGTTCCAAGAGGGAGGGCAGCCAGCAGGGCCAACTTTCCCACTCAGGGCCTGTCGCCAAAAAGAGCAAACTAAGTTCCAGCCCAGTAGGGGGTGAGATCAAGAAAGGCTGCACTGTCCCTAAGCCCAGCAGACTCCCACCAAGCCTTGACCTTCACCCCATTCCCACCAGTGGCTCAAGCCGCCCACCACATTAACGACTTTTCCGGTTCCTTGGCTCAGGATGGAGGCCTTTTGCTCGATCCCTTTCCCATCTGCCAAAGAGGGATAATGAGAATCCCAGACCTCCCAGGGGGAGTTTGTAAGCCATCAGACACTCAGGCCAGCCAACCAAGGGAAGCCTGAGAAGCAGAGGGTCCTGGTAGCCAGCATCCCCATTCTGAACTCACTAGACTTAGAGTTCAAGTTGCAGCCTAGATGTTTATTAGTTGGGTAACCCTGGACAAATTTCTTCTCTGGTCCTTCGTTTCATTTATAATAGTACAGTCATTGTGTATATCATTCTCCTGGTTCTTAGTATTTAGCTCAGTATCAATCCATTCAAGTCCTCCCTTCAACTTTCATGATATTTATAGTCTGTAATAAAAAAAAGTACTAGGTCACAAATAATTAGAGAAATGCAAATTAAAGTGAAGCTGAGATTCCACCTCATACTCATCCATTTGGCAAAGTTGACAAAACAAAAGAAAATGACAAATGCTGAGAGGATTGTGAGAAACAGGTGCACTGGCATATTGTAGGTGGAGATGCAGCTGAGTTCAGCCGTTATGGATGCAATTTGGAGTTAAGCCTCCAAAGTTACTAAACTGGGTATACCCCTAAATCCAGCAGCACAACTCCTAGGTCTGTAACCCAAAGAGATCAAAGAAAGCCAGAAAGTCCAGAAAGTATAGAAGGATTTGTGGAAGCTCTTTTTGTAGCAGCAAAAAACTGGAAATGAAGAGTGCCTATCCATTGTGAAATTGCTTAACAAATCATGGCATGTGAATGTGATAGAATGCCATTGTGGTGTAAGTAACAACAAAAGGGACAGTTTCAGAAAAAATCTTTGAAGATTTACATAAGCTGATGCAGAATGAAGTGAGCAGTACCAAGGGAAAGATCCATACTCTAACAGCAACATGGTCAAAACAATTTGGAAGGAACAATGGTGATTCCAAAGGGCTGGTGATGAAGAAGGCTGTCTCCCTTCTGAGAGGGAGGTGATGAACTAGATATGTAGAATAATACACGTTTTTAGACATTGGCAATATGAGAATTGTCTTACTTGACTATCCATATTTGTTATAAGGGTTTTTGTTTTTATTTTTCTACCTTTATGGAAGGAGGAAGAAATGAGTGCTTGATAATTTTTAAAATAAAATGTAAATAATTAAAAGTTTAAAAAAGTCTTCTTATTTTGGTGAATTCCTCAAATAAATCATTTTTAACAGGACAATAACATTCTTTGCTAGGTGACACAGTGGATAGAGCATTGGACTTGAACCCAAGTTCAAATTTGACCTCAGATACTTACTATGTGACCCTGGGCAAATTACTTAACTGCTATTTGCCTCAGTTATTATTCTATCCAAGTCTTTCAACCATTTCCTAGTGGATATACACTTTGTTTACAGCAGGTTACTACTGTTACTATGTTACTATGAATGTTTTACTGCATATGAGACCACTAAAGCCCTTACATCTTAAAATCAGTACATTTAAAATCCTGACTTTTCTTCCAGGTCTGAGATACCCAAGCTCTCAAGCTCTGCACATCATATTGCCTTTCATATTACCTGTCATGGACTTTGACATTTCCACTGATGTTCATTTCAATAAAAATCTCCACACCTGTCATAGTTAGAAATCTGAACACCTGAGGCAATCCAGTTAACACCTCAACTTGACAGATTGTGCAACTGAGCCCGTCCTTCCTTTATGGAGGACTTCTCCCCCTCTACACCCTCCTTCTCCCCAGAGCCTCTGAGTAGAAAAAAGAGCCTCTCTCCCCAAGGCTAGACCTGATGGGGCCCCTGCTGGAGATGTTGTACCATACCCACAGTATAATTTTAGTTGGAAAGCATTGCTTTAGACAACTAGCCCTTACTGTAACTTGTTCTCAAATAAAATTGACATTTCACATACTAGACATTCAAATATCTTGATATTATTATTATGAAAATAGCTTTGACCTCACAGACCCTCTGAGGAATAACACTTTCAATGCCATTGGGATAGAACATTCCAGTGAGGAATGTCCCTCCAGCTGTGCAGGTCAGCATCCTTCTTCTGTTCATAGTGTTAGAGTAGCTTGGGAGTTCAGGAGTTTGGCTAATATCAGTCAACATAGCCCACATAAGCAGAAGCTTTTTAAAGGGTCCTCTATAATTTCTAAGAGTGGAAAGTGGTCCTGAGACCGAGAAGATTGAGAACCACTCCCCTACATGGATGAAACTGATAACATCGAAATTGATGACTGATAACTGACATCTGTATAGTGCCTTACAATTTCTAAAATATTCTATATGGATTATCTCATTAGAGTCCCTCAAGAACATTTTGAGAAAGAGCCAGCTTGGTTCAGAGCCTCCAGCAGCCCAGATCAGCCAGGCTCACTTCTCCCCTAGCCCCAATTCTGGCTCTCAGGGCTTTACCTTTACACAGGGACCTTCACCCTTTCTTACCTTCATCCACTCCCAGGCTTTTCACCTCCATTTGTATCATGTCTTCCACCATTACAATACAGATTCCTGGAGGATATGGTGTTGCTTTCTTTCTTTTGACTTCTATTTCTTTTCCCAGGGATTAGAACAGTGCCTGGCACTTAACATTGATTAATTAATGCTTTATCTTTCATCTATTTATCTATCAGTTGTCAGAGGCAGGATTTGAATCCTGGGATATAAAGCAGTAAATTGCTGTCCCTCAAGCACAGTATTCCATTTTCTGACTGAATTTCCATGGGTGTCCTCTATGCCTGGAAATCTCTCCCTCTTTGACTCAGTCTTGGCTTCCTTTGAAACTCAAGTTTCATCTTGTTCAGGAGACCTTTCCTGATCCCTGAAGCAATGCCTGACTTCTGAAATGACCTCCCACTGATAGTGTATCTGCATTGTATGACCTAGTTAATTACATATTATCTCCCTCATCAAAATGGAACCTCCTTGAGGACAGGGACTGTAATATCTTTCCTTTCTTTTTATCCCTAGTGTTTAACAAAGTGATCAACACACAAGGAATGCCAGGACCAGAGAAGACAAAAGAATGATGAAAACGAACTATAACTCACACCAAGAGATCCAAAACATCAAGACCACAACGTGGCCCCAAGAACAAACATCCCTTTCAGTATATTTGACTTTTGCCCCACGACAAACACAGAAGCAATACTGATGCAATCCAATGACTGTAACTCCTCTGTCACTTTCCTGGTGAGACAACATGACGCTCAGCATGGTGTTCAGTTCTGGGGAGCACAGTATAGAAAAGACACTGGTAAGTTAGAAAGCAGCAGAGGAGGGGGGCCAGCAGGGTGACTGTCCACATATCCACACCATATGAGCTATGGTTGAAGGACCAAGGTCTGCTTAGTCAGGAGAGAGATGACTCACAAGGGGCAGGATAGATATATTCAATCATTTGAAGGGATGCCAAGTGGAAGAAAGAATAGATGTCTGTTGGTTGGTCCCAGAATTCAGAACTAGAAGAAATGAGTGGAAATTCCAAGAAGACAAATGAGCCTGGATGTCAGGGAAAACCTCTTAACAATGAGAGCTGACCAAAAGTGGAACACGCCGCCTTTGAGCAAAGACTCCATGACCACAGATGGTGGTCTGGTGCATCAATTCTCATTTAGGAAGTCAGTGAACAGCAACTAAGGAGAAACACCTGAGACTAATGATGTGGTGACATTTGGCAAACATGGCGGAGATGTGACAAGACTGGAATGAGACGTAATCAAGGGGATGCTTGGGGTTCAGCTGCTGAGAGGCACTCAAGCTGTGTATCTACAGCAAGAATATTCCCTTTACTTTTAGCCACAGATATTTATGTGTTATCTAAGGTACTTAGACAAATATAAATTTCCTCTAGATTATTCCACCACTGTGAAAATGCAGGATGTAGAAAGTACTAGGGAACATGAGGACATAGTATAGATAGATAGATAGATAGATAGATAGATAGATAGATAGATAGATAGATAGATAGATAGATAGATGTATACATACAGGCATGCATGCATATATACATACATAGATTTTGTAGGTATGGAGATAGATAGATAGATAGATAGATAGATAGATAGATAGATAGATAGATAGATAGATAGATAGATAGATGTATACATACAGGCATGTATGCATATATACATACATAGATTTTGTAGGTATGGAGATAGATGATAGATAGATAGATAGATAGATAGATAGATAGATAGATAGATAGATAGATAGATAGATAGATAGAGATAGATAGATAGATAGATAGATAGATAGATAGATAGATAGATAGATAGATAGATATAGGTAGATAGACAGGCAAGCAGACATGAGAAAAAGAAGAGAGAAAAGGAGGGGGAGAGAGAGGCAAAGACAGAGAGATAGGAGACAGACAGAAAGACAGAGACAGAAGGAGAGGAGAGAAGGAGACAAAAGGAGATGGAAAGGGAAAGGGGAGAAGAGAGAGAGGGGAGAGAGAGAGAGAGACAGAGAGAGAGAGAGAGAGATCCTTTTCAGACAGTATTCAACAGAGAATGATGACCTTGCATTTTCAGTGTATGGAAATCACTACGGAATCAAAACTTCTCTAGGCTGTCATTATTATATCACCCTGTTCTTCTCCCCGTGTCATCGTTATTTCTATCACCCAGCCTTCCATAATCATAATTCAAGAAATATATTTAACTTCTGCCTCTCATAATTCTTACCTCTAAGCCATCAGGAATTTTGGTCAATTCCATCCCATACTGTCTGTTTAATCCTCCAGTCCTGCTCACACTATTATCATACACCCTCATGAACAGACACCTGGACAATTTCAAAAGTCTCCTAACCACTGTTTCCACCCCTGTTCTCCCTGCTTTCGAATCCATACTATTGACCACTAAGAGAATAATCCTTCACGTATTTTAATCTAGTCACATCATTCCTCTTTGTTCAAAAATCGGCAGCCTCTTCCTCCTGTCTTTCAAGTATATTTCAGAAAGCTTCACCTGGCATTCACTAACCTCCATCATCTCACATCCCTCCCTTCCCTCTTTATCTCAGATTCATCAATGGACTCTCCTGTTTCTGTCGCTTTGCTTACACACCATTCCCAGCACCTGGATTGCCCTCTCTGCCTAATGAGTACCAATATGACTTTACAAGTTCTTCTCAAATACAAATCTCAATGAGAAGTTTTTTTGATACCCCTAGTCAATGACAAGCAGCCCCTATGTGGCATAGTGAACGCTGAGCCTGGAATTGGGAAGACCTGAATTCTTATCTGACCTCTGATACTTATGTGAACCTGAGCAAGTCACCTAATTCATCTGAGTCAGGTTCTTCAGTTTTAAGATGGAAATCATAGCTCCTGCGTGCCAAAGTTGTTGTGAGACAGTATTTGGAAAGCACTTAGCACAGAGCCTGACACCTGGCAGGCACTTAATAAAAACGTTTCCTTCTTTCCCCCTCTAACCTCACAAAGCAATCTTCTGTACCTCTCCAATATATATGTTAAATAATATCTTTTCTGTGTTTTGACTGTATTCTTCTACTTCTGACAGGCGCCTTATCCTATTTAAACTCTGTATCTCCCCCAGCTCCTAGCATGGTGTTCTTGCCCACAACAGGCATTTAACAGGTGTTTGGTTGATTGATTGAATGAATGAGTGAATGAATGAATTTAAAGTTGACTTCCTAATAAAAAAACACATAGTCAACAAACTTGCCCTGTAGGGGAATGAGACATATAGATCTTTGGAGCTCAAAAAGATCATAGAACAATGGGAGCCTAGAACTGAGATTACTACAGCAGGGAAGGAACTTAGAACTCAGAATCTTGGAGCTGGAAGGGAGCTTAGAACATAGGATGTCAACACTTTTGTAGTAACAAAGAGCTAGAAATAAAATAGATTCCCATTGTTTAGGGAATGGGGAAACAATTTGTGGAACATGAAGGTGATGATATATGAGTATATTATAAGAAGTTATGCATGTGATGGACATAAGGAAACACAGGAAGGCTTACATGAATTGAGGCAAAGTGAAGTAAGCAGAACCAGGAAAGAGATATAGAATCATATATGTAGAAGGAGATCATCTAATTCAAACAGACCCAGCAAGGCAAAAGGAGGACGGGAGTGATCAAATGTAACTTCTTGGAAGAACTAAACCTCCAAAGATGGGCGGGGGAGGGGGCTGGGAGGCCACAAATTCAAACTCTTCCAAGCAGTCGGAGTGGGGTGGAGGATGGAGAAAAATTCTTGTCCAAATCCAAACTGTTCTTATGACCACCAAAATGGGAAATTTAACTATGTTCCTTTTCTCTTTCCTTTTTCCTGTTTCTCCTCTTTCCTTAATCTTGACATCTTCTAGATTTCAGAATAACCTAAAGCAAATCCTTCCTAGCAACAGGGATCTTGCAATCATAGACTCTAGTAAAATATAAGCCAATAGCCCAAATATGCCCCTTAAGGACAAGGACTACCGTTTCTGTCATTGCATGCCCAGAGTCTAGCACAGAGTAGACTTTTAATAAATGTTTCTGAATTACACTGACTCTAGAGCAGGGTTCTTAAACTTTGAGGAACAATCAGTCTGATGGAGGTTAAGAATCCATTCTCTGAATAATATTTGTAAGAACATAAAATAAAATACATATGATTATAAAAGAAGTCATTTATATTGAAATATAATTATCAAAATATGTTTTAAATAAACAAATTTATAAACCCCAAAAATCTCTCCAAGGATCCTTTTCCCTAACTTAGTAACTTTCATGTGAATTCTGAACTTCCCTTTCTTCATCTCTAAAATAGGGAGAATAATAAGTTCCCCGCTCATCTCAGAGCGCCACCTTGAGGCCACATAACTATCCTGGCTCTCCATCAAGTACCAGTAAAGGTTCAGCCAATATTCGATATTTATTTAGCATCTGCAATGTGCAATGCTGCGTCAGGAATTGTAGAAAAGATGAGGACAAACGACCCTGAAATAACCAAGGACAAAGAAGAAAAGGGTTCAAATTCTGCCTTGGTCACTGACTAGCTATATTAGAACGGGCAACTATAGTTTAACCTCTCTGGACCTCAATTTCATCAAGATGATATTAGGAATACCTTCATCGTAGGATTTTAGTGAGTGGTGAATGCAAGCATGCACGTAGTTTGCATTCTATTTTTTCTCTCAATAAGGATTGATTAAACATCTATTATATGACAGGGGCTATTGTCAGTCAATGGGAATAAAGTGATAAAGACCTACCAAGCCCTGCCCTCAAGTTGCTGACAATCTAATAGAAAGAACATTGACAAATGAGAATGTGGTCAGAGGGAGTCAGGCATTTGGATGGCACAATGGATAGAGCACCAGTCTTAAGCCAGGAAGACTCCTCTTCCTGAGTTCAAATCCAGGGACCTTTAGGTGTGAGTAACCTCGTTTGCCTCAGTTTCCTCATCTGTCAAATGAGCTAGAGAAGGAAATGGCAAAGCACTCCAGTACCTTTGCCAAGAAAACCCCAAATGGGGTCATGAAGAGTGAGACACAACTAAACTACAACAACAAGGAGGCAGTGACCAGGATGGTGAGGAGACGAGAATCTACGTCCTACAAGGGACCAGGAGAAGCAAAACCTCTGAAGGCAATAAGTTAGAGTCAAGGGCATTGGATGTAGGATCAGAGCCCCTGAGATTGAATTCTGGCTCCAAATAGTTGCATGAATTAGTGAATGAATAAATACACATTTGTAAAGTGCTTATCATATGCCAAGGGTTGCACTAAGGATAGAAATACACAAAGGTAAGAAAGAAAATAGTCCAGAATAAAACTGGGCTGAGTCCTCTCCTCCTCACCTTCCTTTCAGAGACTGGCAGAAAACACAACCCTGGGGACAATTAGGTGTGGCATGAATGGAATGAAAAGCAGAAAACAGACATTTTATTTTTCAAAAAAAGTGAAACAATTATTGCCCAGGCTGCAACGATCAGCTCACTGGAACAAACTATTGAGGAGCAGTCTGGGATGTTTGGAAGCTGGCCAAAATACTTAGAAATGGAGTGTAGCCTCCATGCATGTGTGGAAAAGCCAAGTGGCAAAAATCCAGCTCTGGGGTATGTTTGGTCATGGTCTGAGCTTTGCAGGTGTGCCTTAAGATGGATGACTGTGAGCTAAAAGGCAGAAAGGAGAGAAGGAGATATGAAGAGAAGGGGACCAATTCATTCGTTGGAAAAGGGTTCCACTAAAATACCTTTAAGATAAACAAATCACAGGATCAATCGATCAATCAACATTTATTAAACACCTACTATTTCCCACCTATTCTGCTAAGTTCAGGATCTCAAAAATCACAGTATAAGAGAACAGGAAGGAAGGTCAGAAATTGCCATCCCTACTCTCATTTTGTAGAAAAGAATTTAAAGATGAGGCTGCCTCCAACTCAAGGACACGCTCACTCTATGAGTCCCTAGAGGGAGGTTCTGTAGCAGAGAGATCTTGGAAAGATCTAGATTCTCTTACTCCCATCAGATTTGGCTAAAGGCAGGAATAACATGCACAATCAATTGGATAGAAAAGTAGAGAGGGAAAGGGATAAAACAGGGGGAATGATAGAAAAGAGGGGAAATGGGGGAGGGGTAATCAGAAGCAAACATTTTTGAGATGGGACACAATCAAAGGAGAGAATAGAAAATATGGCGGACCATGATAGGATGCAGGGAAACATAGTCTTTGAAAACATGACTATTATGGAGATGCTTTGCATGACTACACATATATAACCTCCATCAAACTGCCTACCTTCTCAATGAGGATGGTGGGGAGAAAAGAAGGAAGAGAATATGGAACTCAAAGTTTTAAAAATGAATGTTAAAAATTGTTTTTACATGCAACTGGAAAATAAGATACATTGGCAATGAAGTATAGAAATCTAGCTTACTCTACAGAAGAATAGAAGGGAAGGGGATAAGAGAAGGAGGGAGTCATAAATGGGAGGGTAGATTGGGAGAAGGGGTAATCAGAATGCATGCTATCTTGGGGGGAGGGAAAGGGAGAAAGGGAGAGAAAATTTGGAAGTCAAAATCTTGTGCAAGTGAATGTTGAAAACTAAAAGTAAATAAATTATTTTTTCTAAAAAGAAAAATCTGGGTTCAGGTCCTCCTTCTGAACTTACTGGTTCTCTGACCCTGGACAAAGTCCTTTTCCAAGTGTTCTGTGAATGCAAGCCATGACTATTTCAACAATATCGATGTTTATCTGATTTAACTCCTCTCCATCTCTTTTAAATGGATAATTTATGCTAAATTATATATCATTATCCTCATTATGCTAAATAGGAAGGGCTGTAGATCAGGTAGATCAGGGGAATGAATGATCAGTGCAGGGACCTCAACCATTCCCTTCCCATCAAACCAAGTTTTCTCCCATGTGAACCTTCTGAAGACTTGATGCTGTGATGTCCAGTAATCCACTTCCCTTCAATAAATAACATCATTTACCCTTCAAAGTGTCTTGATAAAGTCTTTAGAGCAAGTTCTTATTTTTACCAAGCAATGCCACTCACCTGGGAAATAACAAGGTATGTAGTTGGGGGCAGGGATGGAATCACATTTTTTACCTCTTTGCTCTTGAAGAGAGGAGAATTGGAAGGTAGAAAATGGAGAAATAAAGTCTGTGCTTACAGCATCATCTACTGAGAGATGCTGGAATTCTGCATTGGGGAAGCCTTAGTCAGAGCTAAAAACCCTCATTCCAGGGCAAGGGCAGGAGAAAAGTACAACATGTCCCTGTCGATATTATTTTGAGATTCAATTTGGTAATGTTAGACTTCCCAACAGAAACACATCCAACAGAGCAATGAGCTCATTTTAAATAGAGTCTTTAAAAATCCTCTTCACTGAACTGAACAAGACATTTAACTTTTATTGGCCTCAGTTTCCTCCCCTATAAAATGAGATGTGGATTACATAACCTCCAATGTTCCTTCCAAGTATTTAAGTGGCACAGTGGATCAAGTTCTGGGCCTGAAGTCAGGAAGACTCATCTTCCTGAGTTCAAATCTGGCCTCAGACACTTACTGGTTGTGTGACCCTGGACAAGTCACTTCACCCTGTTGGCCTCATCTGTCATTTTCTCACCCATAAAATGAGTTAGAGAAGAAAATGGCAGACCACTCTGGTATGTTTGCCAAGAAAGCCCAAAATGGGAACGTGAAGAGTCTGATTGACACATGACTGAAAATGACTGAGCAATAATAATTTCTCTTCCAGAGGAGAGTAGAAAGAACCCAACTTGTTACTGTTCTTACCGTAAACTAGAAGCATGATTTTAATGGGATAAGTCATTCATCTGGAGTCAAGGACATGTTGAGCTCAAGTGTTATCAAATGCTAGCTGTAGCTTTTGAAAGTTCCCACGTCCTCACTGGCAACACAGAAATGATCTTGACACCACTTCTGTCCCAGAGTTGCTATGGTAGAAAGTGGCATGTGAGCACAGGAGGTTATTAGAGTAGAAAGCAAAGGAAAGGGGGGAACTCAACTCGTGACCTTAGAGTCATCCCATCATGGCACTAGAAAGAACCATCAAAATGGAAGGAGCCTTAGAGACCATCACATCCAACCCACTCTACTTCATGTTGTATATGTTTGTGTGTGCGCCTTTGGGTGTGTCTACACACGTGCCATAATACATACATATACACACATACTACACGTAGTAAACTAGACTTTAGATAGTAGACTATATATACTTATATTATATATAGCATAAGTAGTATATATGTGTAGATGTAGATATAGACACAGATATTCTACTCTGTGTGTGTATCTGGCCTCAGGCATTTACTAGCAGTGTCCCTGGGTGAGTCAGTTAACCCCGTTTGCCTCAGTTTCCTCATCTGTAAAATGAGTTAGAGAAGGAAATGATAAACTACTCCAGTATATTTGTGAAGAAACCCCCAACTGGGGTCACAAAGAGTCTGATATGACTGAAAAATAACTAAATAGAACAGAATATATATGTGTGTGTGTGTATATATATATATATATACACATTATATCTAGTAACTACATATAGTTATGAGATATAGTATACTAGATATAATGTGTATATGCACATGTGTTATTATAGTATGGGTATGTATGTGTATGTGTACGTAAGTATATGCACACTATGAATACACACTATATATATATACACATGATATCTAGTAACTACATATAGTTATGAGATATAGTATACTAGATATCATGTGTATATGCACATGTGTTATTATAGTATGGGTGTATGTGTATGTCTACATAAGTATATGCACACTATGAATACACACTATATATATATATATATATATATATATATATATATACACACACACCATACGTTACGCTCTACTATAGTATACTATATGCAATATTTAGTATACTATATCTAGTATACTACATATAGTATGTGGCCATGTATTATAATGTATATATGTATGTATGCATATACAAATATAATATGAACATTATACATAATATATAGTGTATATAGCATATATAGTTACATATATACTATCGTGTATAGCATGTAAAGAGTATATATTACATGGTATATTATACTATAGTATATATAGAGTGCTGTAATATATATAGTACACTGTATTGACATATAGTATATTATATATAGTATGTTCATATGCGTATGTACACGTATACACAAACATATGCATATGCATATTTACATATACACATACATCACATATATATTGATACACACCACACATACACAAAGTCTTCCAAACATCTTCTGTGTGTGTGTGTATATCCATTAGACTGGGAACATCTTGAGAGCAAAGACAGTCTTTGAGTCCCCAGCAATTAATCCAGTGCTTGGCACATAGCAGGCACATAATAAATACTTGTTGCCTTGAGTTACAAATGAGAAAAATGAAGCCTCACCTAGAGGAAATGACTTGTCATTAGTCACACAGAGAGATCCTAAGTAGTTTAGCGAGAATTCAAACCCACCAGGACTGCGGCGGTCACTTCCTGACTTACTTTGACAAGAGTCAATCCAATTTCAGAATGAATGATTCCCCTTTGTCAAATGCTGTTTAACACGTATAGAAAGACACCATAGAAACCACTTTCCCTATCTCCTCCCCCACCCCCCTCCTCTCTTATTGGTTAGTATTATGTGAATGGAATAAATAGGAAAATAGAAAAAAGAGATAATAATTCAGTAGAAATTGACTGAGGGAAGAAGCTACAGCTGATGATATATTCTACATACCCTCCAAATACTCTAAACCCTAAGAAAATTGTAAAGTAGGTGAACATTTTCCACACCGCAGAGATCCCAGCCCCTTCCCCTGTCCCAACCTCTAACCTCCAAGACTTCCCCTTCTGGTATTCCCTCCCTATTCACCTAAAGAGATTCCTGCTCTCAGTTATCTAGTCACTGGAGTCCTCTAAAGGGTCTGATTTAAATTTTTAACTCCTGAGGGATTTGAGTTTTAATAATCCTCCAGGGAAGAGAAGACCTTTGAACTCTTAAGGACTGAATATTTACTTGAGGTATTTCTGGCACTGCGACCAGCATAAAGAGATCTTAGGAAGAAAAGGGTCCTGCCTGATACCCCTCAAATACAAATCAAATGCGCTCCTCAATTTACAACTATCGGCCCACATCCCAAAGCCTTTCCACTGGGTTCCAGTCAAAACACCCTCAAGGGGAGTGCCAGGATGCCCTTTTTATGCCCCACACTGCTAAGAGGGAGCTGACTGGGTCACCCTGAGTCCACCTGTGGTCACAAATAAAACTTTCCCCACCACTGAACCAGTCCTGACATGTGAGGGCTGAGTGACGGTGGGCAAGTCCTTTGCCCTCTGCTTGGCCCACAGTCAGCTTCATAAGTGCTTGTGGACTGGATTTAACCCATCAGTGCCCGAGGCACCCTTTAAGACTATTAGTAGGCAAGAAGGGGGCTGCCCTCCACTTGTAGAGTAGTTGGCTCATTGGAGAGTTTGCCGATGCCACGGAATCTCTGGCCCAGTCCCTGCCTCTATTCCGACTCGACCAGTATTGTTTAGGTTCACATCTTGGAACTCAGTGATCTCAGAAGAGTTAAGCAGCGGAGAGCAACGAAGAAGTGCTTGATGTACACAAAAAGGCTGAGTCATGGAACAAGAATGAACCATTCTTCTAGGATCAATCAGAAAACCCTTTGTCATTCAAAGCCATTCAGAGCCTGGGCCCTTCCAACCTTTCCACTTCTTCTTCAGCCTTGCTCCCTATCCATCCCCTGAGCCTGACTTCTTTGAGATCCCTCACACGTTCCTCCTGACTCTGGTATTTTTGCCAACCATCCTCCCTCTATACCTAGACTTCTCACCACCTTCTGGTTGTCTCCACCTTCTAACTTCCTTCAAGCCTCAGCTAAAATTTCTGCAAGAAGCCTTTGCTGACCTCTTCTCATACTGGTGACCTCTCTCTTTGATTATCTCCCAAGCATCACCGTCATTGCTGCTATGATTACATACATGTTCTTATTTACACATATACGTACATCACAGAGTGTGTGTATGTGTGTGTATGTGTAGGTTTATACACAGTCGTTCACATTAGATTGTGAGTTCTGCGAGGGCAAAGACTATTTTTTGCCGGTGAGTTTCCCCTCGTGATTCCATGTTGAGGATGGGCCCAGGTCTACGTGTCCTGTCCAGTTGTGTTTCTGATTTTTTGGTCTTGGACATAATGTTCCCAGGCAGGTACCATCAATTCTCCTCACTGCCAAGGAATATCAGCTCCTTGAAGGTAGGGATGTTTGTTTTGTTTTTTGCTTGTATTTGTATCTCCAGGCTTAGCACATAGTAAGCACTTAATACATACTTTGCCTTGTCTGTGGCTGGAACTAGTCGGTGCTTAAAAAACTTATCAGCTTGACTAAAAGATGTTATCAAAGATGTGATGAATTACAAAAAGAAAAGTGAGGACTGGCCCATGGAGAACCTCTGTGTGCTTTTGGCATCTATTCTATGTAAATAGAAAGTGAAAAGACCCTAGCACCTAGGGTGAACCCCTTTTGGAAAACATGGAAGGACATGGGAAAGAATTACCCAGGCTGAGCAGCCATGGATAGGTTTCAGTCTGTACAGCTAAAGGGGATGTCCTTTGGAGGCATCACAGTGACGTAGTGTAAAGAATTCTGGACTTGGAATTAGGAAGTCCTGTATTCAAATTCTGCTTTAGACACATTACTTGGTGACGATGGGCAAGTCTTTAACCTATCCCAGCTTCAGTTTCCTTATCTATAAAATGGAATAGTAATAGCACCTACTTTTTAGGGATGTTTAGTGATGAAATGACATCATCTATGTAAAGTGCTTTGAAAACTTTTCAGCCTTGTTTAATGAGATCGCAGGGGCATTTGAATATATGAGCCATGCAACAGATTTCACTCATGTAGCCAGGTGAAAAATCAGAAGTACTCATCACTAAAGGCAGCTAGGAGGTACAGTGGGTAAGGTTCTGGGCCTGGAGTCAGGAAGAAATATTCCTGAGTTCAAATCTGGCCTCAGACACTTCCTAGTTATGTCACCCAAGACAAATCACTTCGCCCTGTTTGCCTCAGTTTCCTCATCTGTAAAATGAATTGGAGAAGGATATTGCAAGCTACTATCTTTGCCATGAAAACCCCAAATGGGGCCACAGAGAGTATAAAATGACTGCAGAACATCAACTCCTTGTTAAGTAATTTTGAACACCTGCTTCATAGTCAACACTACTGGTTATTATGTAGGATTCGGTATCTCCCAAACGCTCTAAAATCCCAAGGGTCTCACTTTGTAGATGAGGAAACTCAGACCCAGAGAGGGATAGTAATCTGCCTACAGTCACGCAGCTATCTAGCACCAAAGCTGGGATTGGAAGCCAGATCCTCAGACTCCAAGTCAAATCACCTGCTAGATTCATTTCAGGCAGAAGTAGCTGAGAATAACTGAATGTGATTATTTCTAAAGAAAACCAAGATTCCTGTGCTCCCAACCCCACGATCCCCAGAAACCTCTTCTCTTTGAGAAGCCCTAGACCTCTTTATCTCCTCCACCTCTTCACCATCACCTATTGATTGGCTGCAGGTGAGGAGGGGAGTCTGTAGAGGAGAACACAAAGTGTATGTATCTCCATAGTTACCAGAGGAAAACAGGATAGGCAGGCACTGAAAATGATGGGCTGAAGTGGTTTTTACCCAGCCATCCAAGTCATTAGCATTCACAGTAATTACCTAGACTCAAAGACCCAAAGAGTCTCTCTGTCCAGCCTCTCTTGCTTGAAATTCTTGACAAATGTTTTCATTGTTCCCAGAATAAAGCAGATCGCAGGAACACTCAATTACTAAAGTCATTTTCCAGTATGTGGGATTGTTAGATAAAATTTCCAAGTGGGCAAATCATCTATTGAAAGCATCAGGACTGAGTGCATGTCAGCCAGTTTATGTAACTCTTTTTTAGAGCAGCTAGAAAGCCAAGGTTTCCTAATAAGTCTTGGTTATCAGCAAATAGTCATTACAGAATCCTGGAGTTGGAAAAGACTTTGGAAGTCATCAAATCCAACCCATACCTGGCCCAGAATCCCTTGTAAAATATACCCAACAAGTGGTCATCCAGTCTATGTTTGATGAGTTTAACAAGAAGACAAGGGCACCAATATGATGTAGTGGATACAATACCAGGCCTAGAGACATGAACTCTTCATGAGTTCAAATATGGCCTCAGACACTTATTGGCTGTGTGGCCCTGGGCAAGTCACTTAACTCTGTTTGCCTCAGTTTCCTTTTCTGTAAAATGAACTGGAGAAGAAAATGGTGATATCCTAAATGGGGTCAAGGAGAGTTGGACACAACTGAAAGAAGACAGAAGAGAACCATGATCTCACTCCACTGTCCTGACTTACTTCATCTTCATGGAACAAGATGTGCCTTAGTGCCCAGACCACCCCCCCATATTGTATATTGTCTCCCCCTTTAGACTCTAAGTTTCCTGAAGGCAGGGAATACACCCAGCACTTAACTATTGTGTGCCTGACACATAATAGGTGCTTAATATATCAATGTTTATTGGATTGGATCTTCCAGGACAGCCCTTCATTTTCACAATAACAACCAATCTCCAGTGCAGGAACATGAAGATTCATACCATATTCATGCTTATATTCATACACTGTCAGTGTGGCCCCAGGCAGATTATTTAACCTCTCTGGGATCAAGGCAACTTTCTAAGACTCCAAGTTGTGGAGAAGGTGCTTGTAGAGGTAAAGGGAGTGTCTTGTGTCTATAGAAGTACAATACAGTCCCTTTTCTAATCTCATTGTTAAGAAGTGTTTCCAGAGATCAAGCCTAAACTGGGTCATTTTGAATGTCTCTGCCTCCAAAGTTACTGCTTATTATTTCCTGTTCAGAACTGTTACTTCCCAACTGACTAGCTTTGTTGTTTGGTCATTTCAGTTGTATCTGATTCTTCATGACCCCATTTGGGGGGGGGTCATACATTTGCATTTCCTTCTCCAGTTTGTTTTACGGATGAAAAACTGAAGCAAATAGGGTTAAGTGACTTGCGCAGGGTCACACAGCTAGGAAGTGTCTGCAGGAGAATTTGAACTCAGGTCTTTTTGACTCCAGGCCTCATGCTCCATCTACTGCACCATCTAGCTAGCCCTCAACAGCCCCTTTCTTTTGGTAGCACACGTTCAGTGATGACTTCTCAAGAAACCAGGGCCATTAAATGAGCTGGTCAAAGGATGCCTGAGGTATCAAACACCTCTACAGAAGAGTAAAAATAAAGGCAGAAGGCCAGGAACATGTCTAGGAAGTAAACAAGAGGCCAGGAATTTAAGAAATTTATTTAAGAAAAATGTTTAAGAATACTAGCGCATGGTTTTATTTTAATGGGCTTAATATTTAGGTATATGATGGTAAAAATACAACCAAAGCACCGAGTGATTTCCAAGTATCTTGCCCCAATAAGCCATCAACTAAGGCTTGTGAAATTGAAAGGAAAAGGGTATCTATTGACCAATAATTCCAGAAATTAAGCAGAATGAGGAGAACACTTTAGAATGAAAAGTAAAAATAAGATAAGAAGCTGTCAGAATTCCAGAACCAGTTGGAATTGTGTCATACTTTGGAGGACAGACAGTAACCCCCTGAGGTGGTGGGCTGCAGGTGCCAAATGATGCATACATTGCCAAATGTGGCTAACGGGCTGATTTGATTGACTTAATTGTACTTCATTGTTTTAAAGAAGTGATTTTTGAGTGAAGGAGTGGAAGTGATTTTGAAATGGTGGAGATATCAAGAGTAAAGAAGAATACCAATTAAATATTTTAGAGTGTTTCCATTAAACAGTGCCTACAGTAGCTGGGTCTTCCAGACTTTGAAGCTTTAGGCATAATAATAGCATTTATAAAGTGCTTTCATGTTTATAAATTACTTCGTAAGTGTTACACCCCATTTTAGAGGTGAAGAAACTAAGGCAGAGTTTTAAGAGTCCCACAGCTAGTAAGCATCTGAGACTGGATTTGAACTCAGAAAGATGAGTCTTCTATGAGCCCAGTGATCTGCGCACTGTGGTGCCACCTAGTGGCCAATTGCTTTATGACATAATCACATTTAGGTCATTTCTACCATGACTCTATATATCCCTAATGATTTTTCTGATCTAGCCATGAGAGTCTAAGAATTGTCATAAGTAAGGCAGGTCACTGAAATCTCTGACTGTCCTTCAAGATACAATTCAGGTATCACGTTCTGCAGCAAACCTTTGGTGGTCTCCACCTCTCCTACAGATTACCTTCTATCTACTGTATATGGAGCTGCTGGGTGGGGCAGTGGATAGTGCTGGTCCTTGGGACAGACTCACCTTCCTGAGTTCAAACCCTGCCTCAGACATTTCCTAGCAGTGTGACCCTAAGTAAGTGACTTTGCCCTGTTTGCCTCAGTTTCCTCATCTGTAAAGTGAACTGGAAAAGGAAATGGCAACCCACTCCAGTGTCTTTGCCAGGAAGACCCCAGATGGGATCCCAGAAAGTCAGACATGACTGAAAAACAACTCAGTCACAACTCTGTATATACGTGTACATCAAATGTATCTGATTGTTGACATGCCATTGTCGCTATTTGAATGTAAGCTCCTCGAGAGTAGAAACTGGTTTTGCCTTGTCACTGTTTCCCCAGCACTCTGCTCAGCTCCAAGAACACGGGAACACGCTTAACAAACATGTGCTGCCTGTGTGCCTTCTAAGATCTGCTGCCTTCTGGCACAGACCCAGCTGAGAACAAAAACATCTCGTATTTACCGAGCTCCTACTATGTGCTGGGCGCTGCTGAGCGCTGTGGGGCGTAACTCAAAGCCTAGTGGGGGAGGTGACAAAAATTTGCATGTCCGGTGTTATTAAGGACGCAGCTCTTGCTGAAAGGGAAAAGTAATACTGACGGAGGAGAGAGAGAGAGAGAGAGAGAGAGAGAGAGAGAGAGAGAGAGAGAGAGACAGAGACAGAGACAGAGACAGAGACAGAGACAGAGACAGAGACTGACAGAGACAGAGACAAGGAGAATAAGGACCATCTAGGTACATACACCACTGCCCTAGGTCCACATCCTCCTTTGTCACCAAAAGGAGAAACGATCTCCCTTGAATGTTCTGTCGTCCACTCCTGGCATGTGCTATCCGTGCCAGCTGAAACGCCAGCCCAGGGGCACAGTGGCTCCTGCTTTTCCCTGCAGCGTCAGAGCAGGAGAGGGGTCCGACTCACCCCCGAGCCTGGTAAAGCCCGGCCGCCCTGGTGCCCACTCATGATAACACTGCGCGGTGTCTCTCACCCTCTGAGCGTGCCTCCCAGTTGCAGTGCCTCCCCTGCCAGCCCTCCCACCATGGCCCACAAACACCTGAATTTGATTTGCCCCTGTGGATTTCAGCGAGGACCAGCCAGCAGGGAACTCTGCCGCGACTGATCCTGCCTTTGTGCTCCAGACGTGGGAAGATCATCATCAGAACGAACTGAGAGCGGCGCTGGCACTGAGAAAGGCAGGACAGTCATCAGATGGGAAAGTGTTCCGCGGAGGCCCTCTGGTGGGAAGAAGGCAGAACGACGCTCATGCTCACGTCTACAAGGGAGGTCTGGGGTTTTTAACCTTGACTGAGAGTCTAGATTTTTCTGAAGCCAAAAAAAACATTTTTTGATCATGATGATGATATCAGAGGATGACAATAACTTGCATTGCTCTGTATGGCCTTTTAAGGTTTTCAAAGCCCATTATAGGTGTTACTTCATTTGAACTCGCAGAGAAAGATATCGTTATCATCCCCATTTTACACACAGGAAATTGAGGCGTGGAAAGGTGGAAATAACTTGCCTGCAGGCACAGAGATAAGAACTGTCTGAGGCAGGACTTCTAGACTCCAGTTCCAGCCCTTTATTCTGTACACACCTGCTTGGCAGCATTAGCTTCGGGACCTCTTGGTATCCTCTCACTGTTAAGAGAACCCAAGGAAGTCCTCTCAGATGCTGGATGGGCATCCCAGCGATGGATATAGAAGATTCCCCTGGAGGCTAGGCAACGAGTGATTTTGACCTTCCGTATGATTGCAGAGGGTGACCACGTTTAAGGAACCACAGATTCAAAACAGTGGCGAATCCTGGGATTCTTAGGTTAATTTCTAATCCTGGAGAGGTGATGGGTTCTCTCTCTTTGGAGGACTTCAAGGAAAGGCTGGATGACAGCTTTTCAGGGATTACTTCATGTTTGGGCCAGATTAGATGTCTGCCAAGGTCCCTTCCAATTCTCAAATCTTATCATTCTTTAGGGCAGCTGAGTGTTTCAGTGGATAGTGTGCTGAGCCTGGAGTTCAAATCCAGACTTCAGACACTTCCTAGCAGTGTGACCCTGGGCTAGTCACTTAACTCTGCCTCCGTTTCCTCATCTATAAAATGAGCTGGAGAAGCAAATGACAAACCACTTCAGTATCTTTGCCCAGAAAATTCCAAATGCATTCACCAAGAGCTGGACACAACTGAAAACACAAGAAAAATAATTAAGTATGGTCTCTATGAAAGTAGTTCCTATGCCAAGAATAAGAGGTGGGCAAGAACTCTTTCCTGCTTTTAAGATCATATGTTAAGAGCAGAAAGGGATCTACAGGATAAAATAGTCCAATCCCTTCATTTTATAGATGAAGAAGATAAATCCCAGACAGGGGAAGGGACATGTCCAGCATTTGCTGATGACTTCTGACCCAAAGTCCAGCACTCTTTTCAATGCCATTTGCCATCTGCCATCCCACTTCCTTGGGGCATAACTACTTGTAGGCCCCTTTTCATTTTTGTCTTTGTACCTGGCACTTTTTTAAAAATTGGATCAATGATTTCATTGATGTAGGAAATGAATGCCTCCAAGAAAACTCTTGGGTCAGGACCCCAGGTGCTTCTGACCCCAAAACCAACTTCTCTCTGCCACTCTAAGCAGAGTTGATTGAATTATTCTCTCCCGAGAAGTCTGCCATTTTCCAATTTCAATGGAGAAAAGGAAAGCAATTCTTCCACATACCATTGATACCATGGATTGCTAAAGGACTTTATGCCTCTTCTGGCCATAGATTAGAGAATCAGATTGATCCACTCATGGTTCCTGTTCAGTACCAATTATCTCTGATTGGATTGTTTTATAAGCCCATCAGAAGCCAGTCTTAAATATATTTACCGATTTTTGCAATTCTTCCATTGATGTTACTTACATATGGCAACTGCACACCAAGGTTCCAATGAGGTCTGAATTCAGATCACTGGATTTGGAGTCCAGAGTGCGCCTCATTACACCATGGAGCCAGCATGGACAATGTTCTCATGCTCTCTCAGTCACCAATGGAGTGAAGCAAAGCTATGTGCTTGCTCCCATGCTTTTTAGCATGATGTTTTCTGCCATGCTGTAAAATGCTTTCAATGAGGATGAACACATCATGAAGGGCAGCTACCACACTGATGATAAATTCTTCAATTTGAAAGGGCTACAAGCCAAAACCAAAGTGCGGGGAGTGTTGGTGTGTGATTTTTTTTTTCACAGATGACTGCACTCAATGCAGCCTCTGAAGCTGAGATACAACGAAGTATGAATATGTTCTTGGCTCCTTGTGCTAATTTTGGCCTAATAATTAACACCAAGAAGCTATAGGTGCTCTATTAGCCATCCGTACATGGAACCATCAGTTATAGTAAATAGAGAAGTTCTGAATGCTGTGGATAAGTTCACTTACCTTGGCAGCATACTTTACAGGGATGTACCCATTGATAACGAGGTTGACGCACACGTTGCCAGAGCTAGCTCAGTGTTTGGGAGGCTCCATAGGAAAATGTGAGAGAGAAGATGTATTAGACTGATTACCAGACTGAAAGTCTACAGAGCCGTTGTGCTCACCTCATTGTTGTATGCCTGTGAAATTTGGATGGTCTACCAGCACCATGCCAGGAAACTGAATCTGTTCCATTTGAAGTGTCTTAGGAAGATTCTGAAGATCACCTGGCAGGATAAGGTACCAGACTCTGAGGTCCTTTCTTGAACTATTCAGATTGTACTTCAGATAACACAATTCCTATGGGTATGTTTGCATAAAAGACTATTTTATGGAGAACTCAACGAAGTCAAGGGCTCACATGGTGGTTAGAAAAAGTGATACAAGGACACTCTCAAGTGTCTGAAGAACTTTGGAACTGAGTGTGAGATATGGAGGACCCTGGTATTGGAGCACCCAGCATGGCAAAGCCTGATTAAAGAATGTGCTATGTTCTATGAGCAAAGAATTCAGTGGCTCAAAAGAAACATGAAATTCACAAATGTTGAGATACCTCCACTCCCAATGTTCATCTGGAGTGTTTGGGCCCAACCTGTGGAAAAGCCCACATTTGTCTGATCAGCCATAGTCAGACACCTGTACCTTGACCCCAACATAACAATGTCACCTTGGTCCTCTTCGACAACAAAGGAAAACAACCACTTACACATGTGTGGCCTGTAGTCCACCTGGAGGGAAAGAAAGAGATGTTGAAAGATGTTCGATTTAATAAGCATTTATTAAATACCTACTATATACTGTGCTGAGGCAGGGAGAGGGAAGGGGACTTCAAAGACAGGGATGAAAAGTGGTTCCTGCTCCCAAAGAACTTACACTCCCCTGAGGGTACAACATATAAAGAGAAATAAAACATATTCATCGGAGGCGTGGCAGAGTCATGACAGGGGAATCAGAGAAGGCTTTCTGTAGGAAGGCACACCTGAATGGACCCTTTTGCTTTCTTAAATAGCAACAATTCCCCCCACCTTTGAACCTCATCCCAGCAAAGGGGTGATAACCAGGATTATGGGAGAGGGGCTGTTCAGAGAGGAGTGAGGGGATGCACCAGAGGAGATGCCTTGCTTAATTAGGCCCACACTCTGTTCCATTTTGAGATATGACACACATGAAGCATGGGTAGGGTCCATGGTTGATAGACTGATCAACTAACCCACAAACACTTAGAAAACACCTGCCCCATGGCAGTCAGTGAATAAACATTTTTAAGTACCTACCATATGCTAGGCACTGTACTAAGGATACAATTAAAAATAAAAATCAGTCCCTGAGCTCAAGAAGTTTACCAGATAGCTGTCAGGTTCCATTAGGATGGAATTGGACCCCAGATTTCCCTGAGAGAGGGAGCTCCCAGTGAAGAAACTCCCCCTCCCAATCCTGCCTGTTTGTCACCTTCAAGTCTTGCAAAGCTGCCCAGGATAAGTGACCTGTCCAAGGTCATAATGACAGTAAGTGTCAGAGGCAGGGCTTCAGCCCAGGTCTTCCTGGACTCAAGGCTGACTCTACCCATTATCTCTATTCCAATACCTTCATTCTACAGAGGAGGAAATTGAAGCCTAAGAGGTCACACAACTCCTTAGGTGGCAGCAGGCTCTAGAACTCAGGTCCCCTTATGCTCTGTCCAGTCTTCATTCTACCTATGATGGACATTCTAGACCCAGCCTTTACACAGATTCTATGTGTGATCTTAGGCAGTACTTGTCACTGTTCTAGGCATGTAGATCCTCATCACTTTCTGATTTATGGTCTCTCAGACTCCTTCCAGGCTCTGTGTAGTAGAAAGAGCATCCCACTTAGGGTGAGGTAAGATATGAGTCCAAAACCTGCCTCCAGCACTTAGCAGCTCTGTTTGCCATGGAACTTCTCTGACCCTCAGTTTTCTTATCTGTAAAATGGAGATAATAGCATCATTTCATAGAAATGTCAAGAGCATCAAATGAGATAATGCACATAAAGATCTTTACAAAACTTTAATATGCTCTGTCAATTCCAAGTATTTTTATTATTATTATAAAGTTTAATGAACTGTCATATTATATGTACATGACATATCATATATGTGTGTGTATGGAGAGAGAAAGACAGACAGATAGAGACAGAGAGGCAGCTAGGGGGTGCAGTAGCTAGAGCATAAGTCCTAGAGTCAGGAAGACCTGAGTTCAAATCTAGATTCAGACACTTACTAGCTGTGTGACCCTGGGCAAGTCACTTAATTCTGCCTCAGTTTCTTCATCTGTAAAATAAGTTGAGGAAAGAAATGGCAAACCACTGAAGTATCTTTGCCAAGAAAAACTCGAAGAGTTGGAGCATACATACATACAGACATTCATATGTGTGTGTATATATATATATATATATATATAAATTTACATATACACATATTTATCCTCATTAGCATTTGTGAGAAATTTTAAAACTGAATTCAAGGATCAGATGAAAATCAAGTTTGGATTAACTATAACCCTGTTTTTTTCTGATTACTGTGAATAACTGAGAGTTGACTGTAGCTAACTGAAATTCCTCAACAAATCTGATGACAGGATATAAAAGCATGAATAGATGTATTGATGGGGCCAGACAATGGGAGAGATTAATTCTGGGAAACCCAAAACTATCTGGACTGTCCAGTCAGTTAATCAATCAACTTGAGCACCTACTATGTGCCAAACCCTGGGCTATAGATCTGGAGAAACAAAGTTCAAGCTTCTTCAAGAAGGGGTTATTAGCATGTTATAAAGATAACCCTACAGCAAAGAGCACAAGTGCACCATTATTAACACTTGGACATTAAGAGAGTGTCTGAGAGCACCAGATCATAGTTCCACCATCTTGTTCCCTGAACAGACCATCTATGTCTATGGAGTGTTGGTTTTGGGCACCACAGTTTAGGAGGCACATTGATGAATGGGAGAATTGTAGCAATAGCAATCAGAATAGAGAAGGGTCCCTGCTGCAGAGGATCAATACAAGGAATTGGGGATTATTAGCTTGGAAACATACACTTACACACAGACATACACATATATACATATACATGCACACACATGCACACATACCTAGACATATGTACACATATGCATGTATACACAAACATACACATATGCATACACATGTACATACACATACACATCAGGGGGACCATACTTCATTTAGACATGTTTCATTTTTTGTATTTGTATCCCAGCCCTTTGTACGGTCTCTGACTATATAATATAGTATAGTATAGTATAGTATAGTATAGTATAGTATAGTATAGTATAGTATAGTATAGTAGTATAGTAGTACAATATAGTAGTATAGTATAGCAGACACTTGTGAATGTTCAGATTGATTGAGATGCTCATCGTCTTCAAGCATCTGAAGAGCTTTCACCAACCAGAGAAATGACACTCAGTTTGCCCCTAATAGAATATTAAACCAGTGGACTAGCACAGTACCTGGCACAAGGACGTCTAATAAATGTTGATTGATTGACTCTGTGAGTGTGTTCAATCATGTCCAGATCTTTGCAACTCTATTTGGGTTTTTCTTGGCAGAGATACTAGAGTATTCCTTCTCCAGCTCATTTTACAGATGAGGAAACTGAGGCAAACAAGATTAAGTGATTTGTCCAGGATCATGTAGCTAATGAGTGTCTGAGGCTCTATTTGAACTCATGAAAATGAGTCTTCTTGATTGCAAGTCTAGCGCTCCTTCCAATGCACCTCCTAGCTGCTCCTTAATTGACCATACCAGGAGCAGGGAACCTGCAGCCTTCTGGCCATATGTAACTTCTAGATCCTTAAGTGTGGTCTTTTGACTGAATCCAAACTTTACAGAGAAAAAAATAAAAGGCCACAGGCTCCCCACCCTTGGGCTACACTGTAGGCATATTCTCCTTGTAGATAGAGATTATTTCTCACCTTAGTCATCCATAGGGCCTCAAACAATGACTTATGTAGTGAGGGTTGAATGAATTTTTATTGGAGTGGATGGAAGAATAGACAGACAGATGGTGCCACATGGGAGAACTAGGGGCAATGGATAGACCCTTCAAAGTCAACAAGTCTAGATATGGGGCCAATGCAGGGCTCCTTAGAAAGACCCAGGAACAAAAACCCTGGTCCCCAGAGCTCAAGTCTTCAGTGCCAGACAAAGTGAAACATTTTCATTGCTTCTTAAGGAGTCAATTACTTTTAAATCAGAAAGAGCCAGCTAGAACCAGGGGGTTCTAGACCTGATACTGCCACTTAGTAGTGGTGTTACCTTTGGCAAGTCCCTTTCCCTTTGTAGGTGCCAAGACAGAAATTTAGACTTGCTATAAGACGCAATGAAGCAGTTAGGTGTTGCACTGGGCTTGGAATCAGGAGGACTCATCTTCATGAATTCAAATCCAACTTCAGACACCAGTTGACTGTATGACCTTGGGCAAATCACTTTACCCTGTTTGTCTCAATTTCTCATCAGTAAAATGATCTGGAGAAGGAAATGACAAACCACTCCAGTATCTTGACCAAGAAAACCCCAAAAATGGGATCATGAAGTATCAGACAAAACTGAAAAAATTCAACAACATAAAGTAGAACTTCTAAGCAATTACATGTAGCCCAAAGTGGAATGGGATAGGTTGGGAAGTAATGGGCTCCTAAGCAAGGAATGGATGACCACTCTGTAAGGATATCATAGGCCATGTTCCTTTTTGGATACAAGTTGGAATCAAGGACCTCTGGGGTCCCTTAAGGACTCTGGGTTTCTGATTTTGAACTTGCCATCTCTCATCATAAAGGCAGTGCAAATCTACTGGGCAGTAGAATAAATGACCCTCTATCTTCATGCAAATAGTAGAAACATATTTTGATCATTTGTGATGTCACATTATACAAGCTATCTAACCCCCTTTTCTATTCTGAGAGATAAAGTCAGCTGAGTGGAACTGAGTTTGAACTAAGCCATCAGATTAAAGAAGAGACTTCACCAGTGTCAAAGACAGAGCTAGGGAAGATGGGAAAGTAATTTCATGCTGGGTGGTTTGGAACATGAGGGAAAAGGAGAAAGATGAGAAGAGTCATAAGAGCAGTTCTCTTAAAGGAAGTTGTAAATTCCACTAAGATCATAGAACATAGTATGTCAAAGTTGGGAGAGATCTTGGAAAAGATGACAGCTGAAAGGGGCTTTAGATTCTACAGAAATGTCAGAATGGAGAGGAACTTCAGACAGAAAATGTTAGAGCCAGGAGAGACCACAGAACACAGAATTTGAAAGCAGAAACGTACCTTAGAGATCAGTTAGTCAAACTTCCTCATTTGGCCAATGAGGACACTGGAGGACACATCCAGAGATGTGACGTGACTTCTGAAGGCCACACCGTTTTTTAGTAACCAAGCCAAGACTAGATCCCAAGTCATTCAACTGCTGTTCTAGAGTTCTTTCCAATAGAATTATAGTAATTTACATTTCTATGGAGCTTTAAGGTTTACAGTGTGCTTTCTTTTATTTTTTATACTTTTGTAAAAATATTGTAAGGAATATTAATGAAAAATACACTTAAGTTTAAGGTGCCATTTTGGGATGTTGTTTTTTGTTCATAATCACAGAAACAAAAAGAATAAAATCAAATATATCCAAACTCCTACCACATAGGCTGCATGCTTGATGGTTCTCCCAAACATGGGTGATTCAAACTCAGTTTATCATCATGCCACCAGCTCAGGAGTTCCAAGGACACATTTCAGTTGCTTATATTGAGATGTCCCTGTTAGCTGCTCTCAACAAGCAAACATTCCTGCTATTGTTCTACTCATGGTCTCCCAGAGTGAAGGCTTGGTAAGTTTGGTGAGAACTGGAGACCTGGGGCGTTGATTCCTTCTTGGGTTACTTTTCGTGGCTCACTTCTCTGTCTCACTAACTGAGTTATAGGGGCCCTTGATCACTTTACACTACCTGTTCATCATTAGTAGAGCACTGGAGGAGATGCAAGGTCAGAAACTGTTCATGCAAATGTTATTATCCCTGCAAGTATGTGAGGCAGGATTTGAACCTGGTCTAACTACAGCCCTCGCACTTTGGTTTTACTTCAGCAGGGGCTAATTAATGACTGGTCTGTAGTTCCTTGATATTTGATGGTGCTTGAAAGATGAGTCCAGAACTACCACAACCAAACATGGCCTCCTGGAAGCTACACCTCAAGTTCAAGGGATTCTTTAGATCAGCATCTACTCAGATCTGTAATAAACAATGTCCCATCTGATTTTGCCTCTAACAGGTTACGAATTAATTCAAAACAAAACTATTTAGTTAGCCAGATAATAAGGTAGCTAACAGGGGAGAAATGCCCCCATATACACAGGGGCCTAAATTTCCACACCATAGGTGAGAGAAGAATGAACATTTCTTCACAAAAGACTCAAGCTCCCAGGGTGACTTCTCATTTTGAATGTCTCTTTGCGTCCAAAGCTAATGCTTTTGTTTCCTGCTCAGAACAGCTAATTCCCAGCTGAATAGCTTTGTTGCTCAGTTGTTTCAGTCCTGTCTGACTGTTCATGACCCCATTTGGAGTTTTCTTGGAAAAGATACTGAAGTGCTTTGCCATTTTTTTCTCCAACTCATTTTACAGATAAGGAAAACTGAGGCAAACAGAATGAAAGTGATTTGCCCGGAGTCATGCAGATAGTAAGTGTCTGAGGCTGGATTTAAACTCATGAATATGTGTCTTCTTGACTCAGGGCCTGGTGCTCCATCCATTACACCACCTAGCCGACCTCTGAACTGACTATACTTTAAATTTCATGAGAACAGGAATCATGTTACATCTAAACAAAAACAACTCCATGATATAGTGAATAGATTGCAGGACTTGGAATCAGGAAGCCCTGACTTCAAATCCTGCCTCAAACACTTCCTAACTGCATGACCTAGGTCACCTAATTTCTTTGAGCCTCAATTGATTGGCTGTAGAATGGGGGAAATGATAAATCCAGATTTGAACTCAGGTCTTCCTCACTCCAGACCCAGTGCTTTGTCCACTGCAACATGTAACTGCTCTGCTGAACAGCTAACTAAACTGCTAGTTCTACTGAAGGGCTGCTGACTGAGACTTCTTCTTTGAACTGTTTTTATTGGGTCACTTTTTTTCCTTTTGAGAGGGAAATAGCTCTTTTGTGATTCAGGCCCATCATTCCACCCAACCAACACAGCCAAAAGTCTCTGAGGTCAAATCTATCTTTTTCTGACTATCATGGTCTCCTTTAATGAGAACTTCTCCAGACCTACATGATATTTGGTTTGGGATAAGTCAAGTTCTTTCATCGTGCTCCTTTCAGCTAATGCCAGAACAGTAGAAATTACCCAAGAGCTTCACTTAGCAACCTGAAAAAGCAAGTTGCTCTTATCCCTTCTGTGACTCAGAGTTGCAGATTCTGAAGTCAGGTTCTGGTGGTTGGACAGAAGAAAATAAGCCACCTGAGATTTGATCTAGAACACATTGCAAATAGATGATTCCCAAGTCCCTATGCCAGTGATTAGCTGGCCAGAAGTGTCAGAAGCTTTTCAGAATAATCTTTTATTAGGTATAATCATTGCCTTAGCCACGGAGGTGGGAAAAGAAAAGATCTAGGCACTCAGGACCTGGGTCTCCTATAGCAGGAATGTTATGTGAGCTTGGGATTGTTTTCTATGAGCCTTCAGTGACTCATATTTTCAAGTGTTGGGCCCAACAATCCATCCATGGAACTGCTTTTTGATTGATTGGCTGGTGAGAAATATGTGCAATTGATTTATAGGACAGTTGGTTCAGTGGAGTAGAAAGTACATTCACTTGAGTGTCGAGGTAGCTGGGATCAAAGCTAGCTCTAGTAATTACTGTCATGTGACTTTGGAGAAGTCACAACCTCTCTGAACCCCTATTTCCTCCCACACAAAATAAAGGAGATAATAGCTTACCTCTCTACATTGCCAGCTTACTATAAGTTATAGAAAGGTTCCTCTCAAGCTTCCCCAAAAGAAGCCTTAGTTTCTTCATCTGTAAAATGAAACAATTGGATCAGATTACCTGTACGGTCCTTTCCCTCTCAAAGTGTCTATGATTCTGAGTAGAAAGGGAGACAGAAAGGGTTATTAATCAAGCATCTAAATGACTCCTTTATAAGACAATCTGCAGTATAATAGGGATCTCTGATATGTTTAAGATTTATATCTCTTAGGATTAACACCCTAAGACCTGAAAGCTATTTTCACATTTATTGTCTCATTTATCCCTCTTAGAACTTTTATGAGAGTGACTGATAGGAATTATTTTTCTGCAGGGCAGAGAGACTCAGGTTTACAGAATTCAAATCAACAAGCATTGATTAAGTATCATCCACATTCAAGGCTGATGATACAAAGACCCTCCTTTTAGAAATGAGGAAACTAAGGCATGTGTAATCAACAAGCCAGACACTGTGCTAGGCACTGGGGATTCAAGGGCAAAAATTAAAGCCAGTCTATGCCCTCAACATTCCATTGATGGTCTGATGTTTGTTCATTCATTCATTGACTCATAGGAGCTGCAGGGAACATCAGAGGCCATTTAATGTAACCTCGTTTTATAGAAGAGGAAACTGAGGTATATATCAATCCACCCATAATTAACAAACCTAGGAAAGACTTACTCTATGCTAAGCACTACACTAGATGCTGGGGATTTAAAAAAAAAATAACTGCAACAACAGTAAATGAAAATTAAAGCATCCCTACCCACAAGATTTCTTTTAGCAGATGGAAAAAACAAACACTTTCATATTTGTACACAAAATAAAATAAGCAGATATGAATCTAAAACAAAACAAACAGAAAGTAACTTAGAAGAGAAGCAAAATGGATAAACAAATAGGAAATAATCTGAGGAGAGTGAGAGCATTAAGGAGCAAGTCCATAAATAAGAAGCTAGGGGCAGGGGGAGGATTGGGGCCTGATCTGCATTTCAGTATTTCTAATATCTATGATTCATCTAAGTGACTCTTCTCTCCAGCCACACAGATTACAGCCCCTCCACAGATCCTAGTAGACACTGAAAATGACAGGGAAGGACCCCCAAAATCCCCCACCCTGTGGCCTCTCCGGATTAAACTAGGCCCTTCCTCAGATAAGAGCCACATAGTCTGTCTCCAGGCCTGTGGTGAAATCTTTCCAGGTCCCAGAGCTTGTGCCTTGGGGGCATAGATTTCAAGAACCCAGAGTCATTGCTATGCAAGATAAGACAACAAAGGACTGTAGGGGAGGCCAACAAGCATCTCTTCAGCACCTGCCAGGTTAAAAGGTATTGTGCTGGGCACTAGGGGAGCAAGAAGGCCCTGCCTTCATGGAGCTTATAATCAAGTATGGAAGAATCATCCATGTATCATGGCTAGCTGGGGCACCCCAGAGAATGTGGTAAATATGCTCTAAGGAGTACAAAACAATTGAGAAGATGTGGCCTCCAAAGTCAAAGGATCATAAATTTAGAACTTGAAAGGACCTTAGTGGTAAATTCCTCATTTTACAAAGATAGAAACAAGTGATTAAATGACTCTTCTCTGATCAGAGTTTTAATTAGGAAGGCTTACGAGTCATGGACCACAAACCCTACCTCGCACAAGTGAAAGGCACTCTCAGTTGTGGGGTAGGGACAGGAAGGAAGGACAGGAATAGACTGGGGAGAAATTCACCCTAGTCTACCATCTGATAGCTTCCTATATGAATTCATTGTTTTTGATAACTAGGACTCTAAGGACCATCCACTCCCTGAAAATGTGGTGTCCTGAGTCAGAATCACAAGGACTCCATCCTAGCTTGTGCTTACTATCACATAGCTAGAGATCAGAGGTGGGATTCAAACCCAAGTCTTCCTTGACTGACTCCAAGCGTAGTATATTTTCCACTATATCACTTGCCTCTCTAGTTCACTGTATAAATTAGATAGGAAACTGATTTTATTTAATGTTTGTTGATCTTGCTTCCCAACAAGGATTCTTAAACTTTTTCTCCTGGTGACCCCTTTTTGGTTCAACAGTGCTCATTGGCATTGCATGAGGGGAGGGTTTGTTGCTGTGTTCCTCCTTCATTTTCAAAGAAGACCATGACATCAGAAAAATAATGACATGACTTGCACTTGCCTTCTTTTGAGTGAGGGAGGGCTGTGCAGGTCACCAGCCTCACTTTCTCCTCCTGAGCCATCTGGGTCCAGTGACCAGATATTCATCAGGATGACTGGAGATAGCCCAGGATGCGATGAGAGACCTTGGTCTTCTTAGGCTGGGCATTTTAGGTACTCACTTAGAGGGAAGTAGTGTCCATCGAGGGAATAGGCCTCTTTAAGAAGTAGTCAGGGAATGACCTTTTTAATGAACAAAAGGAAAAAAATAGCTAAATCAAGCTGGGAAGGAAACAGAAACTGCTACTATTGAAAATCACTCTAAGCCAGTCATTAAGTGGAGCTTGGGCAGAGACCTATTGTTGTCCAGCCTATGGGCTTCAGAGTATACTGGGTTCAAAGCTTTGGGATGCCGTGCACAGTGCAAAGTATACATGCTTTATGATCTGAACCAAGGCTGCAATGAAACTGTGCAATGCAACATAAGCAAGTGCTGGCAGAAATACCTTGGATTCGTTACACTTTTGATTTTTAATTAATTTTTGGTCATTGTGAGTTCAGAAATCTTTTACTGTTGCCAAATTTTTTGCAACTGCATATGGGATTGTAACCCACAGTTTAAGAAATGTTGCATTGTGTAAACTACTTGCTGATAGTCATGATGCCTTAAGATTTTCTTGTATTCACTACAGCATTTGAGATTTATGTTGGATTCCAGATAGAGGTTCCGTACAGATACTATTGCCTCTCTCTCTCTCTCTCTCCTCTCTCTCTCTCTCTCTGTCTCTGTCTCTCTCCTCTCTCTCTCTCTCTCTGTCTCTGTCTCTCTCCTCTCTCTCTCTCTCTCTCTCTCTCTCTCTCTCTCTCTCTCTCTCTCTCTCCTCTCTCCTCTCTCTCTCTCTCTCTCTCTCTCTCTCTCTCTCTCTCTCTCTCTCCCTCCCTCTCTTCCTTTCTCTCCCATCTTCCCTTCTTCTTCTTGCTTAACCATCATATAAATGAGTATTTGAGCTTCTGGAGCCTGGGAGCCAATGAACTGCTCCAAAAAAGAAAAATTTAGTCAAGATATATTGAGTGGCTTTGCTGTCAGCAATAATCACATTTTCTCATCCATCATCTCAGCATCCTAATGCAGCTGACAGTCAGAGGTGGCTTACGGTTCAGCATCTCGGTATTTAATCAAGTACTTGAAAAATCTCTCTGCACAGATCTGAACACATTTCGAACTGGTGCTTTCTCTGACTTTCAGAGCAAGACCCTGTCTGCCTCCTCCCACTGGATGTTTTAACGTGTTTCAACACTTGAGCTAAAGAACTGTGGGAATAAAGAAAAGGATATGTGTGCATAGTGTTGATGAAGATGTAAAGGGGGAAGAAAAGGAAAGAAGAAGGGAGGGGACAGGGAGAGGGAGAGATAGAGAGACAGAAAGAGACAGAGACAGAGAGACAGAGAAATGAGATGTGGAAAGTGACATCAAAAAATTAGCTGCAGCCTCAGGCAAATTAGATTTCAGCAGTAGTTTCTCAGAATTTCCAAATAAGACAGAGCCTTCCCTCCCAGATTCCTTCTCTAAATCTCCAGGTCTAGATCAGGGGTAGATATGGTTCCAGTGGAGATTACCATGGCCTGTCCTGATCTAGAAAGAGACACTCAGTCCAGCTTATAGATAACTGCTACACGCATTACCAAGTCAGGCAAAGACAAAACTCCAAAGGCAAAAAAAAAAAGGATGTTTAGTTTGGAGAAGAAACAAGAGTGGAGATGTCTTCAAGCATTGGAGAGGGCTTTATGTAAAAAGGAAAGTTGACCTTAAGAAGCAAATTAATCCTTGATAGAAAGAAAAGCACTGCAATGGTTAGAACTCTTTTAAATTGGAATAGGATATCTGAGGGAAGGGTACTATAGGTCCCCATACCTGGAAGTCTCCTGGAGTTAGTTGGAAAAACTGCATAGCATATGGGAGAAAATAGGATTAAAGTCATATCTAATACTGTGTGCCAACAATGAATTACAAATGAATTATTGACCTAAATGTTTTTTAATTTTTAATAATGGAATGTCATATTTACATGGTGATTTGAAGCTTGTATTTCATTTTATCCCCAAAATGGCCCCATGAGGTTGGCACTGCCGTGATCTTCATTTTACACTTTTGTGACAGTAAAAAATGAGAAACCAAAGAGATGCCCATCATCTACTTTGAACACCTAAAAGATGGGTAATGGCCAACCAAGCTGTGGTACACAAAGGTAATGGAATGTTACTGTGCCATAAGAAATGTGTGTGAGAAATGAATACAGAGAAGCATGGAAAGACTTGTATGAACTGATGCAGAGTAAAGGATAAAGGCAAAAAAAAAAGGCAAGGCAACTACAATAAGAACACACCAAAAATCAAAAGTGATGGGCACAAAATTATCAAGATCCAGCCAGACTCAGATAAAGAGATATGAGAAGTCACCCTAACCTAACCCTTTGTGGAGATGGGAGGTTCCCAGGGGTTGCATATTACACAGGTTTTCAGACTTATTCAAAGTAATAAACCATATTCTTCTTCCTAAAAACATACCCCTTGTTATATAGGATGGTTCTCTGGGAGGAGAACGAGAAGGGACACCTGGGATCACAAAGACGATGTAAGAAACAGATGTCAATAAAAACTGATTTTTTTTTTTGCAAGGATTTCTTTTAAATAAATAATTTATTTAGTTTTACAAGCATTTATCTATTCATCCTACTGAGTCACCCTTCCTGCCCCCGAAACTGAGCAAATAAAAAAATCTTCATCCAAATTTTCATAGCCTAGAAAAACAAATTCCCACATTGGCCATATCCAAAATGTATGTCTCTTTGTGCATTTTAAGTTTGTTGCCTCTCTGCAGGATATGAGTGGTATTGGAGGCAGCTTCTGGCTGAGGCTGGTAGCCTCCTTGATTTGTGCCCTCCAAGCAGCAATTTGTAATTTCATTGAAAGGTGAAGAAGGAGGGCCCTCTCTCGGGTCCCATGTGGAGTAGAGACCCAACAAATCAGACTTGTACACAGCCCATGGCTACTTTTGTGTCTCTCCTTCAAGTATTGTTGACCATGTGATAATTGGAAGTTCCTGGAAGACCAGTGAGTAGTGGTGAGAAGCAGCAACGTCAACCGAAACAATTGTGGTCATGGCAGCAACAAGCTGTGGACTGGTGCCTGAGAGAAAGAACATACTGCAAAGAAAATCTCAGTGGCTGTTTGGTCCCATGACCCAGCTAAAATTGCCAGCTAACAACCCTCCTAGAACTGTTTTTATATCCTAAAGAGGTTTGGATAGTAACCTCCCAACTGACAGTAATATAGGCAACTTGACAGTGGAAAGAGCCCTACTGCCAAGTCAGAAGATCTTGGTTCAAATATTGAATGATACAAGCTATATGAAACGTCCTGGGAAGGACATTTCACCTCTCTGTGCCTCAGTTTCCTCATCTATAAAATGAAAGGTTTGAAGTCAACAACTCTAAGGTGCTTCCACCTCCAGGTCTAGGACACTAAGATAAGTCTTCCACAATCAATGATTTCATCTCTCCTTGTATCCCCATAACCTAGAGCTGCTATGGCCAAAAATGTATTGGCCAACGTCACTGATGAACTTCTCTGAAATTAACTAGGCTGGTTCTTAGAGGAGGACCCATAGTAGGTTTCATGCCTGATCCTCTCCCATCATGGTAGGACCAGTCAGAGTTTGTGATCCACTAGCATAACCTTCAAAAACCCAGGATTTCCTTCATTCTCCAAAGAGGCACCAGACAAATCCTGTAATGGTGATCACCTGTTCATTTATCATTTATCTTCCTATCCCAACTGGTATAAATAAGCTACTCTCTTTTCTCTCAATTTTTGTATGTATTGGTCTTCCATATTTAATACTTTGACCCACATGGGCCAAAGTAGTCAAATGCTCTCTTTGGCATGAGGTGCAATGCTAGGTCAATCTCCCACACTTACATGATGAAGCCAATAACATTTTGCTAACTAGTAAATTTCCCCTTTTTTCTAGTTTTGCTTCTAATTTGTTGCTTCACCATGTTGAGTTACTATAGCTTGAATCCAATTATTGACTCTATGTTTCTATTCCCCTAATTAATTTTCCTGTTTTTAACACCAGACCAGATGGTTTTGGTTATTATTGCTTTACAATATGCTTTTAAAATGGGGAGGATGAGTCCACCATCATTACCTTTTAAAATATAGATATTGTTTGCTAGCCTTGCCCGTTTATTCTTCCGGATGAATTTCACTATTAACTTGTCAAGTTCTATAAAATATCCAGCAGGGATTGTAATTGGTATTGCCTTGAATCTATATATTCACTAAGGGAATATTGTCATCTTTACTATGTTTAGCCAGCCTAGCTAGAGGCAAAGAATATCTCTGCCTTTATTCATGACTTTCTTTATTTCTTCTATAGAGGTTTGTAAATTTTCCTCAAATAAATCTTTCATGTCCCAAGGTAAGTTAATGCCTGAGAATTTAATAGTGTTGTTGCTTAGTGTGAGTAGAATCTCTTTTTGCTTTGGCATTTCAAGCTGTGAAGTATTAGACTTGGGTTGGTACAGGGAGGGAAGCGGGAGTTTCTTCCTTCCCCACTCTCCATCTCAGAGATAAGGCAGTCCCCAGGGAAGGAGCTGGTGACCTCGTTATGCATAAATGGTCAGGTAGGGTAGATGTTCCCTGGGAAGCCTTTTCTACTAATAGGCATCTAGTTCTATCTAACAGGGTCAAGACATTTAGTGGGTATGAATGGACTGATGTCGATTATCAACAATGACTTGCACTTGAGAAGAGACATAAAAGGTTTATGGAGCAACATATGAGCCTAATATTTCATTAGAATAAGAAAATGGAGATTGGCAACTGCTCAGCAGCTCGTAGTCTTAGAAAGATGACCTGGAACACTCATAGGCTCAGTAAGGGATCTGAAAGATCATTTTGCCCAACCCCTTTATTTTACAGATGAACTGACAGTCAGACGCTAAATGCTTTGCCCAGTCAATATATGTCAAAGACAAGATTTGAACTCAGATCTTCCTGACTCAATAAAAGATGGATATGACCAGAAAGGGAGGTGGGCCCATCATTTACTAGCTGTATATCCTTAGGCAAGTCACTTCCCCTCTTTTTGCCTCAGTTTCCTCAGCTTTAAAATGGAGATAATTGTTATAAAGATCAAATGAGATACTATTGGTAAAGCCTGTAGTGCAGTGCCTGGCACATAGCATTATATGAATTGTAGCTATTATAATTTATTACGGTTACCTTTATTATTGTCGTTTAGTGAGACCAAGGAATAGTAGAAGAACATTATGCTAGCGTTAGACAAGAACTATGCAGTATGAGATGTCCTCCATGGGTTGAGCAGTTCACCTGTAGAAGTAGACATATCTTTAAAATCACATTGCCCTTGAAATATCAAAGTTATTTGTACCTTTGTTATTTTTATCGTTTTCAGTCATTTCAGTCATGTCTGACTCTTCATGACCTCATTTGGATACTGAAAGATTTACCATTTCTTTCTCCAGCTTATTTTATAGATGAGGAAACTAAGGCAAGAAGTGACTTGGCCAGGGTAACAACCCAGCTTGTAAGTTTCTGAGGCTGGATTTAAACTCAGGAAAATGAGTCTTCTTGACTCCAAGACTAGCACTCTATCCACTATGGTGCCACCTAGGTGCCATCTGAATCTACTGTACTTTAAACCCCATGAGAATAGGAATCATGTTCCATCTAACAGAAGTAACTACATGGTGTAGTAAATAAAGTGCTGGACTTGGAATCAGGAAGACCTGAGTTCAAATCCTGCCACAGACTCTTTCTAACTGCATGACATAAGTCATCTAATTTCTTTGAGCCTCAATTGCTTGGCTGGAGAATGGGAGGAAAATAACCTATTTCACAGGCTTGTTGTGAGAATCAAATGATATACCACAGAGAGCTCTTTATAAACTTTAAAATGTTATGCAATTGTCAGCTATCGTTATTAATCTTTGTCTCTGACTCAGTACAGTTTCCTACACACCATAGGTGCCCGGTCAGTGCTTGTGAATGAATTCTTTTGTTCAATTATCTTGTTTTTACTTTTCTATATATGCTGTATCCCACAATAAAATATTTATTTATTATAAATAATTAGTATTTTTATTATATATTATATATAATTAATAAATCAACACAAAATAAATAAATAATGGCAGTAAATAGATAAGCAATCTTTTGGTAAGCATCTACTGTATGCCAGGAAAGAGAGAGCATAAAGATAACAGCCTATCAGAATCAAGAAGTAGATTCAGATGCTCCTCTGATACCTCCTGGCTGAGTCCCTGGACCATGCTCTATCCCTCTTACTACCCAGGGTAACCAACACTGTAGGTTGTAAAACAGTTTCAAATTTGCATCATCAGAGGCAGTCTCTCTCTGAAATTCCTTCCTATGGTAGAATCACAAGTCCAGTCCCACCCTCCCCCCAAATCCCCAGGCATGGTGCTTGGTGCCAGGGGTACAAAGGTAAAATGAAAAATCCCTCTTCTCAAGGAGCTTATGTTCACTGAAAATAATAAGGAAAAAAAAATGGATTACTATTGTCATTTACCTCCTAGAAGACAGAGACATTCCTTTTCGTCTCTGAATCCCTAGTACGCAGCACGTAGAAGATATTTAGTAAATGTTTGTTGAGTACAATTGAATGAAGTCATTGTGGTTTGGTTTTTTACCTCTAGTAACTTTTCAGAAGATCCCCTTGGATTTTCTTAGCAGACAAACATGCCATCTGAAAAGATACTGATTTATTTCCTCAATTTATGCCTTTTATTTATATTTTCTTCCTTCAGGTGTGGCCAGTTTTTCCAATCATGTATTGAATCAGGATGGTGACAGAGGCATCCTCATTTTATTACTGCTTTTAAAGTGAATGACTCCAATATTTCACTATTAAATATAATATTGACTCCTTGCTTAAAATATATGTTCTTTATCATGTTATTAAAGAAACACTCTATACCTATTTTTCTTGTTAGAGTTTTAGTCGATAAGGATTTCTTTACTTCAGTTCTCTAAGGATCCATGTTTCCATCCATGTACTCACTCCCTCTTCACACCAAAAGAAATTATAGCCTCTCTGGGCTTTTGTAGATGTACCCCAAAATTTAGAAGGCTACAAGAGAAGTTTGGAATCTCTTACTACCTATGTCACCTTGGACTAGTGACTTAACCTGTCTAATTCCCTCAACTCTGAAATGAAGGGGTTAGACTCAATTTCCTAAGTGGTCTTTTCCATCTCTACATCTAATTCCATGATCCTCAAAAGCTAGACAGATAAGTTGGAATAAGATTGTAAAAGGCCTTGAATGCCAAGATCAGGCGAACATGTTCGCCCTGAGGAGGAATTATTAGTCTTGAGATATACTGCAAAGTAAGATTGATGAATGCTTCATAATTTGGTGGGCAAAAAGGCATTAGAAAATAGGAGATGAAGTACTGACAAATTGAGTTTGGACCCTAGTAGGTCCCCAAACAAGGTCCTAGGAGAATGTCATCTTCTTGAGAGTAAAGACTATTGCAAAGTCATCTTTTTATCCTTAGAATTTAGCATAGTTTAATTGAAAATGCACAATTTTCAATCACATCACTTTTTTGCACATAACTTCCCCCTAATCAGCAACCAACGGTTTTCATTTCAATTACAACCTATACTGAGTCTCAGTGGTGCAGTGGGTAGAGCACAGGATTTAGAACCAGAAACACTCATCTTCACCCTGGGACAAGTCATTTAATCCTGTTTGCCTCAGTTTCCTCATCTGTAAAGTGAGCCGGAGAAGGAAATGGAAACCATTCTATTCTCTTTGCCAAGAAAACCCCAAATGGGAAGGAGGTATGAACACACCCCAGGGTAAGTGCTATGGATTTTCAGTTAAACATGAACTCTAATATCTTAAATGAAAAACATGTAAGTCACAATCTTGCATAGGAAAATCTCGTTAATTTGGAAATACAATATATAAAGAATTTTGAAAATGTTAAAATGCTATATGAAAGCTAGCTGCCATTATTATTGTCATCAACATCATCATCATCACCATCATCATCCTCATCATCATCATCATTGTCATTGTCATTCTAACAATTTTGGGTAGTAGCCAAGGAGTTTACATTTGCTTAAAGTATCCTTCTTCCAGAAATAATAAACGTTAATGGTATAAAAACAGATTGTAAGAGGAAAATATCAACCTTTTTCAAGTGTTTTCGAGACTTTTCAAAGTTGTTGCTTATTAGGAAAACTTGAATTCTTTGTAGCTGATAACAAGGAGATTCTCTGGGGCTCCAGAATTCAGGCTGTGAATGGACATGACCAGCCTTACCTAGTGCTCTTTGCTAAGTTGAATGAGATCAACAGCCTAGAGGTTAGAGGAAGACTGAAGTCCCAAGTATGTGGGAAGTCAAAAGGCATCTCATAGGAGACCACCTCCTTTGTTAGGAGCCACCTATGTCAAAGCATTTAGACTAGATGGTGCAATGGATAGAGTGTAAGCCTAGAGTCAGGAAGACTCATCTTCCTGAGTTCAAATCTGGCCTCAGACATTAGCTGTGTGATCCTGGGTAAGTCACTTCACCCTATTTGCCCCAATTTACTCATCTGTAAAATAGGTTGGAGAAGGAAATGGCAAACCACTTTCTATTGTCTTTGCCAAGAAAACCTCAAAGAGAATCACAGTCAGATATGACTGAAATGACTGAATAAGATATTAACCAGAAATCAAAATGTCACTGCCACTGGTGATGTGATTGGTGCCCCTCCATACATACTCCACCTTCCTAGCCCCATTGGGCTGGAATTTTCTTTTAGAATGAGGACTTTATGGGTGTCTATGGTGAAAAGAATGTGAGTCTGCAGTAGGTGACCCATCACCTCTACTGGTGTTTCTGTGTGAATTTCTGGGCTTCCCTCTGAACTCAAACACCAGGGCATTGGAGTAAGGAACATCAGTTTTCATACTTCTGTACCTCAAAGATCAGTATCCTCCAGAAAGATGGTAGGGAAAGTAAACAGGGTAGGGTGGAATGGAAGAGGGGGTCCTGTCTATCAGGAACAGGAGGAGTCAAAGAAATGACCCCAGCTGGCCAATTGCTAAATGTGGTAGCTACTGATGAGAGCTGGTCCCACAACAGTCTACCTAGATTTAGCTCTGAATGGGCAGCTTTAAAGTTTGTCTTCCCCAAGCCCCTACCCTAACTATTCTCTGCTAGTAAAGAAAAATGCTAAAATTAAATAACAATTATCTTTTTATTCATGCCTATACATTAAGAATCTTGGATTCTGTCAGTAAAAGAACTGTCTCTACCTCCAAATCCCAACTATACTTATGTTTGGGCATAATATTGCCTTAACACTAAGCTCATAACTAAACAGAACATCAAAAGTATCCACCAATCAGTTCATGTACTCTCTAGGTTCTCCTCCCTGTGTCTGCTTTCTATAATTGGAAGTCTCCCATTGTATCCTGGGCCATCTCCAGCCGTCATGATGAATATCAGGCCATTGGACCCAGATGGCTCAGGAAGAGAAAGTGAGGTTGGTGACCTTGCACAGCCTCCCTCCCTCAAATCAAAGTCAGCTGCAAGTCATGTCATCATCTTGATGTCATGGTCCTCTTTGAGAAGGAAGGACACACACACACACACACACACACAACTATAACTTGAGTAGATAAGTCTTAGAAAATTTCCTGAGACTCAGAGAATTTGGTTAACTTGACTGTAGTCACATAGTTAAGTGTCAAAAGGGGGAGTTAAACTCAGATTTCCTGAGTCTGTCACTATTTATCCCCTGTGTCACATTGTCTCTCATTCTTTTACTTAGAATTTGCTCAGTAGGAATCATTCTAATTTCTTTGTCAAAGTATGCCCTCTAGGGCACTGTACCTTTAGCCTGGTTAGATGTGTTTAGTAAATTGGGATGTCACAAAAACTGATTTTCTTATCAAATAGAATTCAGGTTTTTACTCATGTTTACCGCAGCCCAAGTCAGCCAAAAATCAACTACTTGGTCAACTTTAACATAACACTGAATTCTGCCTACTCACAGTAAAAGCCAGGCAATCACCCGTCATGAACACTGTGTCCCGGCTAATTCGATAGTGATGGCCCACAGCTGCTCATTCGTACATGAGAAGAGGCTCTAAGGTCAGGCTCATGCTGAGTCTCAAGGTCTGTCGAATTCAAAGGCCCCTGAAGAATCAACACAAATGTTTCTATTTACAAGGAGCCAAGGCCAAAGATGCCCTTGGATTGAAAGTGAGACAGAAGAAGCTCATCATTTTTCTTTCCTGTCACGTGTACATGGAACAGAAGCAGCAGCAAATGAAAGTGCAGAACAGGGAGCTGAAGGAACACTGAAAGGGGAGTGAAAAATAAGTCCGTGTCATTCTGTGAAAATTGTTTTGCAACAGCTCTCCATCTGGATGACTTTCCCTCCTGGCACAGACAATGTCTGGACACACGGAGCAGGAGGCTCCCGAGAATGGCTCTATAAAGACCGTGGTTCTAGGAGCCAAGGCAGCAGAGACAACAATGCCAAGGTCATTTTAGATCACAGTATATTTCTTCTCCAGGACAGGAGCAAATATCTAAAGTTCCTCCCATCTCCACCAAGGGAAATTTGGCTCAACCTTCAAGACCTGACTCAATTACCACCTTCTCCATGATATCTTCCTTGATTTTCCCTTACATAGACCTCTCTTGGATCCCATTCTACTTAATGGTTATCATATAGTTATTGAATATTTGAATATTTTCCTTTCTTTTGACATATCATCCATTGTCTTAATCTGTGAATCTCCCTCCAAAACTTTTCATGATATTTTGTAGATAGAAGGTGCTTAGTAAATGGGAGAAAGGAGAAGGAAGGAAGGAAGGAAGGAAGGAAGGAAGGAAGGAAGGAAGGAAGGAAGGAAGGAAGGAAGGAAGGAAGGAAGGAAGGAAGGAAGGAAGTCTTATTAGAAAACTGACCCCATACTGGTCAATCAGCTATTGTTTTCATGTTCTATCAATTGTTGATTCCATTTTCCTTTGATTGAATACAGACACTTGAGGGGGTGATACTTTTTTTCTGATTTCAGGAAATTGCACCTGTTCACTCTCACCCTCTCAACTTAGGCACCAATCTTTTTTTTTTTTTTCAATTAGAAAGCAGATTATCCAATCCGGTTTTATATCCTGCTAATTGTTTTAATGCATAAAAATCTGTCTCCCCCTATATTTTGGGTCCAGTGCCAAAGCTGAGAGGTCTGGTCCCAATTTGTTATGTAATTGGTTTGAATTGCTTAAGGAATCAACATGATAAAAGCTCAAGGCTTTGTTTCCTCAATTATTTCCAATTTCTCCTGTCACACATCACTCAATGCTTTCTTCCCCTTTAAGATCCCATCTAGATCCCACCTACTGTTCTCTACCAGCCTCCAGATTCTTCTCCCACATTTCTCAAGGAGTTCAGTAGCTGCCTCTTCTACCCAACTCTTGGTGTAATTTCCCTGATAGTAAACAGCGGAGACAAGATCTGAACCCAGATCACCTTACTCCAAATCTAATTTTCTACTCACTATCGTAAGGAAAGTACATTATGAGGATGGAAGTTTTACATGAATGTAAGTTCTTACTGTTATCAGTTTTCCACCTGTACGTAGGGTCATTCCTAAATGTCCTAGACAAGGTTGGCAAAATAAGAGATCAATCTTGCTTTGAGCTCTTGGCTTATTTGCTGCTTTCCTCCATAATGTTCTATCTCTCCCACCTTTTATGGCTGTCCACCATGCATAAAAAGCCTTTCCCCTCTTAGCTTCACTGGTTTCCTTCAAGACTCAACTCAAATCCCACCTCCTGAAGGAAGACTTTCCTGGTTCCCCCAAAGCTAGTGCCTTTCCCTCTGAGATTACTCTTGTCCACCTAGGCAAAATAACTCAGCCCAACCTGGTGATCAGTAAATAAAGTGAGGCATTTATTCAGGGTGGAGGAATTGCAGTTTGGGACAACGTGCAGCCTTATTTGACAAGGATGTCTGAGGAGGAAGGAGAGGAGACTCTTAAAGGCATAATCCTGCGAAATAGCAAAAGTGCATTTAGTCTAGATGTACAGAACAGGCAAGCTGCAGGAAGGAAATGTTGGAGGTCTTGTTTGATTTTAAAAACAAGGTCGTAGAAACATCCTTAGAACCATCACTGCCCAGTAGCAGGGGCAGTTAGAAACTGCTAGTCAGAGCAAGCTAGGGATCCAGATCTTGGGCCTTTCCATCTACTTTGCGCAGATCTTATTGGTGCCTAGCCATTTACATATTATCTATTGAGGCAGCTAGGTGGTGCAGTGAGTAGAGCACCAGTGCAGGAGTCAGGAGGACCTGAGTTCAAATCTCACCTCAGACATTTGACATTCACTAGCTGTGTGACCTTGGGCAAGTCACTTAATCCCAATTGCCTCATCCTGGGTCATCTACAGTCATCCTGATGAATATCTGGTCACTAGATTCAGATGGTTCTGGAGGAGATGTGAGGCTGGTGACTTGCACAGCCCTCCCTCACTCAAAACAAAGTCAAGTGCAAGTCATGTCAGTATTTCTCTGACGGCATGGTTTTCTTCAGCAATGAAGGATGAATACACACCTTCATTAAAGTTAGTTCCCTGAGGGCAGGGACTGTGTTTGCCTTTTATAAAGCACTTAGCTCAGTCTGGCACAAAGCAGGGGCTTAATAAATATTTCCTTCCATCCCTAGCTACCTCCCTCCTTTCCTCCCTTCCTCTCTCCTTTCCTTTCTTTCTTCCTTTGTTCCTTCCCTCCTTTCTTCCTCCCTCTCTTCTTGTCCACAGAACTTAGCAGTAGTCGCTTAATATATGTTTATTGACTGAATCATGGGGGTGGGGGGAATGTATGGCAGGAGGAATGAAAGCTGGACCTTGAGCTCTCTCCACTTTGTTGGTGTCTCCCATGGACTTCACCACATAAGTATTAAATGCTTCCTTTCCACCGCTTCCATGTTCAAACCAAGAGCCTTCGGGAGTGACTAGGAATGCCCTCACTCAGAGTGCCAACTTGGAAGTCCTAGGCAGGTCAAGGCATGAAATCAAGGGACTTGTTGAGACCAGCTGGGGTAACGGGCCACATTCTCCCATGGGTTGAGTACAAAATACCTCATTGTTCTGAGGAAATTCTATAACTCTTCTAGTGGCAACTGTGTTCAGTTGATGCGACTACCTGGCATTTCTAAAGTCTGTTTGTCCAGAGGCACTCCCAAAGCTGTTCAAACATTACTACCAACCCTTGGCACTGTATAGAGGAGGGGGCGGGGCAGAGGCGGTTAGGAAGCCTGGGTGGGTCTGAGGCTTTGACCTGAGGTTAGTAATTTCCATTGAGGCCATAGGCATCCCTCTTGGTGAGTGCTCACAGAATCTGGGGCATGCCTACCGTCCCCATGGTGACACAGAATATAAGTTTATCTCTGTGGGTCGCCTGTTTGTTTAGCCACTTGCTACGTGTGGGGAACAGGGAAAGATACAATAACCAAAGAGTGGGCACCCAGCCTCCTTTCAAGCCTTCAGGCTATTGTTTTAAATACTGGTTGAATGAATGAACAAATTCCCAGGCTCACAGAAAGAAATCTCTTTCCATTGTAGGGGCATTGGTGCCACCTAGTGGATATAGAATACCCAACAAGTATGGATGCTAGGTTCTTTACCAGTTCTATCTGCTTTATGGTCTAGGATTTTATTAAAATCGTAGGATCGTAGACTGTGAGTTGGAAGGGATTTGGAAGTCTTCTAATCACAGGACCCTCACCCTAGAATTGGAAGGAAACTTCAAGGTCATCTAGGCTAAGCTCCCCATTTTATAGATGAGGAAACTGAGGCTCCAAATGATTAATTGACTTACCCAGTGTCCAACAGGTTATTGTAAGTGGCAGGAATTTGAACCCAGGTCCGATGCCTCCAAACCTGGCATTGTTTCCATGGGAGCTCTGGCTCTTCAAACCTACTTTTGATGTTTATGACCTCTCTAATCGTAGACTCAGTACGCATGGGTCTCAGTGTCCTTATATGTAAAATGAAAGAGTTGGGACTATGTGGCCTCTGAAACCTCTCCCAGAGCCAGATCTATGATCCTACAAAGATTTAGAGATAGAAGAGACCTTAGATGCCATCAATTCTACTCATCCCCAGTTTTAGAGAGGAAGAAACCGAGTCCTAGATAGGTTACGTGACTTGCCCAAGATCACACGGATCCTAAGTGTCAGGCAGGATTTAAAGTCCAGTTCCCCACCACAAATCCAACATTCTTTGCATGTAGCATCTCTTGCAGCTAGTAAACAGGATCTTCTGCCAGGAGAAGCCCTAGAGATCATCCATTCTAACTCGTTCATTTTATATGTGAGGAAATTAAGATAGAAGGGAAGTGACAATGAAAATCATAGTAAGGAGTAAAAGCAGGCTTTGAACAGTTCATGGATAACTGGTGCTTATGGAAAGAGCCAAAAGGGACCAAAAAAGCAGGGATATTGGGTAAGGTCAGTGACTAGGTCATGGATGGAGAAGAGGAGTCAAGAGAGGGAGAGAGGATAACGGGACTGAAAAGGAAAGATGGGTGTCTGGTTATGGAAAAGAATGTAACGAAAGAAACCAAGGTCTGTGATCTTATCAATGGCTCGTTTTTTCAAGAGTTATCAATTTAATTTTTCATCTAGTCAAGTGTATGACAATTCTTTTGGGAAATGGATATTATTTATTCATCTTTCTCCCATTTTCATTCTAAAATTGGGTAGAGGAAGTAAAACTAATATCAGTCCCTTGTATTTACAACAGAGGAAGCAGTATGATATCATGAATAGGGGTCCAGCCAGGATATTAAAAAGATCTGCACCCAAATTCTAACTGAGATTTAACTTAAGCCAGACATGACGGAAATAGCTGGACAGCAAAAATGACCAGGGGCAGCTAGGTGGCCCAGTGGATTGAGTCCTGGGCTTGGAATCAGGAAGATCTGTGCTAAAATCTGGCCTCAGACACTTACTATCTGTGTGACCCTGGGCTAGTCACTTAACCTGTTTGTGTCAGTAAATGAGCTGGAGCAGGAAATGGCAAGCCACTCCAGCGTATTTGCCAAGAAAATCCCAAATGGGGACATGAAGAGTTGGGCATGATAGAAATGACTAAACATCAATGATCATAAGCGAATAATTTCATCTCCCTGTGCCTCAATTTCCTCATCAATAAAACTGCATTAGAAAAACCCATTCAATCCATCAGGAGTACCCCCAGAACCCTGGCACAGAGATCTAGGGACCACAGCTTGGAGATTTATGGGAAGGTGGTGTTACTGCTAGTGATAGAGATGTGTGAGCCAAGGGCCAGCAGGATAAGAGAGATTAAAGATGACAGAAAAGGGGGAAAGAGAGAGGATAAATAGGAGTAAGGTCCTTAAAGAACACCAGAAAAGATGATGATTATAAATATCTAATATTTATGAGGTTTGCAAAGCATTTTATTATTTCATTTAATTCTTATCACAACTTTATTATTGTTATTTTACAGAGAAGGAAATTGAGGTTAAGTGACTTGTCCAGGATCACCTAGCTAGTAAATGTGTGAGGCAGGATTTAAACTCAGCTCTCATCTGAGTCAAAGTCTGTTGCTTTCTATAACTATACCACCCAGAATGAGATTAAGGCACACAGGTAAAATAGGGATCGGATGACAAAGTAGAGGGATTGCCACAGTCTCTAAAACAAGAAGGGAAGAGAGGTTTGGAAATATGAGTCTGGCCTTATTTTCTCCAGAAAGAAGGCAGTGCTGCCATATTTTGCTGGGAGAATGGCAGAACAAGGAGCGTTTGGTGCTGAAAGAGAAGATTTGGAATGGCTGATATGGGGAATGGCACAGATAATTAGCCGGAGATGAACTCAACTGTATCTTGTGGTTATCATGGTGACGAGAGAGCATGCAGAATGGAGCCAGGATGTCCTTGGCACGATGAGGAAACTCTGGCTCCCAATGCAAGTTACCTGGGCACCTTCATTACCAATGAGTCTTAGAGGGTTGCCTGCGATAGTCCGCAATCACTTATTACTCCCTATGTGCCAGGAACAGGGCTAAATGCTGGGGCTACAAGGAAACTCCAAGACTTTGTCCTTTCCCTCAAGGAGGTCATGTCATAATGAGTGGAACTTGAAAATAACTATTAACGTTCATAACTATTATTGTTATTACAGTTGACAATTAAGATAATACAACAAGAATTCCAATAACTAGTATTTCTATAGTGCTTTGAGGTTTGCAAAGTGCTTTGCCAATATTTCTCATTTGTTCTTCCCAACAACCCTGGAAGACAGTTGATATTACTGAACCTATATTACAGGTAAGGAAATTGATAATAACCTCCTTGAGGACAGGGACTACCTTTTCTTCTTTTTATATCTCCAGCTCTTAGCACAGTGCCTGTCATTGCAGGTACTTAATAAATGTTCGCTTATTGATTGAGGCAGAAGTAAAGTAACTTGCCCAGGGTCACCAGGCTAGGAGTTTTCTGATTTGAATTCAGGACTTTCTGATTCCAGGTCCAGTGTTCTACCCAATCGGCCACCCAGGAGCCCCTGCAACTTACAACTATGACATGTACAATGGTGTGTTTACAAGATATAAACATTATAAATGGGAGGTATTTTCAGGAGAGAGAGAGAGAGGAAGGGAGGGAGGGAGGGAAGGCCTGGAAAAGGCCTCTTTCAGATGGTAAAATTTGAACTGTCTTGAAGGGAGCAAGAAGAGCCAGGAGGCAGAGGGGAGAAAGGTGTGCATTCCAAGTATGAGGGACAACCAGTGAAAAGGCACTGAGCATCACAAAAAAAAAAAGAGGAAAGAGGCGAGTGTAGCTGGATCATAAAATCCATGGAGGAAGGTGAGTACACAAAGGCAAGAAAGGTAGGAAGTGAATGGGTTATGGAGAGATTTACCTGCCAGAGCCTTTAAACTGGATCTCAGAGTTAATGGGTAGTCATTGGAAGATTCTGAGTCCCAGTTAGCCAAAGGTGGAGTGAGCTGCTGGGAAAGATGGTGGGACTTCCTTCCTTCCAGATTTTTAAGTAGACACTGGAAAATCACTTGTCAGGTGTGCTAGAGTGGGGATTCCTTTGGGACGCGTATTCAACTCCATGACTGAGGGCCCTGCCAACTCTCAAATTCCGAGGAATATTTGAAAACACCCACAATGCCGTTCACTTTCTTCCCTCTTTCAAGCTAAACATCCTTAATTCCTTCACCCAATCCTCACATGGTATGGTCTCCAGGCTGCTCCCAATCTGGTCATCTTATTAAAATATGGCATCCGGTCAACAATGAGCTTTAATAACTTTAAATTACACTAAGACTTTTGAAGCACCATATGGATATATATGTATTTGTATTTGTTGTTCTGTCAATTTTCAGTTGTATATAACTTTTCATGACCTTATTTGGGGTTTTCTTGGCAGAGATACTAAAGTGGGGTGCCAATTCTTTCTCCAGCTCATTTTACAGATGAGGAAACTGAGGCAGAGTTAAGTGACTTGCCCAGGGTCACAGAGCCAGTAAATGTCTGAGGCTAGATTTGAACCCAGAAAGTATATACACATACATTTTCATATATATATATATGCATATATATATACATATATATGCATATATATATACACCACACATACATTTTCATATATATGTATATGAAAATGTATGTGAATATATTGTACTTATGGATATATATCATTTAGATCTGTGTATATATATGTATATATTACTTATGTTACACATATGTAAATTTAACATACTTGTATGGGGTATATGTGTCTATATATCTATACAGGTGTATTATCTATATATCCATAAAGATGTGTTGGCATACATATATGAACATGCATGCATGCAAGTACACATAAACACGCTAATCATGCCTCCCAAGTGATTTAATTTTCCTGGGCCTCAGTTTCCTCACCTGTAAAATGAATGCAATACCTGTTGAGTTCTCTTGCAACAAGAGCAGTTCTTCTTTCAGGTCTACTGGATTTGTGTTGTCTATTAGTGTGCACATATTCCGTGCTCTGATGGTGAGTTGAATCATCTTTGCAGATGTTTTCATACGTTTTATTGTGTTTTGACCGGATAGTGGGATTCCTTGTCTGCTGTAGTAATCAGCCCAGCACTGGGTAAGTAGGCAATGTTTAGGGCACCTTTTCTAGCCCCATTCCTCACACCAGAAAGTAAACAGTGCGAGCTTTTAAAGGCTGCTCAGACACCCAAGGGGCTGCCGAGTCCCACTGCTGCTTCTGGTGAGAAACGACCCTATGGTCAGGGCCATCTGCGTGCAGGGCTGTGACTACAGCTCCCAGTGTATCCACACCTGCTGCTTCATCACTTGCCTGTCGCCACAGGACTTCGAGGCATAATAGTGAAATGGTATGAGTGATGTCTTTTCATTCATGCGTAAACTGTATTTAAGTGAGGCAGAGCTGCATGAAGTCGTCAGCCTCACTCTCTCCTCCAGAGTCATCATAATCTAGTGGCAGGGCAGAGTCAAGATGACTGATGATAGCTCAGGATGCAGTGGATGACCTTGATATCTTCGGCGTATAACCAAGCTCTAAGCGTTCCACGTTGCCTGCTTCATCTGCCTTCATGACCGTTGGAACAAATTGTTCTCATCTGCCCATTCCACCAGATAAAGTCTTCACATACTTGGGGTGACACCCCCTAACTCACCAGTGGGTTTGAGAACCCTTGGTTACCCTCAACCTAGTTTGGCCTGTCTACCGAAATGGTTTACCGGTGTGTAGCTGCTGCACATGCTGCAGCTTCTTGGAGCCACAGGTGAGAGTTGGGTGGAACAGGTGGACACCAAAGGTGGAAGAGCCCTGAAGAGGGCTTGGCAGCCATCACACCAAAGGTACTGGTACTGGTACTGGTCCTCCCTGAACACACCCTACACTCCTATATAAAATGAAAGGGCTGGACTAGATGACCTCTGAACTCCAACTTAAGTGTAGATTTATGGTCTTATGATTAGTAGTGGCTAAGCCAGGACTAGATTAGGAGGAAGTAGAGTTCGGGGAGGTCATTCTTGGCCTGTCTAGTGCCCTATTCCAAACCCATGACTACCACTGCATTGCAGGAGGGTGGGATAAGCTCACTGCCAGTATCTATGTTAATAGGTAACTCTTCCCTGATCTGCTCTGTCCTTTAGATGGCATTCCCATTTGCCTGGAAGTAGCCCCATCTGAATCATCTCCATCACAAGGGAGGAAGCCCAAAACAAGTATAGACCCTCCAAGATGAGGACATTTGGAGGAATGGCCTCTGATCTAGTGCTAGCCTAGAGGGCAGGGACCATTCCATTTGGATCCTCGTATTCCTGCCCACCCAGAAACAGGGATTAGATCTGTGATCTCATGGCTATAGGGAACTCCTAGGAGAAAAAACTTAGCCAGCCCCTCTGAAACTTCTAGGCTTAGAATTTAAGTGATGAGAGCTTAAGTAACTAGCCCAGGACACGTCAGAAGCAGGAACTGAAGCCAAGACAATCCAGCTCTCATACCCACATTGCCTATCCAGCACCCAGTAGGTGCTTCAACCTTTGTTGATTGGAGGCATAGAGAGGGCACCCCACCATCACCTCAGAACATGTTGACATAGACACACATCCCTTTGAAACAACAACATTTGTCTTTATTAGGCGTTTCCATGGTAATATTACACAGAATTCTTAAGGAATAATAAACATGACTTTTTTTTACCATAATTATTTTGCCATTAAGACAGTGGTAAAAAACAAAGAGAGAGAGGAAAAAAAGCACTGTTTGTCTACACACATGATCAGCTTTAGCACATACAGCTCCTTCACTCATGGTTCACAATCACAAATCCAAGGGTTAAAATCCAGCTAGTCCAAAATCCTACAATGTCTTAGAGCATCAAGTCACTGCAGTTAGTATGTTCCAAACCATTGCCAATTTCTCTTAGCATTTACATAGGACATTCATTAAACAGACACAAAAAGTGAGCCGACAGGGGAACATGCTTACATAGCCTGCAAACATCGTCAGGGTTTGGGTTTTTGTTTTGCTCATTTGGCTATTTGTTTGTGGGCTTTTTTTTTTTGTTTTGTTTTTTAGAACCAACCAAAAGATGGAAGCCATCATGAGTAGGAGACAGAAGGGAAGATTCAAGTGAATGCTGAGAGGCTGCCAACACAGCTGAGAATGGAAACAAGACTTTTGGGGTTTCCACCTTGTTCCAATTTCTTTCAAGTACAGATAAGAAAGAAAAAGGGGGGAGGGGAACTATAAAATATTTTAAGTTAACCAATTACTTTTTTAAAGTGCTTTTTTACTTTAAAAAAATAAAAAGAAATAAACAATAAAAACAACCCCAAGTTGATATGTCTGGACATATGAGTGGACTGGCTACAAAGGACTTACTGCTAATACTTTCTGGAAGCAGATCTGTTTTTACCGTTGGTTTTTTTTTTAAAGAACCTACAGATATACCTTTCAGAGAACCTGTCAACATACACAGAAATAAAAGCCACATATATCAAGGTAACATAGGAAACTGAAGGGAAAGAAGGGGATTCAGCTAATGGAAAATATTCCAAGACACCAAGACGATAGGCAGTGCTAAGGTGAGGTGACCTATAGGCTCAAATTTGGCCCATAGAAAGAAATTTGCCAGACGTTGCTTTCCACCAATACTGTGTTACATTTGCAAGTGTCTATGCACAATGATGTGCCCTTTGTTTAAAAAAAAAAAAAGCATGGCTCCTCCATTTTGCCAATTAAGAGACTTCCCTGTGTCAAAATTCCCGAGTGTGTGTGTGTGTGTGTGTGTGTGTGTGTGTGTGTAAGGCCTCTATGCATTGTTATTCCACCAAGTTGACTCCCATGAGGTAAAATTATTTAACTGGGCACCAGGATGTTCTACTGGGGCCCTTTTCCAAGAGTGAAGCTTTAGTGGGTCCTGAACTCCTCAAATGATGCCTCTAGATCAAATTAAATGGGACTCAGGATGCTGTCAAACCAGCCTCCAATTCATCCACCTGTTCTATTCTGGCAGCTGGCCATGGGATGAGTAAGCCTGGTCAATCAGCATATATTGTTAATGAGACCTTGGACACCAATTTGATGCCCTTAGTAGGCAGTTAGCTTTACTCAGGGGAAAAAAACCACTTTCCAAAGCCACAGACTGTCTCTCTCCCTCAACCTCTCACCAAGGGGGCACCAAAGAGTATGGATAGCTCAGTCTAACCCATCCCTACTACTGGAAAAGAATGAATCAATTAGCAATGGCTACCATGGGTGGCTTGTTGGCATCTTGCATAACATAGGCCAACTCAGCACACTCAGTGATGGGGCAGCACTTTGTTTCCTCAGGTTAGGTTCCTAGGGCAACAGTGGAAAAGTGGCCAGGCTAGCAATAGGGAGAGGCAGCTGGGAGAGGGAGAAAAATGTTGTCTAAAACAAACATCCATCGTCTCATCTCAAGTGCTGGAAAGGGCCTTAGAGACTATCTAATCCAACATCTTCATCTTACAAGAAGAAACTGAGGGGCAAATAAGTTGAGTGACTGGCCCAAGGTCAAATAGGTAATAACGGTCAGAGGTGGGCTTGGAACCCACCAGGTTCTCTGCTGTGAGATCCAGTGCTATCCCCACTGTGCCATGCTGTCTCTCAGAAGCCAGTGAGGGAGAGGAAACAAAACAAAACAAAAAGCCAGAGAACTTTAAAAAGAAAGAAGAAAGGGGAACCTCAAAGGATACATGTTGTAGCCAAATCCAGGACAAAGAGAAATGATGCCTCATGTCAGTAGCTGACCCAGACTGAAATGGATGGAATGCCAATAGACATGGTCTAGAACCACCTGGGTGGGGGACTGCTGGTCTACCAACTTGATTCACTCAGCTGTTAAACATTTGTCTCAACCCATGTACACTTCAAAACTCTTGAATTAATATTTGATCAGGTCTTATAACATCAGATTTTTAAACCACTTTCCCCAACCACACCCCTCCTCAGGGAGAAAAAAAAAGGCAGCTCTCGGGGAATTCACTTCATCCTTCCCTTGGGAAAAGAAAGACGTTCGTGAGAATCTTGGATGAAAAGCACCCTATCTGTGCCAGGGATTTTTTTCATACTTTTTTGTTTTGCACCCTTGAGGTGTCAGGTCACATTCTGTCTCTGGAGTCGGTGTGTGGACATGTATGTAATGCTATCAGAAGTGGATAAACACGGGTGAGAAAAATCGGTAACATCAGGGGAAGGAGGACCGATTGTGGGGCCCAGAAGGAAGCCCCATGGACTGGCTGCCCCACAGTAACTATCACAGGCTCTAAAAATAATAACAATAATAAACAAAACCCAATGTCCTCAGGTGCCCCCCCCCTCACCCCCCCTTTCCCAGTCTGCTATGGCTGCTTCATGACTGGGGAGCTCTAGCCCAAGCTGGTGATGTTGGCACGGCCACCTGGGGGAGCCACAATGCGCTGGGTGGTACGGCGAGGGATGTTGTCATCGATCTGTGCACCTGGAAAGCAGAAAAAAGAGGGGAGGGAGACCAGGTTTAAAGAGTCACAGTAACTTCCATTCACTGCTCCCTACTCCCTGGGTGACCTCAGACAAATCTCTTCCCAGATCAAGCCTCAGTCTTCCTGTCTGTAAAATGGAGAGATTATACTGCATGAGCCCAAAGGGCCTTTCCAGTTCTAATATTTAACGACTATTATTTAAGCAATCAATGGAGAATTAAGTGCCCACTATGTGCCAGGAATATTGTTGGGCACTGGAAATACAAGGATTGGAGTCAGGAAGTCCTGAGTTCAGATCTGACCTCAGACGCTCACTAGCTGTGTGACCCTGGGCAAGTCACTTCATTGCTATCTGTCTCAGTATCTAGCTGCAAAAGGAGGATAACAATAGCATCTCCCTCTCAAGGCTATTGTGAAAATCAAGTGAGACAATATTTGTAAAAAAATATTTAACATAGTACTTGGCACAAAGTAGGAGCTACAAAAATGCTTATCATTTCCATGAAAATAATACCTCTCTTTGAAACAGGTATTTTTATGTTTTATAAAACACTTTCCTCATTACTTATTCTTTTTAACTTTTGACAACTATTTCAACAACCAGTTTGAGTTGTAGGAGGAAGGAAGAAGGAAGGAAGGGAGATTTTATGAAGCACCTACTATGTGCCAGGCACATAATCTGGATCACAACTAATTCAAACTCTGAAATTCTATGACTCTGTGATTTGTATATCAAGAACATAATAAAAACAATAATAACAATATCTCACATTTTATAGCATATTAAGATTGGCAAAGTATTTTCTTCAGAGCAGCCCTGTGAAGGAAGAACTGAACATATTTTTATACCCATTTTACAAATGATCAAACTGAGACTCTTGGAGTCTAAGTGACTCAGCCATGACCATACAGTTGGTACTGGCTAGGCTAAGATTAACATAAGTTCAGAGATTTCCTGAGTTTATATTGTATCCCCTTCCCATATGGGGAGATCCATGATGTCAGAGGCCCTATTTTATCTAAATTTTGTACCTTCCTCAAAAACCTGCCACAATGCTCTGTGAATAGAAAACACTTAACAAATGATTTCTGAATGAAATTAAGGGTGCATAGATGGATAGATGGAAGGATGGATGGATGGGAGGATGGATGAATGGACAGATGGAAGGATGGATGGATGGATAGGAGGATGGATATAAAAAATAATGCTAAATAAACTGCCCACCCTCCCCTTTTGTCAAAGCCTGCACACAGCAGACATTTAATTAATGCCTGTTGTTTGACGGCTCAAACCCACTCTAGTCCACAATTCTTCTGAGGATCGCATCAAAGTCCTAAGACCTCAAGTCAAAAGCACAGGCTCTAATTTGGGGAGAAAAATTCATTTGAAAAGGAGTCTATACCGGACAAGCTGAATCCAGACTGGTGCAGGTTTCGGACAGGCGGGGCCTGCTGTTTGGCAGGAGAAGTCTTGGCAGAAGAAGCCGGAGTCACTGTCTTGGGTGTCACGGACACTTCACACACTGGCCCATCGTAGAGGCCTCGGGGAACACCCCTCAGCTCTGCCAACTGAAAACACAAAAGCCAGTTAGCTGGGGACTGAAAAGCAAACATCTTCCCAGGCCCTCTCCAGTGGAGGCACCTCGTGTGATGAGGATGAAAGGCCACATCTGATCAGCAGCCCTGGCAACAAGCCACCAATGGCTGGACATGCTCAAGAAAGGAAGACACTGAAGAAACAAGAGCAGGTACAAGATCATCCAGCAGGTGGCAGACTTTCACCACCATGTTCCTCACCCGGGTGTTGGGCTAAGAAAGGCTGGGATATGGAAAAACAGGAATATCAAAGGACAGTAAACCCTTTCGGATTTCTTATTAGGGGCACTTTGCCTCTAAACTCATGTGTCTAGGGATTTCCCTAGGAATGGTCAAAAAGAAAACAGACAGCATTGTCTCTGGTCCTTCACAACACGGGACAGAGCTCTTGGCAAGCCACTTTAACTTCCATTAGATGACAAGTTCCTTCAGGGCAGGGACGGTCTTTTGACTCCTCTTGTATCCCCAGGGCTTGGCACATAGTAAGTAAACATTGATTGGTCTCTGAGGCTTACCCTTATTTTTATTTATTTTATTTTTAATTTGTTTAATTTTAATTTTAATCTATTTTTAAATGGCGGACGGAGGCAGACCAGCTGACCTGAGGGTTTTCCCAGCTCCATATCCAGGAACCTAAATTTCCAGTGGAGCAAAGGGATTTCTCTGTGGAGTGCATTCTCCCGCCCTCTGGGATCATCATCATGTTTAGAAAGAAAGGAGAGCTGGGGGAGTCTCAAACAGCCCTTCGCTTTCTGAGCTATTGGTAGCTATTGGTTGAAAAGCCCTGGGTGAGATACCCTCCCACCTAAAGGCAGCATGGAGCTGGGCCTCAAGGCTTCCCAAGTCTCAGTCAGACTCAGGGCCCTATCAGGGATAGGGACTGGACCTAGGCTTTCATTTCTGGAACCTCCAAGTGTGGAGGGACCTCCAACTCCACAGCTACTGGAGGCCATCCTCTGGTCCTTGTAACATCTTAGCACCTTGGTCCCCAATTTTAAGACTATGAATCTAAAGCTGGAACATACCTTGGAGACCTTCTGGTTTCTAACCTACTCATTCAACACATGGGGGAAACAGAGGCCAGGGAGTCAAAAGGATTTGCCAAGATCAGTCAGTCAGAGGGATAACAATTCCTGGAACATCCACCTCACAATGCAATGCTCCAAGGAGATCATATCCAGAGGCAGACTTGAACCCAGGTCTTCCTTACTGGAGACCAAGACTCTACCCATTATGGTGCACAGTTTGTCCTAGAACACTCCAACCCAACCACCACCACCACCATCACCACCATCATCCTCTCAAGGAAGGAAGAGTTTCTGAAAAGTTACCTAGGGGCAACTAGGCAGCACAGTGGAGAGAGCACTAGCCCTGGTTAATGATGACCTGAGTTCAAATCTGGTTTCAGACACTTAATAGCTGTGTGACCCTGGGGCAATTCATTTAACCCCAACTGTTTCCAAAAGAAAGTTATCTAGTTCTTTCCCCAGCCTCTGGGTCTCTAAAGTACTGAGCTGATCAAATTAAGGGATCCCTCTCTCCTCTGGTACCTGCCAAAACTGGGAAGTGAAGCTTAGAATGCCATTGCAGAAAGCAGAGGAGGGGGGCATCTTCCCAAACAAAACAAAGGAGCCTGGGAGATGGCCCCAACTTCCTCAAATGATACCACATAAGGACTCTGTGGGAAGGCAGAGCTGCTCTGGGGGTGACAGTTGGGGGGGAGGGGCAGGGGTTTGAAAAGACCACAAAGCAGCAGACTCCCTTCAGGGAGCACAGGAAGAAGGCTAACCCCCTCCCCCACCCTGGGGCTTAGGAAGAAGGCTCTGTCCCAGGTGCTGAGCAACTGCCTTTTCCTGAGGAGCATACAAAAAATATGTAGTATCAATACCACCAAGGACACCTGGAACTAGGAAAGGAAGTGGGTCAGCCATGTAGTGAGACTAATAGAAGGGCAGCGGTACGATGTGGTAGAAAGTGTACCAGCTAAGGAGTCAAGAGGACCTCAGTTTGAATCCTACTTCTGACCTACCTGCTGAGCACTTCCCTGAACTTCAGTTTCCTCCTCCATAAAATGAAGGAAATGAGGGACACTTAACTAGTTTTGTGTCCTGGACCCATCTGACAGTCTGGTGTAGCCTAGAGAAGGACCCCCTTCTCAAAAGAATGTTTCAAAATGATCAAAGAAAATGCTAAATGTCAGTGGTCATGGAAACAAAGAAGTGACTGATTTTCCATCTGAGTTCACAGACTTCCTGAAGTCCAAAGACCCACATTCAGAACTGCTGGACAACATGGTCTCAAAGTTCCTTCCAACCCTAGCTCTGGGGACCTCCAGGTGACTCTGGGAACATCTCTTTGGCCTTTATTTCTTCCTCTGTAAAATAAGGGAGATGAACTACTGAGTGTCTTAGGGCCCTTCTAGTGCCCTACCTGTGGTCACCTTTGTGTGGCCTAGAGAAAGCCCCTTCACCTCTCTGGGCTCACCTGAAACATGAGGGGTGGGGAACCTGAGGCCTTGAGGTCACACATGGCCTTCTAGGTCCTTGGGGGAGGCCTTTTGACTGAGTCCAAGTTTTACAGAACCTATCCTTTTATTGAAGGGGGTTTGTTCTGTGAAGTTTCAATTCAGTCAAAGGGCTGTACTTGAGGACCTTGAGGCCACTGGTTCCCCACCCCTGGACTAGATGGTCTCTGAAGTCCCTGATACCTCTGGATCTAGTATCCCAAGACTCCCTAAATGGGCAGACCAAGCACCAAGATGCCAAAAAAAAAAAAAAAAAAAAAACCCAAGCCAAGATGGCCTCTGGCTTGACAGGGTCTTCTCAGTAGGTTCACATAAGGACACAGATGAAAGCCCTGGTAAAGGGAGTGTCTACTGCAAGGCAAACACAATTCTGTATCATAGGCTCACCTATCTGCCTCAGCCTAATGACTGCTGGGCCTAGAATCTGGGAAATCCAAGTTCTAATCCCCCCTCAGACACTTCCTTACTATGTGACCCTGGGCAAGTCAATTAACTTCTGTCTGCCTCAGTTTCCTCATTGTAAAATGAGGATACCAAATGTGATAATATTTTAAAGCACTTACTGACACATAGGTGATTAATAAATCCTTACTTCCTTCCTGGCCCTTCTCTGTAACCCTCCAAATCTGGATACTCAGAAGACTACATACTAGAAACTTCCGAGTTCTTAGCTGATTAGCGTTTCCGTGCCTGGGATCTCAGAAGGAGAACCAAGCAGATCCACCTAAAGCCAGTCTCCCCTACAACATGTAAGACACCCGAGTGGTGGCAGCAGAGCAACTCTGCCCCTGCCCCGGAACTGTTCCAGGGGCCCTAATGGACCCAGGAGTCCTGGACTGTTGGGGGCTTCCTGCCATGGATGGCAGCCTCTCCTGTCCAAGGCTCTTTGGGGACATTCACAGGATCAGAGAATCATCAGCCTGAAGCTAGAAGGGACCCAGAGGTTAGCTAGTCCATCCCTCATTATACAGATGAGGGAAATAAGGGAGAGTAAGTGATTTGTCCGGGTCACAGAGAAAAGCAGAACTCAAACCCTGGAAGGGACTGAGACCTTCTCAGGGAGTTCCCTCATACATATGAGGAAACTAAGGCCAGAGAAAGGACCAGAGTTGGTCAGGGCCATGTAGCTATTACATGGCAGAGGTGGGATCCAAGCCCAAGTCCCTAACTCCAGAAAGTCTTACCATTATTCCATGCTGCCTCCCATTCCTGTGTGGATCCTTCCTCGCCCCTTCCCTAACCCTCTCTGGGTGTCAGTCCAGGCTCCAGAGTGAGAGGTACATTTGACAGTCCAGGACACTTCCCTCATCCCCAACTCCTACTCCTCTGGATGCCACCAGGGACCTCCACTTAAACATATACAAGGACTCATGGCTTCCTTGAGGCCCCACAAAGCAGCCCCTTGAGGCTCCTTTGGTCCCAGTGACAGACTTGGACACCAACCTCATTGAACTGAACAAGCCAAATGATGAACATGGTGGGTAGGGTTGGGACCATTCTTCCCAGGTCTGAATGGGTATAGATATGAATCACTCTCTCCTCAAATTCTGGTATTCAATCAGAAACCCCTTTGTCCAGCCCCAGCTACTCACCCGGCTCCGGGCCTTGATGCGCTTGTAAACGAAATCGGGGAAAGGCTTGCGGGGGATGTAGCGGCCAGATCCTTCAGTCACATGCAGATTGCCGTCCTCCAGGACAATCTTCCCCTGGCTGATCACCACCAGCGGTGAGCCTCGGCATTCCATGCCTTCAAAGATGTTATATTCCAGAGACTGGGGGAGTGAACACATACAGCTTTAGAACAGGATTCAAAGCTGCAAAGGCTTCTGGATGAGTACGAAAGCAACATAACACCACATTCTGCCTTGGCCCCAGCTTGATTACTGATAATCACATGTGAACAAGTCACTACACCTCTGATGCCTCAGTTTCCTCAGCTGTAAATTTAAGACAATTTCTATCCGACAGAATCACAGTTAGAGTTAAGTGGGCCTCGGATCATTCAGTCCAAATATTCCCCTTCAGACAAGAGGGGAGTCAGGTCTGAGGGAGGCAAAGTGACAGATTCAAACTCGGGGTCTTGGATTCTCGTTCCAATATGTATCTAAGCTATAGCACCCCCTCGGCACCAAATCCAGTGTTCTGCATACAGTAGGTGATAAACAAATTGTTCTTTCTTGCCTTAGAGCTCTGCTGCCTTAGAACCGATACCCTTTGGTTTACGTTTGGGGCACAGAACACCCTCCCTCATTCATTCATCAGACACTTATAAGCACCTAATAATATGGACCAGTCACTGTGTTGGGTGCTGGGGATACAGACAGATATGAATAGTCCCTGGCCCCAAGGTGATCACATTCTGTTGGGGGAAAACAATCCATTTTCAGGTGAGTTTATACAAATTCGAGACATTTTTGGACATCCATCCAGCACAGGGATTTTATTAGCCTGACTCATCACACGTGTTACAAGGGCTCTGTTTTCTCTTTTTTTCCCCTTAAGTAAAGGAGGGAGGAGTGGAGGAAGACAAAGTAAATCCTTGTTCAATGAAAAATAAAATTAAAAAGCTAAATTCACTACAAAGAAATCCGGGGCAGAGAGAAGAGGAGAAGCTGCTCGCAGGTCTGCAAAGGTGAGTTGTGCCTAAGAGTCTGTATTTTATCCCAGAGGTGACAGAGAGCCACTCCAGAACTTGTGGAGGAGAGTCTTGGTCAGACCCAGGCTTTGAAGGCCACTTCAGCAGCTTCATGGAGGATCAGAGCCTGGAGGCAAGGTGGCCAGTTAGGAGGTGATTACAGCTGGAGTCCAGGTGAGAGTGGATAAGGGAGCAGAGCTGTCAGAAGCGGCGTGGAGAGGAGAAAGATTCGAAAGCTGCCATGGAGAGGAATCTACAAGACTCAGTGACTAACGAGTACATGGGGTGAGGAGGGAAAGCGGCCAGTCAAGGGAGGACACCAAGGGGGCAAACCAGGGTGGCCAGCAAGATGTCGGTGCTGGTGATAGAAATGGGACTGTCAAGAGGAGAGATGGCTTTGGGGAAACATCGGGAGTTCCCAAAGCTTTGGCTCCAGCCTTGCTTGGCTTTCCACGTGTTCGACAGAATGGCGGTTACACAGAAAGAAAAGCAAAGCCACAAATGGAACGACTGTGGCAGCTTAAGAGAAACGCCTTCGCTCAAATGTCTGAGTTCAGCGAGAGCCAAGCAAAACAGAGCAAGGCCCTGCGGCTCCGAGCTCGCCCTGGGCAAACAGTGCCACATCTGTCCAAGTTCTTGGGAAACACTCCTGGCTCTGAGTTTGGGGGTACTGCAGGGGGGCTTTGGGTAGGGGAGGAAAAGTTTTCTGGTACACTGAAATATCCACACAGTGCAGTCCAACATTACCTTACCCAGAGCTTTATCCCCCATCACTCACGTGCTTTTCAGCCTACCAGCATGTTCTGGCCTAGCTGCCTGACTCTTCCTCTCCCATCTCATGTATTTGCACAGGCCATCCCTCCATCCAAACACTCCCTTCTCATCCCTGCTGCTTAGAATCCTTAACTTCCCTTAAAGTTCAGCTCTGGTGGTGCAATAGATAGGGGGCTGGGTTCAAATTCAGCCTCAGATACTCACTATCTGTGTGACCCTGGAGCAAGTCAACCTCTGCTTGCCTCAGTTTTCTGAACTGTAAAACAGGGATAATGATAGCATCTACCTCTCAGGGTTGTTAGCAGAATCAAATGAGATAAAGTGCTTCACATACAGTAGGTGCTAAATAAATGCTTGTTCTCTTTCCTCTCTTGATTTCCCCTTATTTTAGTGCCTTCACCCTATTGTTTATCTCCAGGTCATCTTGTATATATCTTGCTTGCACACCGTTGTCTCCCCCATTTTACCCTGAGAGCAGAAAATATCCTTTATCCTTCTTTGAATCCCCCAAGCATTGTTCTAAGTAGGTGCTTAATAAATGTTTACTGACTGACTCATGTGAAATCTTTCCGAATCCCCCAGGTAATTAAGCATTCTCTTCCTCTTCAGATTATCTTGAATTTGTTCAACTGTTAATGTTTGTGAAATCCCAACCTCTCTGCCTCCTCTGGTAAGAGTGTAATCTCCTGGAGGGCAAAGGTTGTCTAGCTTTCATCGTTGCAGCCCCACTTAGAACGATGCCTAGGCCTGCTGCTCATAGGAGCTCAATAACTGTTGGCTGAATTGCCATGAATGGCCCTGCTCCCAGGGTCACATCAAGGAGGCGGACACTTAGACAAGCAGCTCCAATTTTGCAAACCAGCAGGGGTTTCAGCCGAACCTGGAAAACTAAACATTCCAGCAAGATTACAGCTACCACGTAAATTAGCACAAGCCCCAAAGGCCACAAGCCTGAAAAACATTACACAGCGGCCAGGGAGGAATGAAAGAAAAAAATGAAAATGTCTTCTCTCAGATGTTGCCAACCAACATCGTGGGCTGTGGGTTGATAAGGGCGTGGATGTTGACAGCTGGAGAGACAGTGTTTAGAGTCATCTACAGGTGGCATTATAACAACAGGGGATCTAAGTGGCTTAATGTAGCACACTTACCAGAGAACCTTCAGTTTACTATTTAACCAAGTGATAGGGATTGTTGGGGGCACACTCAGGTCTTGAAAAACTTCAGCCTCATATGAGGAAATTAAAGTGATATAGAAACAAGATTCTTCTCCAGGCTAAAAATCTCCACTTTCTTCATATAGCCTGGACTCAAGGTCCTTTACCAGCCTGTTTGCCCTCCTCTGGACACTTTCCAGATTATCAAAGTCCTTCCTAAAAACCGAGGTGCCCACCCAGAACTGAACCTGGGACTCCAGCTCTGAGGAGGACAGAGGCCAGAGGGACAACCAGCCCTAGTCTTGGCTACTGTGAGTCTCTCAATACAGCCTTAGATCCCATTCCTTAGCTTTCTGGTTTGGCTGAGTCAGTCACAGGTGACATTGTTGGATGGGGCACCTGAAGCAGTGAGTCTCTAGGTGTGCACATCACTGGCAGCTGCCAGTCCCAAGCATATATTGACTATCTTATAAAGTTCTATTAGTGCAGGAATGGAGCGTAAGTATCCTAGTAACAAAATACTAGTAACTAGTAATAGAAGCCTTTGTAAGCCACTCTACTCCACCAACCTGGATAATACCAGGGTTAACAAATCACATTAGGTTACTTTCTTTTTGGTCACCTCTGTCTTGTGGCCTAGAGGGTCTCAGATCTTGTGAGGGTCCTGCAGTGTCACCCCGCCCCCCATTCTGCTGAGGAGGGGAGGTGTCTGGAGTCTCTTCTGCCCAGGCTTGTGTTGTCTCTGACACCAGGAAGGGTTGTTGCCCTCCTGACATCCCCGGCTCCTCCTGGCACTTTCCAAGCCTGGGATGAAGACAATAACAGACCCTGCCTGATGTCTTTGCACATAATAGTTATGTAAGAAGTGCTTGTTAAATGGCTGCATGCAGAAACCAATCAGCACCTTTGGTGCTGGGAGAAAGGACTTAGGTTCCATCACTTTTCAAGTCCCCTGTGTTCTAGACTTTTCAGTTACAATGCACTCTTCTATACATTTTCCCATTATGAAGCAGAGGGTGCAGGGCAGAGGGAACTGGTCAGAAAGACTTGGGTTCAAGATCTGTGCCTGGGATTTCCCTGCATTGGATGAGGAGTTCCCTCATAGTGGTCCCCTGTACTGAGGGTTGGTCCAACTTTCCCTCCCCCCATCTATAAGGCAGTACCACAGATACAATTAACCCCATTTTAAAGATCAGGAAATAAGAGATCAGAGAGATGAAGTGGCTGACATGGCCATGGTCACCAGGATGTGTTAAAGATGAGATTCCAATCCAGGTCCCAGGTGATGCCAAATCTATCCCTTCTCTCACCCATGCCCTGCTGTTACACATGGCCATTTTGTGTGGAGGGACCTGATCTGCCCAAGCTCCTTCCCCAATCTCCAAAGTAGGAGTCATGTTCAAAGAAGACTCTGGTGGAATCAGCACATTTACCAGCTGGCTGTTTGTTGCACCATTTTCCACTCCCAAAGTTCTTTTCAGAGTTTTGGAATCAGCCCAGACAGAACAATAGGTACTTTCCCTCCCAGAATTCCCTGGACAACCAATCTAGAATTCTGAAACTGAAGGCAGCCTGTCAGCAATGCCATGAGTGTGCATGTACCATGCATGGAAAAAGGAAGACAAGTGGGGAGTTTTCCTGAAACACCCCCCAGCCTGAGGCTCCAGAAGCCAATCTAAATGGCCTTGCTCTCACACAGTGGCGCAGAATACTGGAAACAGCCTCACCCACTGACATCAGGCAGGGTCTGTTATTGTCTTCATCCCAGGCTTGGAAAGTGCCAGGAGGAGCCGGGGATGTCAGGAGGGCAACAACCCTTCCTGGTGTCAGAGACAACACAAGCCTGGGCAGAAGAGACTCCAGACACCTCCCCTCCTCAGCAGAATGGGGGGCGGGGTGACACTGCAGGACCCTCACAAGATCTGAGACCCTCTAGGCCACAAGACAGAGGTAACCAAGTGAAAAGAACTTTGCCTCTGGAGTCCAAAAATCTGGATCCCAGTCTTACTCTGATGCTTACTATGGGTGGCTACTTAGCCTCTCTGGTCTTCCTTTTCTTCACTGGTAAAAGGAAAGGGTTCCCGCTTCTGACATTTACAGCCTGGAAAACCTTGGGTTAGTTACCATCTGCACAGGTCCTCAACTTCCTCGCTGGTAAAATGAAAGAGTTAGACCATCTGGCCTCTGACTTATGAATCACAAACAGAATCCAGTCACCTTGGAAATAACCCTAGGAAGATGGCAGGGGTCAGATTTGTGCAAATTGCCTTCCAGCTGCTGCCTCCTGAAGTACCTTCTCCAAAAAGCCTCTCCCTTAGCTCGCCAGTCAGAGAAGCAGAGTCAGAGAGGACCTCAGACACCACCCAGCCCTACGCTTACCTCCACAAGGAGCCCCTCTCCACCATCGCACCAAACGGCTGCCTAACCTTTGAGGCCTGATAGCCTTATAGAAGGAGGCCTGCACTCTTGGGGACAGCTAGTGTCTGGGCCCTTAATAACTACAGCACTGCCTTGGATCCCATTCTGCCAGTAAGCAGGGATTATTCTGACCTTTATTTGTAGCTCCAATGCTTTGCACAGTGTCTGGAATACAGCAGGTGCTGAATAAATGCTTATGAACTTGACTCACTGTGTGTCCACCCCCCACCAATTCTCTGTGTTGTTCATTCATTCAGTCTTGTCCAATTCTTCATCACCCCATAGACCAGAGTACAGCAATACTTTACGCTGGGTTTTCTTAGAAAAGGTACTAGAAGGATTTGCCATTTCCTTCTCCAGTGGACTGAGGCAAAATGAGGTTAAGTGACTTACCCAGGGTCACACAGCTAATAAGTGTCTGAGGCGGGATTTCAACTCAAATCTTCCTGACCCCAGGCCCAGCAGCCATCTGGCTGCCTCCAACAGTTCTCTAAGATAATAAATCACAGACAGACTGCAAATCTGCACCAGTTGGAGGAGCTGCCAGACTAGCAGCGAATTTAGGATAAGCCCCCTGAGGGCAAGGAGTGCTCTTTTTTGGTCTTTATATCTCTGGTGCGAGTACAGGGCCTGAACACATACACACACACATGCACACATACATGCACACATGTGTACAAATGCACCAACCCACAAGTATACATCCACACACATGTGCACACGCATGCACACACATGCCAATGGCTCTGACATCTCTTCTATGTAGCCTCTTCTCCAAAGGTACAGATCCCTACCTCTGTCCTCCCCAATCCTGCTGGGAACCTTCCTCCATTCTGTCCCACATTGTCTGCATGGATTTCACCATTGTCAGCACTTGGGTCAAATGACACTTCTCTCATTTAAGAAAGAGGGAAAGCCAAAGTTTTAACGCCATGTGACAGGCCTAGGGCTTCCAAATGAGTCCAGTAACTTGGTCAGAACTGAGGAAATTCAGATGCCAGGTACTGCAGCTCCAACCATAGGACCAATCACATGTTCTCTCTCCTCTCGGAGAGGTAGGGGCCTATGGCTGGCACTTTCAGCTGCAAGCTACTTGCTGGTTGGTCTCATTCAACTGCCTTTTTTTCTGTCTGTTAAAAAGGATTCCTCGGATAGGAGACAGGGCAGTAAGATTTTCGGAAATGACTGATGAAAAATGAAACCAAGAATAATTTTAAAATAAAGAAAGCACATAAAATAAAAATGAAAGGTATCAATTAAAACAAGTAAAATAAAAAGATCACGAGTGCTGCACCTCCCTCAACCCATGAACAATGATGCTTTTTCAATAGTATTTTAAGGCTTCCGATGATTTCCTCACACAAGAATTGAAGGCAAGAGTTATTGCTCCTATTTTACAGATGAGAAAACTGAGGCTCAGAGGAGTTAAAGGACTGAGGTAAAATCACACAGCTGCTACATGCTAGATACAGGATGGGGAAGCCCAGTTTCCTGCCTCCTAGCCCAAAGGCTTTCCCCCTCCCCCAAGCTGCTTCCCCTAAAATTACCAATCTGGCCTGATGCCTGGAAAACTCCAATGAAAAGAGACAGGCCTGTTAAAACCCATTAGGATAATGTTCCAAATTAAATTGCATTAGGCAAAACCTAGGAAACATTGAGGGGTGGGGGTGGGAGATGGGGGAAACCTCCTCAGTGTATTTTCCAAAAGTCCTTCCAAAAGCCTTAGGGCTAGGTCTTCCATGGTGATGAGAGGAATCTAGGCCGTGAGAGAAGTGCTAAGGCATGAGGAAGGTCAGAGGCAGGCAGAAGGAGGCATCCTCTGGACCAGTGCTGGGAAACCTGCAGCCTTGAGGCCACATGTGGCCCTGGAGGTCCTCAAGCGCGGTCCTTTGAATCCAAACTTCACTGTTTGGACCCACTCAGCTACTCACGGACTTGGCTCTGAGCCTAAAAGACCTGCCCCTTCCTCTCCCCTCCTATAGGAGCCCTACCCATCCTCAAAGGCCTCATTCTTACCAAATAGGGTCACAAAATGAAAGATATCACAGACAAAGGGATGACGGTGCCCATCGATCAAACAATAAGTGCTTATTAGGCTCTGGGTCAGGCAAGGTGTGGACACTGCTCCAGTGCAAAAGAACCCTCACTCTAGAACTCTAACAAGCTAACAGCAGCTCCCCACCCCCACCCCAGGAAGTCCATTCCATCTGAGGACAGCGCCAACCCTGAGCAAGTTTGTCCTCCAAAGAGTTTTTCCTAAATTTGCATCTGTAACTTCTCCTATCACTCTTAGAACTGACTCTGTCTAATCGCTCTTCCAAACGAGGATCCTTCAAATACAAGAAGTCAGCCACCCCAGCAGCCCTGAGCCCTGACTCCTCCAGGTTACAGATCCCAGTTCCTTCAATGGATCTCATATAAAAGAAATTCCAGCCCCTCTGCATTTCAATCACCTTCTTCCAGACATGTTCCAACCTGTCGATGTTTTTCCAAACAATACTGGTCAGAACTAAATACAAACGCAGTCAGCAATCATTTATGAAATGCCTACTATGTGCACATTTACAGGCACTGGGCTAAGTGTTGAGGATATAAAGATAGTCACTGCTCTCCAGGAGACCTTGGCCTAATGAAGGAGACAACATGTAAGCAACTATGGACAAGACACATACAGGAAAAATTGGGATAACCTCAGAAGGAAATACTAGACTAAGAGAGGTCAGGAAAGGCTTCTTGCTAAAGGTAGGATTTGAGATTTGACCTGTCCAGAAAAGTCAAATGTGACGATCACCCCTCATCTGAACACTGTGTCCCTTAGTGGATCCTAAGATCTCACCAATCTTTTGTGGCTGCCATGTCACACCATTAATTCCTATTGAGACTGAAGTCCACCAAGACCCCCAGGTCTTCAAAATCTTTCAGAATATATTTGTTAGATCAGGCAGTTCCCAAGGTAAGTATAGGTTACCTTTTACAGCTGCTGGACAAAGGGTTTAAGAAATCCCTAACACCTTGAAACCTTGGAAAAGTAGTTCCAGAAATTCCCTAAGAACAGAATTCATCCAGGATGTTTTAGATAGATGCCCACCTTCCATACAAAGGTCACCCTTTCTAGGGCTCTTTCAATTCTGACTTCATTGAGGAGAAAACCTCAGTGCTATGCAAGGAAGGTATGCCCCAAATTCTCACTCAAGCTATAGCACGAAGGCCCAGGAGCCCAAGAAGCTACAGAAAAGGAAGCTGCGTCTCAGGAGGGCCAACTCTGCTTTAGAAATAATCCTTTCAAGACACTAGGGAATGAATCATTCTTCCAGCCATAGCAGCTCCAAAGAAGGGATGCCCCTCCTGAAAGGGCTGACTTTCATCTAAGAAGGAGCTTAATTTAAACTGCCTTCTTTAGCTGGCCTGCATCCAGCCCTGGACTGAGAGAAGTGCCCGACAATTACAGAAATCCATCTGCTGCCCCCAAGGAGGGGACAGCTACCCTGAAGAACCCCATCTATCAGGGCCTCTGAGCCCTGGAGACAAGAACCCAGTACGTCCAAATGCTGATAGAAAAAACAGTAAACAACATGCCCGTCCTTTCAAAGGGAAAGAGCTATTTTTCCTCCTAAATTTTCTTCCTCAGTGTTTCCCATGAGAAAAGTAGACCCAACCCCTATTTCTGCTGTATTTTTTACTCTAAATTCCGCCCCCATCTTGAGCCCCCTACCCTATGGCCTTTCTAAAGAATCACAAGATGATTATTCTATAGCTGGAAGGGACCACAAAAGTCCACCTCCTTCATCTTCCATATGAGGAAACTAAGGCCCAGAGAGGTTAAATGACCAAGGACCATAGACATAGAGGTATAGGGGACATCAGAGGGCATCTAGTCCAACTCCTTCATCTTACATATGAGGAAACTGAGGCCCAGAGAGGTTAAATGACCAAGGATCATAGACATAGAGGTATAGGGGACATCAGAGGGCATCTAGTCCAACTCCTTCATCTTACAGATGAGGAAACTGAGGCCCAGAGAGGTTAAATGACCAAGGATCATAGCTATAGAGGTAGAAGGGACCTCAGACAGCATCAGGGAGGTTAAGCAACTTGCTTAGGAGGTCACATTGACAGTAAGCACCAGAAGTAGGATTTGAAGGCAGATTGTCTGTCTCCAGCTCCCCTGTAGCACACTTTAGCCAGGCAAGAGCTGGCTGAAGTTAAGTTAAGGGCTCGTTTAAGGAACTTACGATGTTGTGAGTCTTGGCTGAGATGGTTTTGACGCTGTCAGGGTCCCAGATGACGAGGTCAGCATCTGAGCCCACAGCAATGCGGCCCTTCCGGGGATAAAGGTTGAAAATCTTGGCGGCATTGGTGCTGGTCACGGCCACAAACTGATTCTCATCCATCTTTCCAGTCACCTGGGAAAAGAAAAACCAAACAAGGAAATCAGTGCCCCCTAAAAAGGATCACAGTTCAATTCTGCATATGGATTAAGTGCCAGACTTGAATTTGGGAAGACCAGAGTTCAAATCCTGACTGTGTAACCAGGGATACTGAGCAGTGTCTAGAAACCTTTAAGTTACAAAAGAATGGTCGATCTGCATCGGGGAGGGACTGTCCACCTCAGGGAGATCCCCACTAAGATGAAATCACAAGTGAACACAAAGGGCATACTTAGTATACAAAGTAAGAGAAAACACTCACAAGGAGAAGTGGTAAATAAGTAAAGGCCTCCTGTAAGGGGGAGGGGGAAGGCATTTTTACTGTGCTTTGATGGAAGCCAGGGATTCTACAAGTCAGAGGTGCAATACTCAGGGAAGCAGCCAGCAGACCAATACGCACAGCTTCTGAGTCCCAGAGATGAAATCAGAGGAGGCAACAGCACCTCCCAAGGAACTTAGAAAGATGAACAGTCAAGCCAAATCTGTCATGATATGAAGCCAGGCCTAGCATCCACCAAATATCTTTTCACATTATTTTAGAGACTTTAGAGATCATCTCAACCAACCTGTTTATTTTACCGTTGTTCAACTGTTTCAGTCATGTCTGACTCTTCAAGACCCCATTTGGGGTGTTCTTGGCAAAGATATTAGAGTAGTTTGCCATTTCCTTCTCCAACTCATTTTACAGAGAAGGAAACTGAGGCAAATAGGGTCACGTGACTTGCCCAGGGTCACACAGCTAGTAAGTATCTTAGGCTGGATTTGAACTCAGGAAGATGAGTCTTCCTGACTCCAGGTCCAGAGCTGTCTCCACTGAGCCATCTGCTGTCCTTCATTGTATAGAGGAGTAGACAGAAGCTTGAAAGTCACACTGTTTGAATCTTGTATTTACTTATTTTTGTACATGTTGTTTCCTTCAGAAGAAAGGAAACTCTTTTGAGGGCAGGCCGCATTTCATTTTGGCTTTGAACTGCCATTGTCTAGTACAATGTCTGGTACATGGGAGGAGTTTAACAAATACTGGCTGCCTCTTGGGCCTTTGTCCCTTCCAGGACAAGGCCTCTCAGGGCACACGCACCTATATACAGGCACTGCCACTCACCCGGCGGTAGCCATCACATGGAGGACATGATTTTCATAAGAATATTATCCAGCTCAATATGGATTAGCCTTCAATGTGTAAACCTACAAAGCTTCCCTTACAAAAATAAGAACCATCAATAACCATCACATGGGGTTCCCCCAAAACAGACTCGGCTCCTAGGATCCCCGGGAAGGAGCAAATTGAGATCCAAAAAGTATTTACTCAACATCCACCATGTGCAGGCATTGGGTTAAGTACCCAGGACATTGCTGTTGTGTTCATCAAGGAGGACCATGGCTTCAGGGGAATGATGACATGGCTTGCACTTGACTTTGTTTTGAGTGAGGGAAGGCTGTGCAGGTCACCAGCCTCACTGCTCTTCCAGAGCCATCTGAATCCAGGGACCAGATATTCATCAGGATGACTGGAGTCAGCCCAGGATGTAGTGGGAGACCTTGGCCTTTTTAGGCTAAGGCCTTTTCAGATACTCACTTAAAGTGAGGTAATGGCCATTCAGTGAATAGGCCTCTTTAAGAAATGTCAGGGGATGGCCTCTTTAATTACACACAGAAATAAAATGGGAAATAATGAAGTTTATATTGTACTGTTGGCGTGCCACAGACAATCAGATAAGGATATGCGAGATAACAGGGAGGGGGGAAAGTTCTCAAGAGTCCGTTCAGACAGAAATGCCATGACCCACAGGGCAGGGGACCCTCCCATGACTGGGGGATGCCATACCACAGCCTTATCCCAGATGACAGACATTCTCTCCTCAGTTCCATTGGTGCCTTCAGGAATCAGGGTGAAGTTATCCTTCCCCACAGCCTTCTGAGCAGTGTTAAAGGTACAGTGGGCACTGCCAGTGACCTGGAGATCCCCACTGAAAGGCAAATATCATGCACAGTGAATTGGAAGTACTGGAAATGAAATGAAAGAGGCCTGAATGCTGAAGCCTGCTTTGCCATTGGCATGTGTGATTGGCATGAAGAAGAAACACCCACTGCCATCTCCATTCTCAGATATAATTGAGATCTATACCTAGAGGTGAAAGGAAGGTCATCATTCACTTCCATTCAACCTTGAGGATATGTGCAAAAGTCCAGCGCATTGGACCCTCAACATTTATATGAGTGAGTCCACTTTCCTCCCCAAGAAAGAAGGAAAAGTCAATGGAACTATTTATCATTTCCTTAGAGAACACTGGGACTTCATGTCTACTGCAAAAAGATGGTGGCCCACGGGGGTGGAACGAGGCGTACACTTTCAGACAAGATCAATGTGTCAATGTGTTTTAAGTGTTATTTGTTATTAGGGGGAGTAGTTTTGGAGAAGAACAGTGGGGTCACCAGTGACAGTGATTTGGTTTTTTTTAAAAATCATCAATCAAACATTTCGCAAAAATATCAGGGCTTCACTGTGACACTATCCTCAAACCAGCAACTGGAAACTCCTTAAAGGTGTAACTACATAATGAAGTTTACTGGGTCTCTCAGTAAGTGAAGGAGATTGTCCCCACCATGGAGCAGTCTCACAGGGCAGGAGAGTCACAAACTCTGAGTGGAATGAGGCCTCGGGAGAGAGTTAATCTAACCCACACATCTCCCCACCACCAAGAAAAAAGAAGTCCCCACTAAAACATATCTGTAATCAACCAGCCTCGACTCAGCCATCCAAGTAAGTTTCTTATAATGCATGACTGACCATGTCATGCCTCCTTCAGTAGACTCCAAAGGTTCCCTACCACCTTTAGAATTAAAATAAAATGTAAAACACTGTGTCTGGCTTTGAAAGTCCTTCAGAACCTGGCCCTTTCTCACCCTTCCAGACTTCATGTACTCTGAAAGCCAGTGACAGTCTCCTTGCTGTTCCTTACCAAGACACTCATCTCCAGACTCCAGGCATTTTCATTGGCTATCCCCCATGCCTGGCATGCCATCCCTCCTCATTTCACCTCTTGGCTTCCCCAACTTCCCTGTAAGTCTCAGCTAAAGTCCTATCTTCTCAGGAAGCCTTTCCTCATCCCCCTTAATGTTCATGCCTTCCCTGTCCCATTTATTTGCATCTATAGCTTATCTGTACATAGTTGTCTGTATGATGTCTCCCCCACTAGGCTGTGGGCTCCCTGAAGGCAGGCACTGTCATCTGCCTTTCTTTGTACCTACTCAGTCCTTTAGCACTGTGCCTGACATGTAGAAGATGCTGACTAAATATTAACTGACTGACTTAAAGACCTCCCATGGGGTCTTCCAGGGTAGCCCATCCTCTTTGTGGATGGCTATTTTTTGTTCAGAAGTTTTTATTTACATTTAACTGAAATTTCCCTCTGTAGTTTCTCCTTTTTTTTGGTTCTGTCCTCTGGGGTTAAACAGAACAATTAAAATCTCTTCTCCACATGCCAGCCCTTTGGGTACATGAAGGCAGCCATTACATGCCTCTTGAACCTTCTCTTTTCTGGACCGAACATCCCTCATTCCTTCAAAGGATCCCCATGTGACATGAACTCATGTCCCCTGACTCTTCTGATTAGATTTCACACTACAGCAAATAGTGCTAACATGAGGCTTCTGGAGTGTGAATTGTCACAAGTGTCAGGCTGGTGAAATTAGCAACTGTCTGCAAGCCTGTTTTCATCCATCAAATGTGATTGCAGTGGAGTCTACTGGAGAATGAGGAGAAGAAAATGGCGGAGGGAGCAGCCCTGGTTCTTGGGAACATGGAAGTGTCAGTAAGTGTCTGTTACTCACCAAGACAGCAAGGAGTTGAGGAAGTCAGGTGTGGTTGGGTCAGGACTCAGAGGAGGAGAGGCGACAAAAGCTGCTGCCTTGGCCCAGTTCTTGCTCCAGTAGTGAGATCCATCAGTCCCCAAGCTGGCTGTGATGGGCTCCCCATATACCACAGTGCCTAGGAATTTCAACACCCCAAAAATCAGCATCACCATATGACACCAGTCTCCCTCTCCCAGGCCATAGGACCACAGATGTAGAGCCACAAGTGTCTCTGATACTATACCAAACCACTCATTTTACAGATGAGGAAACCATGGCTCAGAGATTAAGTGATTTGCCCAAAGTCTCACTTGCTAGTAAGGGTCAGTGGCAGTATCTGAACTCAGATCTTCCTGGCTCCAGGTTTACCACACCACCTCTGCAAGTCCCCCAAACAAGTATATGAGTGTAGTAGCTCTGGCCCTCTTCACACCTCCTAAACGCAAACATCTCTGGCAGTTCTCAAAGCCAGACATTTCCCAGAACAGAATGCACCTCCTCTCCCCTTAGCCATTTCCAAGGCCTAATTTATCTGCTTGATAAATAGATTACGCCACTCCGTTTGCCTCCTCCAGCCACGCTGGAGGGCCTCCCACCTCAGGAATCTCACAGAGAACTGAGTGGGTGACTTAGCTGGGCAGGGCCTCAGGCAGCTCACTCCTGGAAAGGAAGAACAACTCCCCCAGCCAGGAGGGTGTCAGGACCCTGGGGAAGGAGCTCATGGAAGAGAAGAATAAACATTCTCCAGAGCCTCAGCCAGCCTGACCTGAGGGCGGTCTGTTCGGCAGCACTCCCCAGGGCTCTGAAAATATGCCCAGAATCTCAGAGGCAGAAAAGGTTGCAGAGGCCTTGCTCTCTACCTAAACAAGCCTTCCCCACACAAGCGGCTCAAAACATAGTCAGGCGGCCTCTGTCTGCCTGAGGCCCTCCAGGCACAGGCCAGACACCTCCTGGAAGGAGAGCAGCCTACTCCACCTTTAGTCAGCCCAAATGGTTAGAGAAGGCCTTCTTCTCCATCAAACCTAAGGTGCTTTCTCTGTAATTTGAATTCCCAGCTCCTAATTCCATCCTCTGGACCAAACAGAAACAGTCTCTCTGCCTAGCCTTCTCCTGTTGCTACTGGTCAATGTAATCTTAATGGCCTTTCTTTCTACGTGTACGCCCCAGACTTTGCACAATGCCTGGCACATACTAGGTGTCCAAGAAAGGCCTTTTCTCTTTTATTCATTCAAATCTAACCCTTGTACATCAGAGCTTTTCAAAAAGCTGGCAAGAGCCAGCAGTGTCCGCCCAAAATCTAGAGGCAGTACGGCTTAATGGGTACAGCACCAGGCTTAGAATCATGAAGAAAAGCCGGGTTCAAATCCCACCTCTGATCCTCCTGACCTGTGGCTGGAGGCAAGCCACAAATTTGCCAAAACTCAGTTTCCTTATCTGTCAAATGAGGTTAGAATAGGGAGTCTCTAAAGTCCCTTCAGACTCTAAATATGTGGTCCCAGATTCCCTGTTCCTTCAACCACTCCTTAACAATGATGATGATGATGATGACAGGGGTAGAGAACATACATGCAATTTCATTGGTCTAGGGAACTCCCAGGGGAGGAAGTTCCTTCTATCAGCTCAGGTCACTTTGTCTGCAACTAAAAGCATGGCCTGGGGCTGAGAGGTTAAGGGTACAGGTGAGAAGCCAGGTCAGATCCATGGCCACCACCTCATGAAGTCACCAGAAGATAAAGATAATTAACATTTACACAGCATATATACTAAACATAACATCTCTCTATTTAAGGTGTACAAGGCATGTTGCATGTAATCTCGCTTGATTCTCACAGGTGAGATAAATGCTATTACTATGCCTATTTTACAGATTAGGAAACTGAGGAAGTTGTCAAAGAATGATAAAAACAAACCCTGCCCCCAAAGCACTCACATTCTAATGGAGCAGACTTGTAAAACTGGGTAGAAAATACAGAATAAATGGCAGGTAATCTGGGAGGAAAAGGCAGCTAGGGGAACCAGGTTACCCAGAGTCACAGAGCTAGTGTCTGAAGGGAGGATTTGAACCCAGGTCAGCCTTCTCACCATTCTACCACCTAGATACCCCAAATGTGGAAGAGTGGATGGAATGCTAGACTTTGTCAGCAAGGACTGGGTTTCAACCTCACCTCTAATACTTCCTGGCCATATATCCCTGGGCAAAATTCTCTAAGCCTCAGTTTCCTCATCTGTAATATGAGGGAATAATGATATCTGCACTGCCTGTCCTCATGAAGTAGATGTGAGGCATATATGAAAAAAAAAATCCAAGCATACAAAATGCTCTGCAGACTTTAAGAGGCTGAGGCAATGTCCCTGTGAGTTTCAGGCACATAAGCAGCTGGGGAGCCATTCCCAGGCTCTTGGGAGCCTCCAAGTCAGGGTTGGTTTGGTGGCCTGAGCAAACAGCTCCATCCAGCTCTTCCTTTATGTATGGGGTGGGAAAAAGGCACAGGAGTAAGAATGAGAAAGTCTTGGCTGCTGACCAACAGACTTTATGAAATGCAAATGTTGGGGCTTCCGCTCAGGGCCCCCCGCCCAGGGCCCTCCTCAGTGGTTCCCACAGTACAGCTGGAGCCCTGAGTTTTTGTTGGGGCATCAACCCAAACAGGCTCCATTGAACAAGTCTCTTGAATGCACTGGGATTGGGGACTGGGGTGGCATTCGAAACTATTGTCTAACTCAGAGCCTCAGAAACAAAGGTAGAGAATGGGCTGCCCATCAGAGCCTCAGAGGGCGTGTAGGCTACGGCATGGACTGCCTATCACCAAGGGGGCACCAAACTGGCAAATCAGAACTCTCGGTAAACTTGAAAAAGAGAAGGAAATGATCCCAGTGCAATCTCCTACACTTCATCGCAGAAGTAAGGGGCTACAGGGGTGGGGAATGGTACATACACTTTCAGACATGGTGGAGACACTGGTTGGTTTTGCTCAGCTGCTTTCTTCCTCTTTTTTTTTAACTATACCAGCCTTGATTTTATAATTATAATTTTTTTTTCTTTTCTTTTTTATGAGAGGGAAGGGGAGACTGGACCTGTCATTTCATCAGTGCAAGGAAACTCCTCCCACCAGTGCAATCCAGCCTGGGTACAGAGGTCAGTAAAACCAGTCACTCAAGGGCCATCACCTGGAAGAGGTATTAACTCTGTCTTTCTTGGCCCCGGAGTTCGGAACCAGAAGGAATGAGTGTCCATGAATAGATGTGCCATAATGGAGAGTCCTCTTGACTATGGCTTGTTAGAATGCCAAAAAAGGACCTTCCACTTGACTAATTCCTATTCGGGCAGCACAAGAGCTATGCCCCAGTAAAATGTAAGCTCCTTGGAGGAAGGCACTATTGTCTTATCTCTGCAATCCTATGCCTGGAACATGGAAGGAACTGGATAATTGTTGGACTGAATTTGAAGAACCTGTGTCCTACTTAGGAGGAGTAGGGAAAAGGAAGAAAGAGAAAGAAAAGAGGAGGAATAAGAAAGAAGGGAAGGATGAAAGGGGCAGGGAAAGTAAGAAAAGAAAGGAGAAGGAACAAAGAAAGAAAGAACAACTAAAAGAGAAATTGAAAGAAAAAATAAAGAGAAAGGAAAGGAGAGAGAAAAGGAAGAAGGGAAAAATAAGGGGAAGGAAGAGAAAGAAGAAAAAAGAGGAGGGAGGGAGTATTTTACAATTTACAAATCAATCTTCTTGTCACTACAACCCTGTGAGATGGGTAGGAAAAATATTTTTATCCCCATTTTACAGACAAGAAAGGCTGAGTCCTAGAGAGGTTAAGTTACTTGCCCAAGGTCACACAGCTAGGCTATGTAAGTGAGAGAATAGGAACTCCCATGTCCCAATTCCAAATCCAGGGCTCTGTCCTCTTCAGACTCTAGATTTAGGGCTGGCAGTGACTTCATAGGGCCCAATTCTCTCATTTTATCTTTGAGAAAACCAACACCCAGAGACAAGGGGTGACTTGCCCAAGGCCCCCCAAGGAGCAGAGCCCAGATTCACTCAGAGCCTCTGCCCCTGGTTCTAACACTCTACCACATCTCTTTAGTAACTTAAGTAAGTGCAGTTTTAATAACTTGATAAATGGATTTTTCAGAAATAAAACGGTAGCTCATGGGACCCTAGATATAAAGACAGAAACAATCTTAGAGGTCCTTGAGTCTAACTCCCTCATTTGACAGATGAGGAGACTGAGGCACTAAGAGGTTAAGTGACTTAACTAGGGTCAAGCAGCTAGTAAGTGCCCTAGGAAGGATTTAAACCCAGGTCTTCCTGACCTCAAGCCCAGTGCCCTATTCACTTTACCATAATACCTCTGTCCTAAAGGTCCTGGATCATTAATAGGAAATAGCATTAAGTACTAGCGGACATGTGCACACTGGCCAGATCACCCATGTATGGAACAAGAATGGAAAAGACATTCCCACCGTTGCCCCGACATAGTTCCCCCATCACAGCGGAAAGTCCCATGAGTCACAGGACAGAAGGAGGCTTCTGGCTACACACTGTTCCCCAGAGGAATTCCACAGCCTGATGGAAGCTGACATCATAGGTGTATGCCGAGGAGGGCTCTTTAGACTGGATCGAGTTAAATCCAAGCCTGGCACAGGAGAGGGCAAAGACAGGGCCTGCCCACCCATTCTCTGCAGTGTGCTAACCTTAAATAGCTGCAAAGCAAGGTTTCAGGAGTGGAACAAGGAGCAACCTGAGCTCCGAGCCTCGGCTCACTGTAATTAGGTTAATGCTGGAGCATGATAAAAGTAGCTGGCTTGGCAGGAGACCTGGAAAGGCATTGCCTCCCCAGGGGGTGTGACCCAGACTCTGCCTCCCACCCGCCCACAGGTTGAACTCACCCTTCTTCCTGGCCTGTGCGATGACCTCAGCAGCACTTTTGCTCATCACCTTTGTGATATACAGTGGGCAGTTGGTTTGGTTGGCGATGGTAATGGCCCGGTTCACAGCCTCAGCCTCCACCTGCAACACAACATCCACATGTGAGCCACCGAAACAGTCAATGGTCTCCTTTCTTCATCCCCCACTCCCTGAATGTGGTCAGAATCCAAGGGGTGCCCAGTTATCACAGTGATAACCCAATATTCCTAAAACTCTGATCCAACCATGTCACCTCTCTATTCAAAAAATCTTCAATAGCTCCCTATTACCTCTAGGTTGTGGTTCAGTCATGTCAGACTCTTTGTGACCCCATTTGGGGTTTTCTTGGCAAAGATACTAGAGTGGTTCAACATTTCCTTCTCCAGCTCATTTTACAGATGAGGAAATTGAGGCAAACTGGATTATGTGACTTACCCAGGGTTACACAGCTAGTAAGTGTCTGAGAAAGGATTTGAATTCAGGTCTTCCTGACCCCAGGCTCTTGCTCTACCCACTGTGTCACCTAGCTGCCTGCTTGCCTCTAGAACAATATACCAAACCAGCCTAGTAGTTAAAGCCCTCTACAATCTCCTACCTGTCTCGGATAATTTCAAGCTCCTTCCCTATGCCCACTCTCCATTTCCACTGGCTATTTCCTACACACATTTCATCTCCTCCTTTGGCACCATAGCACAGTTAGTTGTCCAAGTGTTCTCTCTCCATCTTAACTTCACAGAATCCTTAGCTTCCCACGCAGGACAGCTCTCACACCAGACCTTTCCTGTTTCCTCCCAAACGTTGGTCCTCTGTCCTTTCTGAAGTAACTTTTTATATACTTTCTATACATACCTGCTGTGTCCCAGTCCCCTCCTTTCTTCCCTCCACCCCCAGCCTGGTGCAAAATCAGCTCATGGAGAGCACAGAGTGTTTCCTTTGTATCTCAAGTGTCCCGTATAATGCCTGACTTGTTTTAGATGCTATAGGAATATCTGGGAAATAGAATCATTCAAATAGTTGGTTTCTCACAGACAAAGCTGGAAGGCACCTCACAGATGTCACATCCAACCCACTTCATTTTACAGAAAAAAGGCTCTGAGGGTCAGAGTTTAATTGATGTCAGGGAAGGAAATGGGAAAATCTGACTCTCCAAAACTGATGCTCTCCTCAGTAAGTCAGGGGAATACTCAGATGACTTTGTCAGAGGTTGAGCCTCTCTGGCTAGCTCCCATGAGCACTGAATGTGACCAGGAAGAGAGAGGACAGCGCATTGTTCATACATGATGACCAAGAGGCACAAGTGGAATTGAAGGGATGTGGGCACAGAAAAAGATGAAACCCCATGAACAGGACTGAATGAATGCATTAAGTAGCCCTCACTTCATTTCAAGAATCCCTAGGAAAACTGAGAATCTACAAATTTCTGCAGGGGCAAAAAAAGGAATATAATAGAGTCTTTTTTATAGATGGGTGATCAAGAGATGGAACCTCAGTGTCCCAGGAGACAGAGCATTGGTGCTGAGTCAGGAGGACCTGAGTTCAAGTCCAGAGTCAGACACTTACTAGATGCGTGACCCTAGGCAAGTCACTTAACCTTGATACAGAGAGAGAGAGAGAGAGAGAGAGAGAGAGAGAGAGAGAATAACATGTCACCTCATCTGCCTTCTACACTAATGGTAGGTGTTTGGAATTTTGTTATTATTAGAAATTAACATAAAGAATTAGAGCAGACCTTAGAATCAGGAAGACCTGAATTCAAATTCAGTTTTAGACACTTACTAGCTATGTGATCCTGGACAAGTCACTTAACCAGTTAAGGTTCCAGGCAACTATGACTCCCAGTTACAAGACAAGTTACCGAACTGCATTGGAGTAGGAAGTTTCCACACCTGAAGGTCTACAAATCAATGAAATCACAATCGAGACCCTAGCCCCATGGAAAATAAACCACCAACATAACTCAGGAAATTTGACTATTTACACAGAAATAAATTCATTTCAACAATTGAAATGCTAGCATTTCCCTTCATTCTCTTGAAGTCTCCATCAGGATTGCTTGGCCACATGATCCTCACCCTTTTTCCTTTTCCAGATCTGAGGTCAGAGAGCAGAGAGCAGAGAGCACTCTATTTCTCCAGGCCTCTTTTTGATCACATCAGTGCATAAAGAGTTTCCCAGGTTTCTTTGTGCTCTTTCTTCCTGTTGGCCTTGAGAGCATCAGAGCATTCCACTGTGTGAACAGGCCATGAGTCATTTACCCATTCCCCTTGTTGCTGTGCATCTGAACTGTCTGCAATTTCTGACCATTACAATTATAACTGAGATGAAATTCATAAATGTTGTAATTCTTTTCCTCATTTTTGCTACATTCCTAGGAATTGTTCAGCTAGCTTATAATTTCACCAGGAGGGAATACATATATATATACACACACATACACATATATATGTCTTCACAATCCCAACACTGAGCTTCATTGATTTTAAGTTTCTTTGACAATTTAATGTATATAAGGTACAATCTCAGTGTTGTTTTAATCTGCATTGCTTTCATCATAACTGAGGTTGGGCATTTTTTCAAAGAATTATTAACAACCTGTGTGTCCTCTTTTGAAAACGGTCTGCTCAAATCCTTTCCCATTTAGCCATGGCTAATGGTGTTTGGATCAGATTTCTTCTGGAGAGTTGCTGTTTTTCATGGGGCATGATGTGACCCATATTATACCTAAATTGGTATAACAGACCACATTCTAATGAAATTTTATGGTAGCTTGGCCTGAGTTTATACTTGGGATTCTGCAGATTGTGCTCTTGCTTGAGAAATTCAAGCTGATTTCACTCCCATCACACTATGATACAAGGCCAGTAAATTAGGAAGCCAAAAGAGTGAAGACATGAAAGGATTGTTTATCAGCTATTAAATTCTCTGATGCTGTAAAGCTGAAGGAGGCAAAGACCACCTTGGATGACAGAATCAGGGACAAGCCCCCTGCCCCCAGAGCTCAAAAGGCTGAAAAAAATGGGTCAGTCAATGAAAGGTAATGAATAAGGACGGTTGGAAAGTCCTGCACTTTGGTTCAAAGGAACAAAAAACCTACAAAAGGGTATATCTCTTGGGAAAATGTGGCTTCATAACAAGTAAAAAAGAGCTGGAGATGCTTGTGGACCACATGCTCAGTATGACCTACAGGGCAACAGGACAGACAAAGTCCAACGGCAGCCTACACTGCATGAATAAAAGTGTGGTGTCTGGAGAAAGGCCAGAACAAGTCCCCCTATGTTCTATTAAACTTGAGACAGATGCCCTGCACCTTAAAGAAGTCACTGTGAGACACTGAAGGACAAGGGGGCATCTGGGGAAGGCAATGGGGTGGAGAGGAGCCTGCGGTGATTGGTTTTGCTTTTCTGGGCAAATTGCCATGACTTCCCTGGCTTGTCCTTGTAAAATTGATTTCTTTAACTCAACTGGAAGACTTTACATTAGCCTCTACTGAATTTCAGCTCATTAGAGCATTCAGTTCAATGCTCTAGCCCATCAAGATCCTTTTGAATCTGGATTTTGTCACAAGGCTGACTGTTCCTCCTTGTTTTCTGTCAGTGGAAGATTCGACAAGGATGATGCCTATGGTGTTGAAGAAGTTACTGATAAAAACATTAAATGGTGCCAATCCCTGAGGCCCCTCCCTAGAGACCTCCCTTAGCATGACTGGCTCCCTCTCAGAATCTTTATCTGAACATCCTTGGGAAAATCACATGCCCCCCACCTTAGATTAGATGACTTCTATGTTCCCTTCCAGCTCTCGAATGATGGTCCCATACCCAGTGCCGGTCACAGGGTAAATGTTTGTTGACTGACATTCCTACAGAACTTTAAAGTTTCCAAAGTATTTTCTAGACATCATTTGATTCAAGTCTCCCAGCAGACATAAAAGGCAGGAGCTCAGGCTTCATTATCTCCACTTGATTGATAAAGAAAGGACTTGCCCAGGGTCATACTGCTAGTAGGTGTCTGAGGCTAGATTCCAACTCAGGACTTCCTGATTTCAAGTTCAGCTCTTAGCCACTGTGCCCCCTAGCTGCTTGCCTCTCTCTTTTCCTGTCTGTTCACCTGCCAAGGTGTCAGCCTTGACATTCTCTCATTCCTGCGGTGGTCATGTTTTCAGTTATGTCTGACTCCACATAACCTTAGTGAGGTTTTCTTGGCAGATACTAGAGTGGTTTATCATTTCTTTCCCCAGGGTCCCCATTTTACAGTTCAGGAAACTGAGGCAAACAGGGTTAAGTGACTTGCCCAAAGTCACACAACTAGTAAGTGTCTGAGCTGGATTTGAACAAGTCCTGCTGACTCCTGCCCCAGCACTCTAACTGCCCAACAGCTGTGGCTCTAAGGCTAAAGTCAGGGCTTTAGCTCCCACCTTCCTCCCACACAAGTAACTTAGCTCTGAACTGGCCTATTCAGCCCAGCCTCCAGGGTTCTAGGCTCCCCTCCCTTCTCGGGCCTCTCACAGGGAAACGTGGGGCCTCAGAGCAGCTGACCTTCCACTGGAAACAATCGGGTCCAAGAGTTCTCAAGTTCTTATCTCAAATTACTCAGGGCTCTGGGCAAACTGGGCAACTGTCTGGGAGATGGGGCTCCTGCTTTCCTGCCTCAGCACCTTGGCTCAGACAGGTTCTCTAACTCTGACAGCCCTGCCTCCCCAGCTACAACTGCCACCGTTCTCATCGTCACTTCAAGCCCAATCCAGAAGCTGCCTCTTGGGGAAGTTCTTGTTTGCAGATCCTCCCCTCCCCTCCCCAACTGTCCCCTTCAGACATCAAGGAGAACCGGGTATAGACCTCCCTGATGCTGACAAAGCCATTTCATACCTTTGCAAGGCATATACTTTATCCCATCAGAGCCCCACAGCAACCTGAGGAAGATGGGTACCACCATACCTACTTCACAGATGAAAAACTTGAGCCTCAAAGAAGTTAATGCCTTCCCCAGAGTCACACAATTCAGCCTTAGGAAAAGAATTTGAACTCGATTCTTTCCTGACTCTACATCATGGGTCTCTAGCCACTGCACCACACTACCTCACAATTTTGACCAGATGATCTCCCAAGTCCCTTCCAGTTCCAAAGCTACCACCCTCTGCTGCCCCCCAGCAAGAAGCCTTGAACAATCTATTCCCTTCACTTCAGCCTCCAGACCAGAATGTGTCCAGCCCAGAGACTATGTTTGAATAGCCTGACAATACTGCTAGGTCATCTCCATGAGAGTTCTCACTTCCATAGGTCCTCAAGGCTTACAATGCCCTTTTCTTGAAATAACCAGTTTTACAGACAAAGAAATGGAGGTGATGGAAGACAATTTTGAGTCAGTGCCAGGATTTGAATCCAGATATCCTGACTCCAAGGAAAGTCTTCTTCCCATTGTGCCAAACTGTACCCCACAAAACAAAGGAAAATGAAACATCAAAACTCTCTTGAAAGACAAGTGACAGACTTAAGGGTCAGACTGACACTTTTCTTTTTTAACACAGCCAATGTGGGAATTTGTCTTGTTCAACTCCATCTGTTTGTAACAGGGTCAAGGAGGAGGTAGGAGAGAAAAAAGGTAGGTTTTCATCAATTGAAAAAAAAATTAGTTTAAAAAAAACTGAAGCAAATCATTTTTATCTGTTAAATCTAGTATCATTCAAGTGTATGAACTTTGTCTCCTCAGCCAGGAAATAAGTTCCTTAAAGACAGGAAGGGTCTGTTTGATTTCTGTGTGTGTTCCATGGTTCAGCACAGAGGACAATCCTCCCACCCAGGAGAGTATAAGCTCCAAGAGGCCAGATGTCTTTGTCTTTTTATCTCCAGGGCCCAGGATGCTTCCTGTCATGTTACATTAGAACACAAGGTCCTTAAGGGAAGTGAATGGTTTTGCCTCTTGGGATCCCAATGCACCTGGCACACGGTATACATTTAATAAATGCTTGTTGTATCCCCATGTGTCCAGCACACAGTAAACATTTAATAAATGCTTGTTGAATGGCTGAGATAGTGTTTAGTAAATGCTCATTTGTTGGATGAATGCATAATAAATACTGTTTAGTGAATTCAAAGATCATAATAGCCCACCCTAGGATACAGATCCCAGCATCTCAGAGACCATCTATGTCAGCCTGGTCCTGACCAGGAGGCCTTTCTACACTGGCCCATCTAGGGGGTCAGCCAGCCTCCACTCAAAGGCTCACAAATGAGGGAGAATTAACAAGTTCCCTAGACAGGTCCGCTGGACACTGGGTCAGCTCTCACCATGGGGGTGTCCTGTGCTTCTAGTGACATCCTGGGCCAGAAGATGAGAGGTGGTAACCCTGTTCTGGCCAATATGTGGCCTGGGAAATGCAACCCATCCTCTCTGAGGCCGATTCCTCATTTGTAAAAGGAGGGCACTGGACTAGCAGATCTTGGGGGACCCTTCCCAGTTCTAGGCCTGAATCTCTGATCCAACCAAGGAAACAAGAGGGGTCTTCCTTCCTCAGCGCTGCCCACCCCAACCAAGTGATTTTCCCAGATCATCCACCCCATAAAGAGGCCTAAGGATTCACTGCTGGAGTTTTTTTGAAACTCTCAAGATAACCATTTCTATCAGGAAGAGGCACATTTTCCTGAGGCTTTGAGTATGGCATTATTTTACCCAAATAAACACTAAATCATTCTTCTGTTAACACATCGTATTTTTTTTTGCTTTTCCCCCTTTTTAGGGAGAAGCTTGAGGAAGACAGCTGGAATTAATCTTCCTCTCTATAGGGGAGCCCCAGCGATATCAAGGCAGCAATCTGGAGCCTTCCCGCAGACACACAGGAAAAAGAGATACATGGGAATACTTGGGACATTCAACAAAAGGTTCAGGCGTTACAAATCACCTCCAGGGACTGTGCTGAGGGGCATGCAGCTGAGCTCAGAGGGGCACATCTGTGCCTGCTCTTCTTTGTAACAGGAACAAATGGCCCCAGTTCCTCAGATGTCTTCTACAATCTCCAATGAACTAGTAAACCATGTCAAGACAAGGGTTCAACTGTTCCAATGGAATTAGGCCCCAGGTACCACTGCCCAGCAACCCTGGACTCCCCTGACCTCAAACCATAGCTAAAATCTTGGACATGAGTACTGGAACAAGCAGATTCCAGCCCCAAATGGAAATGGCCTGAATATATGTGGATGGATGGATGTGTATGTGTATGTGCATTATTACTTGTGTATGTATGTAGATGTGTATACATATATGCATACATACACACATATATGGCTATACTTATATGTATACTTATATGTTTCTCCCTATAACACATAAGCATCTTGAGGGTAGGGAGGATTTCATTTTGTCTTTGTGTGTCTGATATCTAGTAGGTGTTTAATAAATGCTTGTTCATTAAGTGGTAAAGATAACATGATATGAATGGGATTTATAGGGTCAGCTGCTGAAGAAGGAGGAAGAGTTTAGGGGAGAAAATCCATCAAGGCATATGCCTTGCAATCCTACTTCTGATGCATATTAACTGTGTGACCCCGAGTAAGTCCCTTCACTCCCTGGGCCTTAGAATCCTGCTCTGTAAAATGAGATAGTTGGGCTAGAGGATCTCTGAGGGCCCCTGCACCTTTAGAGCTAGAACACTGTGACCCAACCCTATGACCTCTTCTACATTCAGCTACAGGCTCCATCCTCTCCCTCTTGCCTTCTCTTCCTCTGTCCTTTCCATCCCTTCCCCAAAGTCTGACAACAACAATCACTGATGGAAAGGCTGGTCACAGCTTTTGCAGGCAGGACTAGACTTGCTCTGCTTGGCCCCAAGGGGAGACTTAGAACCAAGGAGCAGAAGCTAGAAAGGAGCAGACTTGGGCTTCAGGCCACAGAAAGCTTCCTATCAGTCAGGAAAGTTGCCTTAAAGTGGAAGGGGCTACCTAGAGAGGTAGTGAGCTCTCCCTCATTGGGAATCTTCAAGGAAAGGTCGGATGGTCAGTCATCAGATATGCTGTAAAGGAGATTTATTTTTTTAATATGGATTGGATTAGATAGCCCCTGAGGTCCCTTCCAACATGGAGCTTCCATGGGAAGTGGGTAGAATGGCCACATCTGAGGCATCTACATAGGGGGACTGTTCTACAAGAATATAAGAAGTGACGTATCAGTTCCTATTTACAGCCCACCCATTCCAGTGTCTGATCTCCAACATAGTACTATGCGTTATTCTCTGGAAAAGCGTGGTCTTACATGACCTCAGCCCAATGTGATGGAAGGGATTGATCCCAAGACCCCCTTAGGCCCTGAATGGGTTTATATCAAAAGAAGGCAATCTTCCAGAAACATTTCAGTCCTTCCTGGTTATCTTTGTTCATTCTGCACCAACTTTTGGGGTAATGACCACCATACTTTGACTGCTCACTATGGACAATGGTACTCCAACAGAGGACCCTCACAGAGACAATGGGGCAGAGAGGGAGGAGGAGTATGAGTGACCAAGCCTACGTTCTCAGTGGTCACCTCCTTCCTGGTTATGGCTCCTTCTCTGCTTTTCCCTTTCCCTGCTGAAGACATGCCAAGCTTATGCATCTCTTGTCATGAAAAAGTCATCCCTATCCATCCCATCCCACGGCTCACCTGAGCAGCCATCCTTCAAAGCCTTACCCAGATCTTCTGCTCAATTCCATTGAATCCAACAGACATTTCCTAAGTGACAGCCAAGACAGCAAGTGACAAGAAAAAGAACGGTTCCCTCCCTCAAGGACCTTGTGCTCTACTGGGGGTATACGGCACATCCAGAATTAACAGATAAGTTATCCATACATACACACACACACACACACACACACACACAAATGAAAATTAAATCTTTCTTGAAGCAGGACCATTGTAAGTATACATGAGGCTCCAGATGGAGATGCCCCCAAACTCAGGTATGGGACAGAAGGACATTGGTTTCATTTTCAATTCCCTTTCTGGACAGAAGATGCTTGTGACCTGGGGTTATACAGCATATCAAGAGTCAGATTATAATATGTTGAGATATTCTCTACAATCTGGGTCCACCTTCGATACTACCACCTATGGAACCTTGGACGAGTTACCAGCACTGTTTCTGGCACACAGTAAGTGCTTAATAAACGCTTGATTGATTTATCTCCTTGAGCCTATATTTCTTCAACCTCAACCTTCTTATGAAGGTCAAACTCAATAGACTCTAGGATCCCAGGTCTAGGTCTCCATAATTTGAAGCAGGGGAAATGAGCCAAGGTAAGAGAGGGAAATGCCTTGGCAGATAAGTGGCACCATGAATATTCCTGGGTCTAGAGTCGGGAAGACCTGAATTAAATCCAGCCTTAGACACTTACTAGTCATGTGGCCCTGGCCCTTCACCACTGTCTGCCTCAACTTTCTCACCTGTAAAGTGGGGACAGTAATAACACCTACCTCCCAGGGTTGTTGTGAGGGTCAAATGACATACCATTTGCAGATTCCTCAGCCTGGCACACAGTAAGCACCTAATAAGTGCTCATTCCTTTTCTTTCCCCTGGGATGTTAGAGGGAGTCAGTTAAGTTCACAAACTAGTCTGGCTAAAATGAAAGTGTACTCAGAGGGAAGGCACAGGAGACAAGGTAAGAAAGGTAAGTTGAGATCAGACCATGTCAGCCCTTGAATCCCAAGTTAGGGACCTGAGGGTTTGTCATATAATCAGAAGGAAAACACGGATGATTTTTACATAAGGGAGGGACACGATCAGAGGTAAGCAGTAAGAAGATGAATCCAGCAGGATTCTTCAGAATGGATTACAAGGGGAAGAGATTAGGTCGACAGAACGTTGCTGGAACAATAATGAGTTGATGTGGCACCTGGGACAGTCACTTAGCCCTCCCTTCCCCCTTCCTCAGTTTCCTCATCTGTAAAATGAGAAGGTTGGACTAGATGACCTCCGAGAGCTCACCCCAGTCTAGCTGTGCAATCCCACCATGCTCCTTGTCTATCCCGTCCTCTTGCTCCCCATCACACACGCTACATTCCAGCCAAACTCCCTCCCCTCCATTTATCCTGAGCTCATGCTTGTTTCTCATGTCCAGAATGGAATATTTCTCCCTTTCTCAGATAAGGGGACTGGGTCTGACCACACCTGAGGTCCCTGAGAGAGGTTTCAGTGCCTGCACACGGTGAACATTCAATAGATGTTGGACTGATTGACTGGATCAAGGGACCTTGGGCTTTAATCCTGGCTCCAATATCTACTACCTGAGAGACCCTGGGCAAGTTACTTAACTTCTTTGGGTCTCAGAATCTACAAAATAAACTCATAGCACCTATTCCCAGAGGTGGCATGAGGGCATCATCGCTTGATCAATCTTAAAAGCTACAGAAATGGGCACTGCTCCTCCCCCACCCTACAACCAGTGAACCCAAAGGCAGATACAGGCCCAGAATGAACCACCCCAAGAGGGCTAGAGGCTGCCAGTCTATATCCCCACTATGTACCCTCTCCCCAGAACACTAGGGAGACACATGAACTTGTGTCATCCAAGTAAGTAAGTGTTCACCTCTTCAGGCCGGCTCAGAACATGTCCTTCAGGGCCAGTGATTCCCAGATCCAGGATCCTCTGCTGCTCCTGGCGGGGAGGGAGAGAATACAGAAAAATATTTAAATACTATCAGTCAGGGAAACAATCCCAGAGATGGATGGAAACCTGCATGGGGAGTTCTTTAGCCAAGTCAGAAGATGGCAGATGGTCTATGGGATAGTCAGTAAAGACCCTATGAGACCCTGCATCCAGATCAAATTGAGCATTGGCTTGCATTTTCAGTCCCCCACATGTCTGAGGCTACTGGGACAGGCTGAAAAGCATTGCAACCCTGGCCCTGTACCACCAGGGCCAACTATCCAGGCTTACAAAGAGTGAATGGATTCCAGTCTAGAGACAAGGGCATTGCAACCCTAAGTGAAATGATCCCCCTGGGGAAGGGGGAGAGGTATGAATAGTCTAGGCTATGTACCTGCTGTGACCTCTGGAGAGACCACATCATTTACAGGAGAGGCAGGCCCTGGCCATGCCAGATAGGCCTGAATGGGAAAGTGTGTTCCATTGTCTTTGTTACCAAGAATCTACAATGCGGGGCTGGTGCTTCCATACACGTACCCTGGTTTTGATCTGGGGATAATAAGGAAATGACTGGATAAGCATGTGTTACCTCAGCAATGATGTCGCCATTTTCAGCATGAACCTGGGCGATGGCGCCAATGTCACGGATCACACTCAAGACTTCATAGATCTGGAAGAAAGTTAAACTAATTAGTGGCTATGTTTTCTACCCTGTCCCCCCAGCACAAACATCTTTTGGGTCAGGGTACCATTCATCCCAAATCACAGATTGACAACTGGAAGGGACCACAGAGATTATCTGTTCCAAGCCCTTTGTTTTATAGATGAGGAAACTGAGGCCTAGAGATGTAAAATGATTCATGCAATGACAGGGCCAGGATTTGAATTCTACTCAAAGGATCAGAGATTTAGAACTGGAAGAGAACTCAGAGGCTCCTCACTTTACAGGTGAAGAAACTGAGGCCTGGGGAGGTAAAATGATTTCCCCCAGGTCAGACAGCTAAATGACAAGGTCAGGATTTGAACTCGACTCCCATGGCTCCCATGTCAGGGCTCTCCCCCTGTATCCCACTGTTTCCCCTGTAATCCTGTCTCTTTAAGTCTCCTTTCCCAGGCCATCAAATAGGCATTGGTGGGGCATGGCTCATGCAGTGGAGCCACTCAGCATTTCAGAGGCAGCGTAGCCTAGAAAATCCTGGATGGAGACCCAGCAGCTTCTGAATTACTTTGCTGTTTCAGGCTCGGGCTCACTCAGTGAAACCCTAGGAACGGCCCGTTGATGGATGCCTTGGGAAAGCTGAGAAAATGTGACTTATAAAGCAAGCCACTGCCAGGCCCAGGTGGCAGGAACCATCACAAGATAAGAGGAGAGAGAGATAACAGATTCTTGGAGAAGTCATTCAGTCTACCATCAGACAGTGTCCCTACTGGGCTGGGTTCACCTCTGGCTGCTACAGCTCAGGACAGGCGACATTGATAAACCCAAAAATGCCCGGGCCACATGAGATGTGGTTAAAGGAACCAGGCATGGGTAGCCAGAACAAGACAAGACTTGGGGGGAGAATTAAGGGGGGAGGAATGATAGACATTTTCAAGTGCATTTTAAGGCTATTATGTAGAAGGAATTTATCTTAGACTTTCTGGCTCCAGAAAAGAGAAGTAGGAGCCACAGGTGGAAGTTGGAAATGGAGGCCAAATGAGGTTGGATTTCATGGAAAACATCCTAACAGTCAGAGGTGTCCCTAAGTGGAACTGCCAGTCTCAGGAAATGGCAGGTTCCCCCTCCCCCTTACTGGACATCTGCAATCAGAGACTGATGAACCACAGGATGAGGGCACTCAGGTTCATTCTTTTGCCCTAGATGAGGTCCCCTCTAACTCCAAGGTTCCATGACTCTGTGATTCTGTAGGTCACCCCCAGCTTTTACCAATGAGGAAACTGAGATTAGCAAAAGTGAAATGAAGGGCCTCAAGTCACATAGCTCAAGTAGGTAACAAAGTCAGGAATTGAACTCAGTGCTATGTGACCTGAGACAAATCACTTCACTTCTATCAGATAAGGCTAGAAAGCAAAGACAGAGCTCGCCTCAGAGGCCTGAAGACATGACCTAGGCTTGCTTCTGACACATACTAGCTATTTTTTTTAACTTGTTTTGGAGGCAATACAGGTTAAGTGACTTGCACAAGGGTCGCAAAGCTGAGTGTGTGTGAGACCAGATTTGAACTCAAGCTTCCTGACTCCAGGATGCTGCTTTATCCAATGTGCTGTCTGGCTGCCCCTCATACTACCTATTCTTAAAAAAAAGAAAATGAAGGTTGTCATGCACTGACAAGTCCCTTTGGAGACAACACCATGGCAGACTCCTACCTGGGAATCCGTGAGCTGGAAGCGATCTTTGAAGGCCATGTATACCAAGAAGGAGTTGACGCCTGGTGGGGAGAAGAGAAAGAAATGGGAGAAATTGTCAGATGAAGCAAATAAAGCAGAGGGGAAAAGGAAACTTGGCTTCAGTGAGGCAAGGACTTGGGAAGACCTGCTGCCTTCAAAGGGTGCTAAATGTTTGCTGATGGATCAATGGATTGACTCCAAGAGTTACTCCTCCCTTCAGTCAGTCTACACTGATTTGTTTTTCGGTTTTACTCATGGTTTTGCTTGATTTTTTTAAGTTTTTGCTTCTATCTTTTGCTTTTAGATTACCTTCCTATATATAACTATATATATACATACACATATATACAAATATATATGTGTATGTGTGTGTATATATATGTGTGTGTGTGTGTGTGTGTGTGTGCATAAACAATAGTAGTATTTCTATACCACTTAGCTTTGCATAAGTTATCACCTTTGACCTTCACACCCTGGGGTGTTAGGTGCTATCATTATCCCCATTTTACAGAGCAGATAAATAAGGACAAGAAGTTAAGTGACTTGTCTAGGGTCACAAAGATGAGGCAAGATCTAAATTCAGGTCTTGTTGACTCAAGCTCTAGCATTCTATTTATGATGCCACCAAGCTACCTTCAGAACCAGCCCACATAAATTTTTAAGAAATGCTTGTAAAAAATAAGTGTGTCAGTTCAGACAATAGAATCTGCTCAGTTCATTGTCCATGTGGCCATAGTAGGAACCACAAGCCTGTTGTTACATTTCCACTGCGAATATTTAGACCTTGGAAGGGCAAACATTGAAAATCTGCCCTTTGTTATTTTGATTGTCTAGACTCTAGAAAGTGATGGAGAAAATGTTAATAATGCTTAGATCAAACATAAAAGTTATGTCATACATACTTTTCCCCCTGAGAGCAGGTGTTTAAACATATACTCAAATATTCACCAGCAGACACATACTAGTATCTCTAGCCAGGAACGAAGGAGCACAAAAACACCCTTTCGGAGGTGCCAAAATCTCTGCCCCTTCCATACCACAATCTTCTCAGGAGGGGCTTCAGAAAATCCTTGAGATTTGTGTTCCAGGAACCCAGGGTCATAAGTAATGGAGCTCTGAGTCAAGCCTGGACAATGCAACAACCCCAGGAAATACTAATGCTTCTAGGAATGACGGTGCTTTTGGCTTATAAAGCACTCACAGGAGACATCCGCTCTCTGGCTCATCCTGACACTGAACTGCATGATGAAATGCTGTGTTTGTGTAAGGAACAATAAAGATCAAGGGGGTGTGAGGAGGAGGAACAAGTAACATGGTTGAATGGGTGGGTTGGGCCAGATTGAAGGGCTTGGAATGCCTAGAGAATTATATTTGAGGTTCTAGGAAACCACTAAAGTTTACTGAGAGGGACGGGAGGTAATAGGGTCAGATTTGTGCTTAGGAAAATCAACATGGCAGCCGTATGGAGGAGGGATTGGGGATGGGCTTGAAGCCAGGAGACCAATTAGAAAGCCATCCCAGGTAAAAGGTGATTAGGACCTGACCTAGAGGGCAGATTATTTGAATAGAAAGAATGGGGTGATGGGAGATGTTTTCAGGGGAAACTGACAAGACACCTTCTGATTGGGAGGATCCAAGGTAATGCCAAGGTTGCAAACCTGGGTGACAAGAAGGCAGCGTGCTGGGGAGAAGCCAAGTTCAGCACCATACCACTAAGTGGCATCCAAGGAGGAGGAGACGATTCAAGGCTCAGTTCAAATGCCATCTCCTCCTGATAGCCCAAGTGCATCTTCCCTGACCAGGAAATCACAGTGTATTACCTTGACAGATACACTGTACTCACTTATCTGTGTACATATCCTCCAGCCCCAAGTGGAAAATAAGCATTTGGAAGGCACAGATTGGCTCACTTTTGTCCTTGTATCCCTTGGATGGGTGAGATAATATAGTAAATTATTAAAATGTAAGCTCCCTAAGGGCAAGAACTGTTTCCCTTTTTGTATTTGTATCCCCAGCACTTGATCTGTAGTAGGTGCTTAATAAATGCTCGTTGATTTACTGACTAGTAAATGTTTGCTGAGTTGAATCCAACTGAACATACATATATAAATGTAACCCACCATGATGAATAAATCTAAAATGGTCATGTCCACAAGGGCGATAGGTCATTGCCAACCTACCATGGTCCTTCACCAGTGTTTCCATCTCCTCCTGGATTCCTTTATGCCACTCTGTGATATCCACATGCAAGGAGTAGTCACAGCAAGACTTGCTGTCTGCCCATTCTCTCCACTGGTCGAAGGCCGTCAGCAGGCTGGTCCCGGGTTCAGGAACAACATGGTCAACTAAAAAGAAGCAAACAATTAGAGCCATTATTGAAGGCTCTGAGCCAAGAGTATATTCTTGTAATTGACCACAATGAAAACTTCTTAAATTCCAAACCAAGATGGCGGACTCTATGACTGGTATCTAGAAATCTGTTTATGCAAGCTAATGACTAGGGATGAGCAGTTAACTCAGAGCCCAGCTACAACAATGTACAGCAGTGAAACTGTATGGGAATGATGTGGATCTGGTTTCCTGGTTCAAGACCCATGAAAATATAAGCCCCGGGAAAGTTTCATGGACAGGGTTTCCTTAGATAGAACGTTAGTGTCAAGTGACCAGTCAGGCACACAATCTCCTCTTCATGTCTCTTGCTGGTTTTAAGACATTCACCTCCCAATACAAACAAGATGCTTTAAGATGCTGAAGTGGGCAAGGGGCCACAGGGAATGGGTCCCTTGAGAATTCTCTCACCTATCCCCTTTCCCTGGCTTTGATAAGGTTGGAGGGAGTAGGCAAGTCACCCCCACTCCAGTTTCATCAGCATAATATGACTCTGTATTTATGCGGGAACTTTCATTTGAAGAACTCAAAGCATTTCAAAAACTACTCCCACATTGTGTCTATTGTTACTCACAAAATCACACAATTTGAAAGCTGGAACTTGGCAGTCACCTAAACTGAGAAATCCCCACTATATCATAAAGTGCTGGACTTGGAATCAAGATCTGAATTCAAATCCTGCCTCAGGCACTTACTATTCCTGTTCCTGAGTGATGGTGATCAAGTCACTTAACCTCTTTATACGCCTCCGTTTCTTCATCTATAAAATGGGATTAAAAATACAACCTGCCTCCCAGGTTGTATGGAAGCTCAAATTTGTGAGGGTCACAAATTTGTGTATGGCTCAAACAAAATGACCTTAAAGTGTTAATAGACATGCTTTGTTGTTGCCGTGGCGGTGATAACATGCCCAACAAGTGATTGGCCAGCCCTGGCTGGAAGATATCCAAGGAGAGGCCACTTGTTTCATTTTTCAGTTGCGTTCAGCTTCTTTAGACCCTAAACCAAGGACCTGAGTTCCTAATAATGTTCTACAAGAAATGTTGCCTCTGTCTACAATCCCCTGTGTGTGACAAATCCCTTAACTTCTCTTGGTTTCAGTTTCTTCATCTGTAAAATGGGTTGGAGGGAATTCAGGAGGTGAGGAAGATTAGAAAGGCCACGTGCCTGGAGAATTTGGAGGTAACATGATCAACCATGAAGAACAATGAATTTGGAGTCAAAAGACCTGGGCTGAAATGCTGGCTCTGCAGCTTACTACCTATAGGACTTGAAGCAAATAGCTTTATCTCTCTGGAACTCAGTTTCCTTTTTTTCTTGTAAAATGAAGAGGTCAACTAGCTGACCTCTTAAGAACCTTCTAGTTCTAAATGGATCATCCTGTCTGTGTGACTCAACTTCTCCCCAGGTTCTCTTCCTTGGAAAAATGAAGGGTTGGACTCAACCACCTCAAAGGATCCTTGCAGGTGACAGACTGACTTAGAAAACCCCAAATTAACATCATCTATACTGTATCATATTGGTGTTTTATTAAACATTTCCTAGTTATATTTTATCTGATTCTGCCTGCACTGGGAAGTTTTGCAGAGCTGAGAGTTGACCCTTCTGGAATGGATGACCTTTAAGTTTCTTTCTGCCCAAAGTCTCTGCTCCTTTGATCCTATCTGGTGACTTACATGCCATGTGCCTCAGTTTCCTCCTCTGTAAAATGGAGGTGTTAGGCTAGATGGCCTCTGATGTCTATGATTCTCTGACTCCAAATTCAAGGATCTCTCTACTGTACAGCACTACCTCTGATAATTTCTCCACCCTTCCCTCCTTCCTTTTTTTTTAACCAATGAGGAAATTGAGACATAGAGAGTTCAAGTGATTTGACAGAACTGCGCAGGTACTAAGTGGCAGAGCAGGATTTGAACCCAGCTCTTCTAGCTCCCACTGCAGAGTTTTCCCCTTCCACTCCAAACCGCCAGGAGCCAGCCTGGTTAGAGAAAGGACAGGAAGCTTTCCAGCAACTGAGTTTTGCCTTCCTCTGGTCAGAGAGGGCCTACAGTGACTCAGCAAGGGCAAACCCACCCGATAAGAAAGGCACAGAGATGCCAGTCTAGGAGCCCGGAGCCCAGGGCTCAGTGACTCACTCAGCATCAGCCAAGCAGCTCCAATCCCCTGAAAGGCTGCCCCAGCCTCAAGACTGAGCTCAGATTTCGGGAACAAATCAAAGCTTGGAAGCTCTGCCAACCTGTAATAATCTAGAATGCTCATCTTTCTGTCTCTGAGAGTGCAGGAATAAGTGGGAGAGGTGCACTTGTTCCTTCTAAAATAGATGGGAAGCAGCATAGGTACACCTAGCCTCAGATTCAGGAGGACCTGAGTTCAAGTTCCTCTTTGAGTTGTGTGACCCTCGGTAGATCATTTAATCTCTTACAACACTGGTGTTAAACTCAAATAGAACTGGATCCCAGTAGGCTACATATTGACTTAGAAACCCACAAATTAACATTATATAAACTTAATTGTATTTTTTTATTTATTCTTATTTTGTTAAACATTTCTCAATTACAGTTTAATCAGATTCTTCCAGATTCCAGAGTTTTGTGGGCTTTAAATTTGACTCCTCTGCAATAGGAAGCTCACTAAGATTATAACTGCAAAGGAAGTGTCAACCTGCACTGGGGGAGAGACTTTCCTCACCTGGGAATTCATCCATAAAATTAAGGAGGCAAAGGACACTTTTTCATTAATATGTTCTTAAATGTCTTAACCAGTAAACATTTCAAGAAACATTTTCATTTCTTTGAAACTCGCTACTCCAAGAGCTTCAAAGAGAGGAAAAGTGAGGATTTATACAGCCTATATGATGTCCAGGAGAAAGCCTGGGCTTGCAACCAGGAAAAACTGGATTCAAGAGCTGGCCTTGTGACATATTAGCTGCATGACATTGAGCAAGACTCCTAACCTCTCTGAGCATCAATATGCTCCTCTGAGAAATGGGGATAATAATTTTAGCTAGCACTACTGGCTGTCATGGAGTCTACAAGACTCAGGTTTAAATTCTGCATGTAAGGCTTACTAGTTGTTTTGCCTTGGACAAGTCCATCATTATAAACACCGCATGGAGTTACTGTAAAGTTAAAATAAGATAATGTATATACAGCACTTAGCACACTAAAGTCTTACGTAAAATTAGTTTTTACTACTATTGACATTAAAAAGTATATCTGCATATGAAAAAATTAGCAATCTTGGCTCCATGGACCATTCTAATTCTAATATCCTGTGACCTCAGATCTCATCACACACTGGACTGGGCCGCGTGTACCTCTCCTTCCCTGGAAGGCTTCGAACAACAACATCTTGGGCCAGTTCCAGGATGTATTTTCCAAAACCTGTGGGACCCTGTTTGGGGATAGGTGGGACCAGAAGAGGTTTCTTCCAGCTCCAGATTCTGCAATGTTCTATAACTCTTAAACCCAAAGATTATAAAGATGGCAGAGTAGCACACGGGAATGGTTGAGCTTTCTGAAGGATCCTGGGAAGTTCTACCAACTCTATGAGCCGCTCTGATGTCTGTAATCTTTGTGATTGAGTCATGGAATCTCAAAGAATGTCAGAGATGGAAGGAACCTCACTGCCACGTAGTCCAACCTATCCCTGAACAGGGTCCCAAAGGTCTCTGAAACTGTCCTAGAATAGGTCCAGCCATTGCTTAAAGCCTTCCAGGGAAGGAGAGGGCAGCTAGGTGGTTCAGTGGAGAGAGTACCAGGCCTCGTGTCAGGAAGATTCCTCTTCCTGAGTTCAAATGCGGTCTCAGACCCTAGGTAAGTCACTTCACCCTGTGTGCCTCAGTTTCCTCATCTGTAAAATGAACTGGAGAAGAAAAATCACAAACCATCCCAGTATCTTTGCCAAGAAAACCCAAAATGGGGTTACAAAGAGTCAGCCACAAGTGAAATGACTGAACACTCCATGTCACACCTGAGGCAACTCAAATTGTTAAGAAGATTTTCCTGGTATCAAGCTTAACTTTTCCTCTTTTTTTTCTATTAGTCCTTGGTAATAAAAGCCTTCAAAGGAGAGATACTATTTTTTGCAATGCCAGGGAATGAAAGGACTTGATATTACACTCTAAAGAGCAGGCTACTCCAAGAGATTTTCCTCCAGGCTCCTTGAACTCTTGAGAGAGGCAATCTGATGGGGATGGCAGCAAGCCATAAGTGAAGGTGCCCAGCATTCCAAGTTCCAATGCAAACTTCCTCAACAGAATCACTTAACCTCAACTGATCTCATAGGCCCATAGCTCTGGAGATGGAATGGGTCCCATAGGTCACCTAGTCTAAGCTGATGCTTTTACAAATAAGCAAACTAAGGCCCCAGAGAGGCAACATAAGACCAGTTTTGACCAAGATCACACTAGTAGTAAGGAATAAAGCCAAGGTGGGAACTCAGGTCTTTTGATTCCAAATGCAAACCCTCTTACCATCTAATTAACATGGTCCCAGATTTCCCACCTTCTGAAAGAGGGAGGGCAACTACCACCAGTCAACCTCCTCAAAAACCTTCCATGATCATCTCTGATTATCAGGAAATGATTATCCCCGTCGACGGAAGTCAATAGTTATTTCATGTGCAATCATCTTTTTTATTATACTATGTTATGGAAATACTTGTTTTATTCCATAAATTTAGAATAAAGTAAATAAATGTGAGGAAAAAATGATTGAGTTTTTACTGTGGCCAAGGCACCACGGGCTAGATGCAGAGATGTAAGAAGAGATCCACTAGAGATCCTGCCCTCAGGAAGGTTATATGGCAGATATGACCGCAAGGTATGACCCAAGGGGAAAGGATGGCGTGGTCTAGGAGGATGAGTACAGAGTACCTGATTTGGAATTCCACGTCTGCTCCTTCCTGCCTACGTGACAAGAATTCTCATCTTTTCTAGACCTCAGCTTCCCCACGAGTAAAATGAAGGGGATTGGACCAGATGAGCCCTGGACCTAAATTCTACGATCCTAGGAAGCACAGAACCCATGTGGCAAGAGGCCTCGGCCAGGACTCTCTAGAAGACCTCGGTTCAAACACTGTCTCCAGAATTTCCTAGCTATGTAATGCTGGGAATGTCTCAGTTTCTCTGGTATTTTTCTTCTATGTGTAATGAGACCAATAATATACACCACCCATCTCTCCAGTTTGTGGTGAGAATCAGATGGGAAGATGATGTCTTGAAGGCCACATCAGACAGGAGCCGAGAAAGAGCAGTTTCCCTTTGGAGAACCAGGAAGCTGATGTGAAAAAAGGCTCATGGAAAAGAGGGTGCCCAGTGCTGATTGCTGAAGGAAAGGAGAGACTCCAACCAAGCGTGGCCAAGTGCTACACGTAGGAGGCTACACCTGAGATTGCGGTGAACTGAGTTACTCCCAGACAAGAATACTGGCTGTAACGATGCGCCACCTTCTCTGCAATTAATCATCTCTATCGCAGGGGCAGTGACTTTCCTAGGGTCACACAGCCTGTCCCTAGCAGAGATGGGTCTTGAACTTCTTGGTTCTGAGGCAGGCTCTCGGTACACAACACTAAATTTAGTCTGATTTCTACACGATATTTAAACCCATTGTAAATTTCGAGAGGCTGAATCTAGGTCTTGAGAGAAAAACCCAGGCCTTTTCTCCATCTGCAAAAAAATGTTTCCTGAAATGGTCTGCTGTGTGAACCTCATAAAAGCTTCTCTTTCCCTGACTCCTAGAAATTTAATATTTGAGACATCAAGGAACATCCTTCCAAAAAGCACTTATATGTTTTCCCACAGTGTTGCCTTCTTGGTGTTCTCTTGGGAAGAGGACAGAATGTCTTCTGACCTTCCCCCACTGAGCAGAGAACCCCCAGCTCTGAGATGACCCTGGAAAGGGCTGGGACAGGATGCGCAGTTCTGCGCTCGCTAGCTGAGAACATAAGAGATCTTTCTCTCAAAGGCACCTACCAGTTCCCCTATACCCTCCCCCCAGGCACACACACACTTTTATTGGGAACAAGAAAAGACTCAGTCCCTGAGGCCACCAGGGGAAACACTAACTTCAGAAGGAGCAGTCAAGACTGCAGTTATAAACAAGAGCCTTTGAGGGCTGGTGTTTAGAAATGAAGAGAAATTCCCTGGAAAATCCCATTTATAAGAGAGCTGGGAAGTGGTCCCATTATTCCAGCCCAAGTTCATACTTATAAGATAATGCTTGGAAGTGCTTCATTTTCAGGCCTACCTAGAGACAAGGCTTGGTAGGAGTTCTAGTTTAAAAAAAAAAAGCCTTCAAAAGATGCCCCAATTTCATAAAGGTTATAAATCTGCAATGGAAAGAATGCTAGGTGGGGCAGCTACGTGAAGCAGAGGATTCAGCACTGGCCCTGGAGTCAGGAGCACCTATGTTCCCATTTGGCCTCAGATACTTGACATTTACTAGCTGCATGACCTCGGGCAAGTCATTCCCAATGGCCTCAGGGAAAAAAAAACATGCTAAGTTTAGAATCAAAGGACCAGGGTTCAACTTGGAGTCAAAAAATAATGGAAGATCATTGACTTAAGAGTCAAAGGATCTGAATTCAAATCCTTTTCTATCTCTGTGGGACCCTGGTCAAGTCACTTAATCTCTGCCTCAGGTTCCTTAACTGTAAATTTGGGGTAGTAATAGGTAACCTGTATCAAAGGGTTGTTGTGAGGATTATTTAGCAAAGTGCCTGGAACATGCTTATTCCCTATCAACTTTCCCCCTTGGGTAAGTCATTTTAGTTCTTTGGGCCTCGATTTGCCCATCTGTAAAATGGGGGTTAGGGGTAGACCAGATGGCTCCTCAGGTCCCTTCCAGTTCCAAATCTATGATCCTTTGTCTAGAAGACTTTGAAGGTCCCTATGTCAAATTCAAAGTGGACAAAAGACGTGGAGTCAGATCTCAGTTCTGCTGGCCCCTGTGACCTTGGGCAAATCACTTAAACTATCTGAGTCTCAGTCTCTTTATGCATAAATGACTAGGCTGTACTAGATGGTCCCTTCCAATTCCAGACCTGCGACTCCAAGTCCTAAGAACTAATCATTGGTATTTCAGGTGGGATTATGCATTGGAAACATTTCTACATCACCCACTTGAGAATGAGATCTGACAAGAACCTGGTTTTAAAATTAATCAGAATACTTTGTAGTTATAATATCCATGTTTGACCAAAAAGAAGAGAGGGAAAAAAAACAAAAAACTCCTTGCCTTCATTTCAATGGTGGGGGTCTACAGGTATAGAACGGTGCATACACTGACAGCCTCAGCTGACAAACTGACTGGTTCAGCTTTCTCTGCTGAGAATCTCCCTTTTTCATATTTTCTGTTAAAAGGGATGCTCACTGGACAAGGCAGGGGGAGAGAGTCAGGAATGAACATGATGTCAAACCAAAAGATTTCAACAAAAAACTTAAATTGTTAAACAAAAAAAAAAAGTTTAAAAACAAAAGCTATCAGGGGATCTGTTGAGGGAAGTCAGAATACACAGGATCAAGAGCTAAAAATGTCTTTGGAGCAGAGACCTGCATCTCCGCAGGCAGTATTTCTCAAAATCACAGCTTTAAATAAATCAAAATGTGCCTGTGTATATTTATTGTAAAGGTCATTTTTTTAAATTTGTTTTCCAACAAGAGGAAGTCAACATTTGTTCACTGATTACAAAGGAAACCAATTATATGGAAATACAATTATTAAATATTAAAAACACAGAATCATGAATCTCAGATTAAAACTCCCTGTCTTACAGGTCTTACCACCTCATGCCTCATTTCATAAAGGAGACAGCTGAATCTCAGGAAAATTAAGTGATCTGCCCAATAAATAGAATTTGAATTCAGGTTTTCTGAGCCTTTTCTTTCCCCTGCACTTGCCACATTTCCCCCCCCATCCTGAATCCCCACAGCTTGGACCCCAACATCCTGCTCCCAGTCAGACCCCTTCTTTTCCCAGGCTTGGCACAGCCTTCTCCACACTGTCCCAGCCAGACAAAAGTGTGATTCACCAGCACAGCCAACATTCAGTTCCATTCCCAGGACACTGGTCTATCAGAACTCCCCATCGCCAGCCCCTCACTCACTCTAGCGGTCATTACCACCTGCTCTCCACTCCAGTGTGCATGTAACTAGATTGTGCGTCTGTCTCCCTCTCTTTCTTCTGGGGCAAATTAATCAGCCAGAGATTAAAACCAAGCCGGCATCCAAAGGGAGAGAGCAAGAACACTGTTGGCTTATCTGGGTGGCTTTCCTTTGTGAAAGCTGGCACTCAGCCAGCCCTGAAACATTCTGTAGCCTATGAAGCTATGGGGGAAGGCTTTATGGGGGACAGAAAGGCCTTTGGTGCCTGGCCTAGCCCTCTGAACCATCAAAGTTTGTCATGAATAAAACAGAATGGGGGCTCCTGCCCTGAAGTGGAAAAAGAATTTCATTGAAAAGAAAATTTCAATTCTTTTTCAAGAAGAGAGCACAACACATATATGTTTGTTTCCTCAAATGTCTGAAGGGCCATCAAATGGAAGGACAATTAGGATATTTGGCCCCAGAAAGTCAGAAATAGGGACAGTGAGTGGAAGTTATAAAAAGATCCATTTAGACCATGTTGGGAAAAACTTCCTAATAATGAGAATTATCTGTCCAAATGTGGAAATGTGTCTAAACTATGCATGCCCTTTGACCCAGAGATATCCCTATTAGGCCTACATTCCAAAGAAATCAAAGAAAAGCGGGGGGGAGGAGGGGAAGGGGAGGAAGACTCAAATATACACAAGTATTTATAGCAGCTCTTTTTTAGCAACAAAGAACTGGAAACTAAGGGAGTGTCCATCAATTGTAGGAGGGATAAACAAATTAGAGTTTACAAAAGGTGATATAATATTCCTGAGCTGCCAGAAATGATGAAGGCAGTTGTTTCAGTGAAACCTGGGATGATTTGTATGAACCGACACAGAATCAAACAAGCAGAACCAAGACAACAATCTATAAAATAGTAACATTGTAAAGACAAATTTGAAAGCCTTAAGAACTCTGACCAAGCATGATTCCTATCCATCTCCTGACAGAGTAGTGATAAACTGAAGCAATAGATAAAGGAGAATTTGTTTCTGCTTGACCATGCATTTTTATTGTGAGGGTTTCATTTTTCTTTCTTTTCAACTTTTGTTAATTAAAAAAATTAATTCTAAAAAGATAATGGAAAGGATTGCCTTGAGCAGTAGTGAGTATCCCCTCTGGGAGTCTTCAAGAAAAAGGCTGGCTGACCACTCGTCCAGGATCTCTTGTTCAGATATGGTTTCAACTAGATAGTAATTGAGTTTTCTCCTAACCGAGATTCTGGCATCTCTGCACCTTCTATTACTATTATTATCTACCAATCATGTAACATTTAAATCTTTGTATAAGTTTTGCATACATTATCTTATTTGATCCTTGAAACAATCATATGAGGTGGGAGCTATTATTTCCCCCATTTTACAGATGAGGAATCTGAAGCTGAGGGAAGACTCACTAGCTCTCAAGGCAACCCTTTCCACATTACTATAAATGATGACAGATTATAATGAAAGTGACCTGGCTTTCTGGAAATAGTATTATCCCAATTCACTCACTGAGGTTGGAAAGTCATCTCCGTAGTGGAAAGAACATTGGGTTTGGAGCCAGAGGCTTTTGTTTCTACCATTTGGAAGTTTTATCACAATTGACAATTCAACTCCGCTATCTGGTCCTCAGTTTCCCTATCTATAAAATGAGGAGGCTGGAGAGGATCACTTCTAAGGTGGTAACCAATTCTAATCTACAATCCTGTCACTTTAATCGAGAGACAACAATACCATTTTACAGGCTCAATAACAGTGAATAATGAACGCTTTATTTATTCCAAAAAATTCACATCTTCCAATATCCTCTTAGGGAAAACATGAATTTTTACATGAGGGTAAGTACACAAAGCATTTTCTAATTGCCCACCATGTTTGGCTTTGGCTAAGCTGATGACCAGCTTCCTAGCATGTCTATTAATAGTACTCAATTCCAATTTCTGTATTTTTCTCAACTATGCTAATAAACCAATCATACGAAACACATGTGAGTATCCCTAGAGGATCAGTTAATGATCTAGCACAGTGGGAAGATGGCAAAGCAGATCCAGCTTGAATAATGGAAATCAACTTGGGACTCCAGTGAGGGATTGTGTCAAAACTTCAGCACCTCATAAAATGCTCTTTCTTTGAGGATTGGTAAAGCTCATACCCAGCTTGCCTGCTTGCACTTTAGATCAAAGTCCAGGCTGATGGGATCTGGATATAGTGATGAAGGGTCATTTATAATGTGTAAATCCTTCAAGAGCAACGAACTAAACTATGAACAGAAGTCTTCCCATTGGATCATTGAAACCAGACTTGGAAAGAGTGGCAGAGTCCCTTCAGCACATCTGTTGGCAACATGAAGTCCACGAAATCTACCCAGAAAGTCATCCCATTGAAGTAAAAATGGAGTTAGAATGGGGGAATGTCAATAAGTGACCCACTTACTGAGGTAGAGTGGAGTGTGGGATGGATTTTGAGTCAGAAAGCCTGTGCTCAAAGTGGGATTCCCTTACTTACTAGGTGTTTGACTTTGATTAACTCATGGAAATAATATTAAATACCTCACAAAATTGTTGCAGGAAAAGTCCTTTAAAATGTACATGAATGTCATCTGTTACATCAAGCCTTCCCAGATTGTGCCCTCCCTCCCAAACCACCTTGTCTTTAACAATTTTGTGGGTAGTCACTTTCATGTATTGTCTATATACATACACATTCATACTTGTGATCTCCCCCATAAGAATATACGCTTCTTGAGGGTAGGGAATGTTTTTTTTCTTTGTCTTTGTAACCTCAGGCATCACAATGCCTGACAAATAGTAGGTGCTTAATAAATGTTTGCTGATTAACTGAATGATGAGCAGAGAAAGGTATGGCTGGCAAGACAAGGCAACAGAAGAATATTATGCATCTAATTCCTTTCAAGAGACAAATCACCATTTTCCCAGCCCAGCTCTCGCTTCTCCTTCAAGGCTGTTGCCCAGTCTTGCTCACAAGGCTGTGCTCTGGCACAACCAGGAGATGAGGTCAAACCTCCCAGCAGGCTGAACACTCTACTCTTGGGTTTTCCTACGTGAAACAAGATTCCACAGTCCATGAGTAAAGGGGTCTCCCTCCAACCAAGTCCCCAGACCGATCGAATCCTGCAGTCTCCCCACCAGGCCCCAGCAGATGGAGTGAGAAAGAGGAAAGGGAAGGGGAAGAGGAAGAAGGAAGGAGAAGGGGAAGAGGGAAGGGGAAGGAAAGGGGGGAAAAGAAAAGGGAAAGGGGAAGGGGAAGATGGAAGAGGAAGAGAGAAGGAGAAGGGGAAAAAGGAAGGGGAAGGGGAAGAGAGAAAGGAAAGAGGAAAGGGGAAGGAGGAAAGGGGAAGAAAAAGAGGGAAGAGAAAGAGGGAAGGGGGAGGGGGAGAGGAAAGGGGAAGGGGGAGAGGAAAGGGGCAGAGGGAAGGAGAAGGGGATGGGGAAGGGAGAGGAAATGGAAAGCAGTCAATCCTATACTCTGTAAGGATGTTCCCTCATGTGACTTGGGCTTCAACCAGCCCAAATATGGAATAAATGAAACTGAGTAACTGAAGGAAATGGAGGAGAAGGAGGAAAGAGAAAGGAGAAGGGAAGAGGGAAGACAAAAAGGAAAGAGCACAGAGAAGGGAAGGAAAAGCAGAGATAGGTCACATCCAGTTGGATTTACCAGCCAGAACCCCAGCCAGGACTCCTTTCCCAACTCAATTCAAGGACATAGCCAACCCAGCTGAGGTGGAGACATTACGCCAACCCCCATGTTCTGTCTACACAATTAAACTGGCTCTACTGTTGTCAGTTCCAACCAGCCAAATAAAACCATTGGCCAAGCCCAAAAACTGGACTAAGATTATTCAAGAAAAGACTCATCATAAAGGTGCTGCCTGGCCTTCTGCCTCTTCTTCTAGGGACCCAGTACTAGTCAGCATCATAGGTTCAGAGATCTAGAGCTGGAAGGACCTGAGACACCCTTCAGTTCAACCCCCTCATTTTACAAATGGGGAAACTGAGGCATAGAGCTATTTAATGAGTGTCCAAGTTGTTAAAGTGCCAGACAGCATGATGGGATCCTCAAAGTAAGAATAGGTCTCCCTTGTGTAGATAGGAGTCACCTAAGGGAGATGCTTCTACCAGAGAAAGTAGCATTTCCTATTTCCCAGATTTTTCAGGATAACCTTCCACCATGTCTTCCCCTTTTGTTTTTTGTTTTGCTCTGACAATGCCCTTCACCAGCCTGATGAAACAGCCACAAACAGCTCTCCTGGAACACCAGTGAACTGACCATGTCCAGCCCTCCTACTCAATGAACTCCACCAGCTCCAAAGAGCCTCCAAGATCAAACAGTCCTCTGCTTGGTATTTAAAGCTCTTGGTAACCTGGCCCCTTCCTACCTTTCTGTACTTCTTATACCTTATTCCCCTCCATGTTCCATCTGTAGTTTCCAACCTCAGGGAGCTTGGACTAGTTATTCACGTGGCTCTCTCCAAGTCTGTTAATCTCCCATAGATTCCAACACGACCTTCCCCACCACTCACAGGGATTAGAATTACAGTGCCTACGTACTTTTCAACAATGAAATGAAAAGCAAGCAGTAGGACTCCCAACTTCAGGGAAGAAGACCCAGTGTAAGAAATGATGAAGCAGATAGTTTCAGAGAAACCAAAGAGCTTATTTGAACTGATGCAGAGTAAGATGAGGAGAAAGAGGAGAATACGTTGTATACAGACACAAAACTTAAGATTTTAAGAACTCTGATCAATGGAAAGGCCACTCAAGACTCTATAGGACTCAGGACCAAACATGCTTCCCACCTCCTGAGAGAGAGGGGCTGGATTCAGAGTGTAGACTGAGTCATATATTTTTGATACAGCCAATGTGGGAATGTCTTTTACTTGACTACATATATTTGTTAAAATGATTTTCTTTTTTTCTAATCAGGGTAGGGGAGAATGGGAGAAAGGAAAAGAACAGATTTTTAATTGAAAATAAATTAAATTTTTAAAAATAAAAGTTGAGCCCAAATGACTAAGTAATCTGCTTGAAGTCACCTGGGACCTTGTGACAGAGCCATCAATAAGCCCAGGTCTGAGCCCTCTTTTCCTAAACAGATTCTGCAACTTTCACCTACATATAAAGGGAAGTAGACCTGTGTAACACTGAGTTTTTAAGCAACAAACAGAAACTTAATAAAAGAAAAATAAAGGATGATATTTTATGGCTATTGTCATTGGCAGAGAATGGGAATGAAATTGTGAATTGAGAAAGGGGAGAGGAGGCAGCTAGGTGGCACAGTGGATGGAGTGCTGGGTCTAGCATTAGGAGGACTCATCTTCCTGAGTTCAAATCTGACCTAACACACTTACTAGCTCTGTGACCCTAGGCAAGTCACTTCACCCTGTTTGTCCTTGGTTTCCCCATCTGCAAAATGAGCAGGAGAATGAATTGACAAATCACTCCAGCATCCCTACTAAGAAAACCCCAAATGAGGTCATGGAGAATTGGATATGACTGAAAAATGACTGACCAACAAAAAAAGGGGAAAGGCCAGGGCAAGGTGAGTAGTTGAAATAAAACCTTTTTTATTGAAACCCAAAGGAGACCTTCTATTGAATATCTTAAAAGAGTTCATTAATTTCATGAGAGGTTATATTTCCTATAATTATCCAAGCACTGGGCTTGGTATAAGAAAAAAGACTTCTGAACAATTCGAGTTGTCACAAAAAGCAATGGGAGGTGACTGGCTCTTCCGAACTAACAGTCTTTGAGCAAAGACTGGATGACAACTTGCTGAGCTGTATTCATGGTCAGCTATAGCCTGGACTAGAGGGCATCAGAGGTCCCTTCCAACTCTATAATTCTAACCCAAGACATACTCCTAGGTCTTACCCAAAGTAACAGGGAGATTTCCAATGCATTCAATGGTTCCATGGAGAAACCATGGAAAGTAGATCAGCCCATCTCTTGGGCTGCTGTTAAAAATGGAGGGATGTGATTTGCACAGAGAGAGGGAGTGCCTTCATTGATCAGATCAAGTATGCACTTAAGTTGCCATACTTCTAGGGACTGGTCACAGAGTCCCCTGGGAGATCTAGCTCAATATTGGGATGATGGCATTCTGTAGAATTGAGGATTGTACAGTGCAAGATCCTGAAATATGAAAATCTTAGAATGGGAGAAGAGGAAGCAAGTGGCGGAGGTTGTGGTGGCAGCTCTGCTCTCTTCCTCAGTGTGGCAGCAGCAGGAATGCAAGAGATGACAGAGAAGAAAATGAGAGGAGTCATGACACAGAGGTTGGGTGATGATGCCAAGCATCATCACGGCTGGCCAGAAACTTCTTGCCCCTGGAGGTAGCAGCAGTAACAACCAGATGGGAGAATAAAGAGTTGTTTTCCCCATCCCCACCACCCATGTCATACAAATGTGCCTTTAATGGCAATCAAAGTGTAGATGGAAAGATGAGGCCCTGAAGGAGTTTTATATTTCACAGAACATATAAGCTAAGGCCCAGCTTACTAGCTGGGTAGTCAGAGGCAGTCTGGGGGCACCCGGAGCTAATTTTCTTATAATTTTTATAACCCTTTAATTCCCCCAGAGCAGAGAGAGGATTTCACATGGATCTGGGGCATTTGTTTCCCCAATGACTAAAGTAGCCTAAACTTCCATGATTGTTCCAACCAACATTAAGCTTACTCGGCGAGTCCATACCTACAAGATGAAATGAGCTCTGAAGCTCCCAGCTGCTCTTACTCCCTGTCCCCTGGGTCCCTCCCTCCCTCTGACTGCAGAGGGTGGAGGATGACCACTGGCAAGATCCTCCCGGACCATACAGAGAAGGCAGCCTCCTCACCCATGGGCAGGACTTCCTCATACCCTCCCTCCCATTTCCAGGTTCCCCTATTCACTTGTGAGTTCCTTAAGGGAACTTAAGGCTCTTTTTCTCTTTCTTCCTAATTACAGAGCTTAGGTTAGTGCCTGGCACATAGTAGGTCTTAATAAATGTTTACTGGCTAACGGAGGCTATGCCATCTCCTCTGCCACCTGGACCCAAACAAAGAAAGGTGAGACTAGAGGAAAACTCCCAGCTGGCCTAATAGGCAGAGAGAGAAGTGGTCAGGGAGGCTCTCAACTCTGCTGCAGTCCCCTGAGAAAGGAAAGGAGTTAGTCATCAGCCACCCACCCTTGGGCTCTACACTGATACCCAGTGGTTACAGAAGTATTCCTTCACAAAATGCTTTCCTCAAAGCAAACACAGAACGTAGATTTGTGCAAATGTTATTAACCTGGGGTTGACTAGTCCTGAGTTCTAGGGCCAGTTCAGCTGTGGGAACTCTTTGAATCATGGAATCTGAGGGTAGGAAAGTTCTCAGAAGTCATCTAACCAATGTAAGTCAACTGTTAAGTCCTAGTTGGGAGTGGGGGCGGGGAGAGGTAGAGTTACAAATTTATGACAATTATCGTTCTAATTGAAGTGCAGCATGGTATAGAAGAAGACCTGAGTTCAGATCCTGCCTTAGATACCACTGGGCTATGTGACCCTGGGCAAGTCTCTTGGGCTTCCCAATGCTCTAAGCTACTTCCAAACACTACAAACTACAGCCTGCACTGGCAGGAGTTTCCCAATCCAGGAGATCCTTATGCCAATGAAATCACCACTCTTTTCCCTATCTTTTCTACTTCAAGGCTTACAAAGCAGCACTTTGCCCAAAACAAGACTGGGGTGGGGGAGGGGGATGGGAATGTAAATATTATTAATTCCATTTGACAGATGAGAAAACTGGAGCCCAAAATGGTTAAAAGGCCTGCCCAGAGTCACTGAGCTGATACTTTTTAGAGCCAGGATAAAAAAGACATGCTCTGCCCCTTAGAGAGCTCACAGATTAACAGATGGTCAGTAAGGGCCTTTCCAGGCCTAGATTTTTGTGCCTGAATACATGTATTTGCCCAGCAACACTGTTTTGGGCAGCCTAAGCGAAGAAAGGAGTCTAACAAATGATGACGCTGTCCATTTTAGGGGAAGTGGAAGTGGGGAACTACCTACTCTCTCTACTTCCCCATCTTCTGGGGGCAAGTTTTTGGGAAAGGGAGGAAATTTCCATTTGGAGCTAGTTCTAATGGAGGACAAATTCTTGTGGACATGTTAGAAAGTAATAAGCAACAAAACCCCCAAAATGGTGAAGATAGATCAAAATAATCAGCCCATCCTCCATCTGCTTTCCCCCAGATCTGACTGCTAGGGAAGCCCCTCTCTGGATGGTCGGTTGTGTCAGGATGATAAGGAAGTATTTGAGAGCAGTGTGTGAGTAACTTCCTCTGTTTGTCCCGGCGCTAGGTTGCTCAGGGCTACCAGACCACAAATCTGGGCCAGGCTTGCCAAAAATAAGAGCTTCCCGGACTGTGTGGCAGAAAGCACACACATCAAACTTAGCCCACTTTGCTTTCATGATTGAAGGCCAGTTCTGTCTCACAGTTTTCCTTCCTGTCCCTTCCCTGACGAGAAAGGGATCCAAGAAGCCGAGGGCTCTGAATCTTCCTCGTAGAGCCCGGTGTTCATAAATATACATGTGCTCAAATGTTCCGTTGGCGGCGGACCGCAGACGGACATCAGTGGCCAAGGACAAACAATATAAGCAAACGCATAGACCATCTCCTCCTGTTTACATGGTCATCACTATGGATGATCACTTGTTAGCCCAAGACAGTCATTCCTATACCTAGATTTTTTTTTATCTTAAAAATTTAGGCTTGAATCTGTGATTTCAACAGGATAGGGAAATTCCAGTGTGGAAACTCCTTCCAAAATGTAGACTGGTAATTCATCTGTAACTTAAGAGTTTTAAGAAAGTAGCCCAGGGCATGAAGGAAGGGAAATTACTTGCCCAGCACCATTCAACCAGTGTATCAGTCCAGAGCAAGTAAATAAACATTTATTAAGCACCTATTATGTGTGCCAGGAAGAAGCAAGATTTGAACATAGGTCTTCTTGACTTCAAGACCAGACCTTTATCTGCCATGCTATACTCCCTCACTCTTCTTAATTAAAATCTGCATTTAGAGAAGCTAGAACATTGGGCCTGAAGTTGGGAAGACTCATCTCCCTGAGTTCAAATCCAACCTTAGAAACTTACTACTTGTGTGACCCTGGGCAAGCCACTCAACCCTGTTTGCCTCAGTTTACTTAGCTTCACAATGGGGACCCTGGAGGAGGAAATGGCAAACCACTCCAGCATCTTTGCCAAGAAAACCCCAAATGGGGTCACAAAGAATTCAAGACTGAAATGACTAAGCAATAACAAAAATTGGCAAAAATAAGTCATTTACTAATAGCATTAGGAGTATTACGTCATATAATTTAAAGTAGTCATTTGCATAATGCTTTAAGGTTTGTAAAGCACTTTATAAATACTCAGAAGGGACTTCAATGACCATCTAAGTAGGACAGGAAGCCTCTCTATAAGCTCTTCAAGAAGTGGGCATCCAGGCTTTGCTTAAAGATCCCAGCGAGAGCCCCCATCCCCCTCTGTGCGCAGACCATTCTACTGGGGAAAGACTCATCTGTCAGGAGCAGGTGTTTTTCTTCACACCAAGACCACGCTGGCCTCTCTGAAGCATCTCCCAGCCTGCCCCCAAAGGCCCTGATTCTACCCTGTGGGGCCAGAAATAACAAAGTTGATGCCCAGTCCTTTGACAACCTTTCAAATACCTCCAGACAGCTGCCATCTTTTCTCCATGCTTAAAGTGCCCGCTCCCTGCAACCCATCCTCCTACGCCACAGACCCAAGGCCCCTCCACATTCTAGGTGTCCTCCTTGGGCCACTCTCCTCTTGAGCAATGTCCTTGTTAAACTGTGGTGCCCAAAATTGAACACAAGGCTCCAGATGTGGGCTAGGACTGTTCTTCCAAATACAAAAGAGCCCAGTTTAAACAATCTACACTTAATAACCAACTCATTAACAGGTTCCTAATTAATAAAAGACCTAACTGTTCCTCCTAGGGAGGCCAAGAGGCTCTCTGCCAAACCCATGCTACTTAAGAACACATATGAAAAATGTAACTGTCAGATGGCAGCTGAATTGAAAAGCCCTAGGAGGCAGGGTCCCACTGATGTCTACCTCAGAGGCTACTTCCAAGGTTACACAATCCTTTGACTTGCCACTGCCAGAAAGGACCAGCCCATCAGGGCAGGAAGTACAGATGACATCATATGTTGTTTAGGGTCTGTCTAACGCCAAGAAAACTGACAGCCTCCCCCACCCCTAAGCCCAGCCAGGAACCTGGACTGAGTTCAAGAACTTAACACAACATGTCACTATTCTGGGATATGACCATTGTGCCATTGTATACCCCTGGTTTGGCCAAGTTCAGGCTGGTTGTTGACTGTGGCCCTTTTTCCTCCATTGATTCCAGCCCCAATATCTGAATAAAAGTCAGCGTGTTTAGACAACGGTTGGGCCAGATTAGGGGCCAGAGAGTTCAGAGACCCATTAATTATTCTCCACAATTGTTTGGATTGTTGAAAGTTCAAGCCCTCAGCCAAAGTCAGCCCAGCTCTTTCTCTTCATATACTTAAAGGGCCTCCTCCCACAGATCCTCTTCCGTCTCAGAGACAGCAGTGATAAGCTCTGGGGAGCCAAGTCCAAAAGGTAGTTTCGAGAGCTTTTTTTAAAGGCAGCCAAAGTTGGTGAAAGGCTGGCAGACACATCAGAAGAGTCTGAGGCACTAATGGAGAGTTAGGAAATTCAAGATGGGAACCACTGGAGAGGTCAGGTGACCTCTGGGATGCCCTCTGGCTCCAAAACAAGGGAACACAAGGAAGGAGATCTAAGGCAGGATGATTCTACCCACTTGTGTGTTTCTCCCTGTAGATGTTGCTGAGAAACTTAGCCCAATTTGGAGTCAGAGGACCTGAGTTCAGAACCCAGCATTGGCACCTGTGGGGCCTTGAGCAAGACTTAGCATCTCTGGGCCTCAGTTTCCTCATCTGTAATGGAGATTGAAGTAGATAACCTTCACCAAGGTCCCTTCAGGCTCTGAATCCCATGATCCCACAGGGTTGTTCAGGCCAAAAAAAGGATTCTTAGAGCAAGAAGAACAGGAACACGGAAGAGAAGGAGGAAAAGTGGTTCTCAGGGGGAGGACAGAGACTGGAAAGGATTTGTGAAGGACGGCTAGCAGAAGAGGGGTCTGGGTGACAATAAGATGGCAAAGAAACATAGCTGTGGAAAATAAGAGGAGAGAAAATGGGTAGTAATGGTCAGTCTGACCTAACCTTAACTACCTCTCTACCCAACCCCAACTTCATTACACAGTAAGATTCTTGGGAGCAAGGATGGTGCAGTGTGTGAGCACTCCTGACTCTCCAGGCTTTCTCCTCTATAACCCCAAGCAAGGACCTTCATCTGTTCCCTACCCCTACTTTTCAGCTTCCCCCATTAGAATGTAATAGCCTCCTCAAGGACAAGAAATACCTTTCTTTCATAAATATTTGCAATCCCAAATTTTAATACGGTGCCTGGCACATAGTGAACACTTAATAAATGCTTAGTGACTTGGCTGGACAGCCTAGTTTTGTGACCTTAAGCAAGTAACCTAATTTATTTACGTCTTAGTTTCCTCATCTGTAAAATGAGGGGTTTGGAACAGATGACCTCTAAGGTTTGCCCAGAGCTAAATTTATAATCCTATATACAAGAATGGTCTGCAGGACTCAGTCAGATACCCAGAAAGAATCACTTAATAGTGTTTTAAAAAAAAAGGATCCCTGGGGGAGGGGGGGAGCAAAGGGGAAATGGAGTCATGGAGACAGGTGAATGAACCTTGTCACTAGGGTCCTTTTGTCTATCACTGCTACACTCACAAGTCTCCAGTGGCTCCCCCACGACTTTGGGGACACATTCCAACCTGTTAGTCACAGTCCTCCACATTTCATTCCTGCTCTATCTCGCCAGCTTTCTCATCACTCCCCATCACAGCCCGGCCCTGTTGTTCTTAGGACATTCCAACAGCATTCAGTCCTCTGCACATGAAGTTCCTTCAGGCTCTGCCCCTCTCCCCTTCTGCAAGCCTTCCACTTGTCAGGACACATTCCATCTTCCTTCCCAGGTCAAATGCCGCATCCTCGATGAAGCTTCCATGACCAACACAGTCTACACCTAACTCTTCCTCCTCTAACTCTATTAAAGCACCAGCTTTGAATCATGACAGCCTGCTTGCCATCCTGGCTCTGACATTCATTAGCTGGATGAGGCCAGACAAGCTCTTTAACCTCTCTCAGTATCAGTTTCTCCAGCTGTAAAATGGTAATAGCACCCATTTCATGGGGTTGTTATGAAGATCACATGAGATAATACATGTAAAGTGATTGACAGACCCTAAGGTTCTATATATATTAGTTATTCTTATTGTTATATACCACTTCATAGGGTGTGCGTTCATCCTTCGCTGCTGAAGAAGACCATGGCATCAGAGAAATAATGACATGACTTGCACTTGAGGGAAGGAGGGCTGCGCAGGTCACCAGCCTCACTTCTCCTCCAGAGTTACCTGAATCCAGTGACCAGATATTCATCAGGATGAGGGGAGATGACCCAGGATGAGGCAACTGGGGTTAAGTGACTTGCCCAAGGACACACAGCTAGTGAATGTCAAGTGTCTGAGGTGAGATTTGAACTCAGGTCCTCCTGACTCCTGCACTGGTGCTCTGGCCACTGCACCACCTAGCTGCCCTATACCACCTCATGCTGTTAATTAAATGATTTCTGCTTTCTCTGCTTTGTCTCCACAATGAGATTGTAAACTTGAGGGCAGGGACCACATCACACATTGATCTTATATCTTCCACCCATGGATCAATAAGTAACAAGGACTTGTATGTGCCAACTCTGTGCCACTCCAGGAACTTGGGGACACAAGTACAAAGAATGAAACAATCCCTTCTTGAACCCAGAGGCAACTCAACCCAGTGAAATGCACCAAAGTTCCTTCCAGCTCTAAGATCCCATCATTCTACTGAACAGAAACCAAAATGTAAGCTTTCACTGAGTCACAGACCAAGGGGGATCACTGAACACTGGAGATGGAAGAACCCTCAGTGGCCAGTTGGTCCAACCCACACTTCAGCAAGTATCCCACAAGCAATACATCCAACAAGTCATCTTCCACTGTGAAAAACCCCACCGCCCCTCACAGGCAGCCCTCTCCACTCTGGGTCACCTCTAATGGAAGGAACATCTCACCTTCCATCTTAAACTTGCTCCGGAAAAAGACAACAGTAGATGAAATAATGTTACAGGAGGCAATTGGAAACGTTACAAGGGATAATGGATTACACAGCTTTACAGAAGACTGAGTTTTCTTCTCATATGATTACAATGTCATTGGGGAAAGCTGGTTGTGACAACTTTCTGAAGGAGCTGCCTAAACAAAGCATAGTATAAATAAATATTAAATTATTCAAAATGCTCTTCCTAGTACTATGCTGTACTCTGCCCTCCTCAGACCACATCAGGAGTAATGTAGCCACATTAAAAAGGACATGATGAGTGTTCACTCCCCACTTTTGAGAAAGAGAGGAAATTCTGGCTCGGTTCAAAAAAGCCTAACCCACTGTGCAGCTGAGGGATCCCCTCTCTAGGTGTCTAGGGTAGATAATTTCCTCTGCACCACTCCCAAAGCAGTTTGGGGTAGCTGCTCTTAGAAACTGCAATCCCAAAAGGGAATTTGTAGCAAGCAGCTCCAAAACTAGGCCAGTGATGACAGTGGACATGGCCACACTGCAGGCTCCCAAACACCACCAACACCCCAGGCGATAATGTCATCTTAGCTGTTCATCACTACCAAACCTTAAGATGTAGGGGCTTTATTCCCAGCACCAGCCAAGTTCAATACGGGTCACCAGTGTGAAGAGGCTGCCAAAGAAATGAATGGGATCTCATCATCCCTTAGAATGTTGGAGCTGGCAGGGACTTCAGATGTCCTCGGTTGCGACATTCTCATCCCACTGGAATGAGGACACCAAAGTTTAGAAATCTAAAGGGACTTGCTAATGAGGCCCACAGCTAGGCACTCAAATGCAATCAAATCAATCAATAAGGATTAATTAAACACCTCCTTTGTATCAGATTTATAGATACTAAGTGCTGAGGACCCCAAGACAAATACATGGGAATCTCGGGCCTAAAATGGCTTTATATTCCCTAGGGGGAGACCACATGTACACATAAAAGCTTAGTTTTTACAATGCAAGGTAATTTTTCAGGAAGCCACCAAAAGGTTGGGTGGATCAGAAAAAGGATCCTCCAATAGGGAGCCTCCATTAATCGCAATTGAATGTCCTAATTAGCATAATAATGGGTGGAGAGCTGGATTTCAAGTCAGGAAAATCTGAATTCAAATCTTGCATAAAATGTCGTGTGACACTGAACAAGCAACCTACATTCCTCATCTGTAAAATGAGGGCTTGGATTTGGTCTCTAAGTAGCAGCCAGTTTGTGATCTATCATTGATGATGATGATGATAGGATGATGATTTTATGTCATTTTAAACATTAATATTATTTGATCCTTATAATAACCCTATGAAGTCAGTGCTATTACTATCCTCATTTTACAAATAAGGAAACTGAGGCCCAGGGACCTCCATTTACCCAAGATCATGCAGGTAAGAAGCATTAGAGCTGAATTTGAACCCAGGTCTTCTGCCTCCAGAGGTAGTGCTAAAAAAAAGTCCTAGGAAATTAAATCTCTCTCTCTCTCTCTCTCTCTCTCTCTCTCTCTCTCTCTCTCTCTCTCTCTCTTTCTCTCCCTCCCTCTTCCTCTCCCTCTGTCTGTCTGTCTGTCTCTCTCTCACACACACACAAACACAAACACACATACACACACAATTACAAATCTGGATGTAATTCACTCTGGGGACAAAATGTGAAACAGAGGACTACTAAGTCCATTAAAAGGGGTGGGGTTAGGGGGGTTAAGAAAAATTAAAGCCAACACTATTGTGCCATAAAAAGTTTGATGAAAAGGTCAGTTTCAGAGAGACATGAGAGGACCTGCATAAAACAGATGCAGAGAGAAACAAACAGAACCAGGAGAAGAATATATACAAAATCACATCACAAGATAGCTTTGAAAGATTTAAGAACTCTGCTCAATGCAGTAGGCAGACACAATTCCCAAAGACTCATGATGAGGCCAGTAATACCTCAGGACACGCTGGAGAAGAGATGACAAACATGGCAGCTCTTATCAAACAATGGTAGGGCTGCCACAAGAAAAGAAGAAGCAGGCTTATCCAATGGCATCCCAGAGGACAGAAGGGTGACCACTTGGGAGGTGAGAAAGAGACAAATTTCTAAGGAAGCCCTGCCTAACCAGTCCAGTGTACAAAAGTGGGATCCCCTGCCATGTGAAAGAATGAGTACTTCATCCCTGGAAGGATTCAGCAATAAATTCATCCTTGAAAAGAGTTTCCTGTGAGGGAACAAGACTGGACTAAATGACCTTTAAGGTACTTTCCAATTCTGGGATCCTAAGAGCCTATGATTAATAACAAAAATAGTAACAATAAATAACATTTCTATATTGCTTTCAGGTTTGAAAAGTGTTTACAAATAAATATTCTGCCATTGGATCCTCACAATAATCTGAGGGGTAGGTGCTATTATAATTCCCATTTTACAGATGAGAAAACTGTGACAAATAGAAGTTAAATGACTTACCCAGGATCACACAGCTAATCTATGTCTGAGGCTGGATTTGAATGCAGGAAGATGAGTTGTTTATGGACTGGCTGACTCTTAAGATGTAGATAGCTAAATGGAGTTGTGGATAAAGATTGGGACCTAGACTGAAAAAGATCTGAGTTCAGATTCAGCCTCAGACCCTAGTTGTATGATCCCCAGGCAAGTCAGGCAACCTCAGTCTTGTCATCTGTAAAATGAAGATAATAGTAACACCTACCTCCAAGGGTCTTTGTGAGGGTAAAATGAGATACTTTCCAAGTGTTTTGCCAACCCAAAAGCACTATATAAATGTTAGGTATTATAATATGTTACAAAGAAGGTGCTGACCAGCAATGAGAGAGTTCCTCATCCAGAAGTTCCCAAGGAAATCCCTATCCCTCTACAAAGTAAATGCAAAGTAACTGCGGAGAGGGTAGCATGAGAATCAGGAAGGGCCTCCTGTAAATGTGGCTCTTGAGTTGGACCTTAAAGGAAATTCGGGCATTCTGGGAGCTAGAGTTGAAGATGGAAGGACATTCCAGTCATTGGGGACAGCTTGTTCCTGATCCTTATTACTGAGCCATCCAAGCTGGAAATCTGTCCAGCAGTGAACACATGGGACGTGGGCTGAGAGTGAGGGCCAGTGAGAATAGCTTGACACTTAGCCTCAGAAGGCCAAATGGGGTTTGGGGAGTCACTGGTCATCAGCTAAGACAGAAGCAAGCTTGGCTCCCTGACCGCATGGGAAACTCGGATGCAGCCCCTAAGGAAGGATCACCACATGCTGGCTTTGAGGAGGCCAGCAGACGGATGACCCTCTGTCACAGACACCCAAGCCAAGAAGCAGAAAGCTCATGGAAAGAGGCAAAGGACAATTATCCAGCTGAAAGGGGTCATGCTCACTTACTTCCAGATGCTAAAAATGAGGAATGACCCCAAACAGAGATCTTGCCAAGGAGCTGGGGACTTGGACCAAGACCCAGGATGGAAATCTGAAACAAAGAGATGGCTCTCTTTTTTAATTACCATAATGTATATAGCACCCACTTCTAGGAATGCAGTCTCCATGGCTCAGAAATTCTATTATTTCTTATCCAGAGTAAACAGGAATTTCATGGGAAGAGTTCTGAGAGGTCACAGTAGGCCACTAAACTATTCCTCATACACAGCTTTACATTTCCTGCTTCCATGACTTTGCAAGGACATACACCCCCTCCTAACCTCCAGGATGTAAAATCTCTAGCTTCTTTCACAGTGGATGTTCAGGGGACACTGACTACAGGAAGCCTCTCCTGATTTCTCCCCCAATCATTACTGTCCTCTCCTTCTGGAAACTTGTATTCCCCTTGTATAAACTAATGTATGTACATGTCTCCCTGACAGAGTGCAAACTCATTGAGGGGAGGGACCATTTCAGTGTTTTTGTCTTTCTTTGTATCCCCACTTTTAGCATAGTGCCTGATACATTGTCACACCTACTGATTGTTATCACACGTAAGTGTTTCATTTTTGTCTTTGTATCACCAAAGTATTCATAAATATCTACTGAATTAAGTTGAGGTCTAAAAGGGGTCAAGGAACATGAAAGCAAGACAGTAGATAATAAAGGGGTAGCGGATTTCCTGCCTCCTTGCTTTTCTCCACCTCATTCTCCCCCACCTAAAGTACGCCCTTTCTGCTGCTCCAAAATCTACTCATCCTTCAAGATCCCCATCTTGCAGCTCTGTGAAGTCCTTTGAAATCTGGAGCTGGCTTTTGTTTTTAATTTACCATGATTTGTATGACGCTAAATTGTACACACCCTGTGACCCAGCCATAGCACAGCCTAATGAGCAGTCACCCTCTCACTTACTCTGTCCCACATATTTGGCCCTCAGTATAGAATACTTTGTATTATTACATAACTTGCCAAGGGGGCAAAGCATCTCACACCGGGTCACATGGCTAAGAACAAGGAAGCTGAGGTAACCTGGTACAATAAAGCACAGATTGGCTTTGAAATCAGAAGACTTGAGTTCAAAATGGATTCTGTGACCCTCTGTCTGACCTGAGAAAAGTGTTGGGGCAGTGTAGCCCAATGAATAGAACTCGCAATCAGGAAAACCTAAATGTAAATCCTTCCCCAGACATGTCCCATGTGTGACCACGCCCCTATAAGCAAGTCACTTCACCTCTGTCTGCCCCAGTTTCCTCCCCTGTAAAATGGGAACAACCATGGGACCTACTTCATAGAATGTTGTAAGGATCTAATAAGATAAGAAATATAAAAGTACTTTACCTACCCAACGTCTCTTATATGTGTCAGTCGTTATTATCTGCTATTGTTGAATCATTTCATTCATGTCTGATTCTCCATGACCCCAGCTGGGGTTTTCTTGGCAGAAATATTGGAGTGGTTTACCATTTCCTTCTCCAGCTCTTTTTACAGATGAGGAAACTGAGGCAAACAGGGTTAAGTGACAAGGAAGTGTCTGAGGCCAGATTTGAACTCAGGGAGATGAGTCTTGCTGACTCCATGCCCAGCACCCTATCCACTGCACCACCAGGCTGCCCCTATAATTATTACTGTCATCATCTCTCTGGGCCTCAGTTTTTCATCTGTAATATTTGGGGGTTGGATTAAATGGTCTTTTAGTTACATTCTAGCTCTAAGTCAGTGGTCCTAGAAGTAGGCATAAAAAAATCACAAAGGGCACACAAAGAGATCATGTACTTCCAGATGAGAAATCCTCAGACCCTCACTCAGAGCCTACCAACTATTGCTTTACACATAATTCTAACAAAAGTGGACATCTCATTTCCAAATGCACAACAGCCAAATATGAGTAAGAAGGACTACTACAGGCCACAATGCTAACTTGTTGTGAGAAGTAGCAGATGAGAGCAAGGAAAGAAATAGAAAGCATACAAAAACGTAGAACAAGGTACAGGGAGAGGTATTTACATTGGGGGACTCTGAAGGTCCTCAATAGGCCCCTTCCTAGGGAATGACACTCGAACTCATCCACCTGACAAGGTCTTCCAAGATCTCTAAGGTCCCTCTCACTTGTAAGTCTCTGCTCTTAGGACCCACAAGCAGCTTGCCCAGTTGAGCTGAGGCAGGATCATTCCCTTTCTGAGGAAGGCTTCCCTTTTCTCAAACACGGCAGGGGAAGCATCCATCACTGACACCAGTGCCATGTAAACAAGGTCATGGAAGGCGATGGTGAGCCATAGCACTTGGGAGCAGAGTGTGTGTCAAGCTGAGGGAAGGAGACAGCATTCCTGGGGAAGCCTGGAACAAGGCCAGCTGGGACAAAGCAGACAATAGCAGGGGAGAACAGAGTAGCTGGGGAGCCAGCCCTGAGTTCTGAAACAACTGGAAAATTCAAATTGAACCACCCTCATCATCTTGATGAGTCTGTTTCCTGGAGACACATGTGCATCTGCTGGGCCAGATGTGTTGTCAAGAAATTTCAGCTCTGGGCTCTCCAGAGAAAACAAACAAGGGAAAATGAAAGAGTATTTCATGAGACACCCTCAAAAATGAGGATGTTGGAAACTCAGACTCCATAGCAATGTGCCCAAGCCTGAAAACAGCCCTCCTCCCAATGACTCCTGCGAGGGGTGGGTGGTGAACCACTTCATGGCTAGCTGGCCACCTCAGGCCAGGGAACAGGAACGCATGATGCAAATCAAAGTTTCCTCATCTGACAATGAGGGTGTCGGAGGAGGACCCCTCAAAGGGACCTTCCAAGTCTACGTTCTAATTTCCCTCCCAGCTCTGAAATTTTCTGTTCTAAGGTCTCTCCTAGTTCTGATATTCTATGTTCTACATTCTAATTTCCTTCCCAGCTCTGACATTCTATGTTCCATGTTCTAAGGTCTCTCAACGTTATATGCACTGTGCTCTGCGATCCCTCCCAGCTTTGACATTCTGCTTTCTGAAGCTCCTCCCAGTTTTGACATCCTTTGTGGTAAGGTCTCTCCCAGCTCTGACAATCTATAATTATCTGTGCTCTGTAAAGAATCATATGAAGATTCCTACTTAGGGGAAAGGTTGGATAGGATAACCTCGAAGACTTCTTCCAACCCAAAGATTCAATGATCGTACATCCAGGTTCATTCTCTTGCCCCTCCCCTACTCCTCTCCACCCCCCTCCCGCCCCACTGAAATACTACAAAGATGGACAGAGGGGGAGAGTACTTTTATCCTCAACTTTTCTCAGAAGCTAAAAGGTGGAGACCCCCACTATCCCAACCACCATAACCCAGTGGAGCAATAGTGAAGGAAGTGGGAACTGACCACAAATAAAAGGCCCGAGTGCCCAGTATTATCATAGAATAAGAAGAGTAGACAAACTGTATTTTCAACATTATACATTTAATAATAACTGACATTTATCTAGCTGCCTCATTAAGGCTCACTAAAGCTCTGTGGGGACTTCAGACAAAAGGGACTTTGGACATTATTATCCCTTTTCACAGACCAACTGATTTTGAGAGAGGTTCTAACTTGCCCATGGTCACACAGAGGGAATCAGGGTAAAGTCTTGAACCCAGGTCCAGCCTTCTTTCCTGTTCTTCTTTCATCATAAGCTGAGGCAATAGAGTCTAACCTCCTCATCCTACAGATGAAGAAACTGAGGCACAGATCACAGGACCACACAGTTAGAGTGGGAAGGAAGCTTAGAAGCCACTGAGTCCAACCCCATCATTTTAAAAAAGAGGAAATAAAGAGATGGCATGACTCATACATAACCCACTAGCAGTGAGCAAGGATCTGAATGTTGTACTTCCTGAGGCCAAAGTCAGAGCCCAGCAACCCAGCCAGGTTGCCAATCACCTAATAAGTGACAGAACTTACTAGCTAAATGCTAACAGACATGGATGGATGGATGGATGGATGGATGGATGGATGGATGGATGGATGGGTGAATCGGGAGACAGAGGGGAGGGGATTGCACTTGCAACTTCATTGGGATAAAGAACTCCCAGGGAAGTAGATAGAGAGCCATGCCAGGAAGACCTGCATTCAAATCCAGCCTCAGAAATGTACTAGTTGTGTGATCCTAGGCAAGCGACTTAGATCGTTCCCTAGAACACTGAGAGGCTAAGTAACTAGCCTGGGGTCACACAGCCATCGTGTGTTCAAGGTCGGGTTTTACCCCAGCTCTCCTGGGGCCCATAGCCTGCTTTCTATCCATTCCAATATGCTGAATCGAATCTTTTTTTTTTTTTTTTTGCAAGGCAGTTGGGTTAAATGATTTGCCCGGGGTCAGACAGCTATTAAGTGCCAAGTGTTTAAGGCTGGATTTGAACTCAGATCTTCCTGACTCCAGAGTCCATGCTCCAACCACTCCTCCACTCAGCTTTTCCTAGACCTTTCAAGAGATTATACTGTCTATCTTTAGTCTAGACCTTTCAAGATAATATCATGTCTCCTCCTAGTCTAGACCTTTCAAGAGAATACATTGTTTATTCTTAGTCTAGACCTTTCAAGATAATATCATGTCTCCTCCTAGTCTAGACCTTTCAAGAAAATACACTGTCTATTCTTAGTCTAGACCTTTCAAGAGAATACATTGTTTCTTCCTAGTCTAGACCTTTCAAGAGAATACATTGTTTACTCCAAAAATATCCAAAGAGAATTCAATTGAGATGTTTTTTTCCATTCATTCAACAAGCATTTTTCACTTGTGGAATGATCCATAGTGTAAAACACTATACTCAGCCCAATGATCTCCAAGAACACTTTACAGGGTAGCTCTGCCACCTATCTAAGGCCAACCTCAGATGGAACATTAGCTTCAAAGTGGTCTGGGTGCTAGCTAATCTCTCTGACTGTTCAGGTTCATTCAGACACCTTCAAAAGAAATGACAGAGTGCCAGGAATTCCAGGTGCTCATACTAGGTCCTCACCAATTCAACAAAAGACCATTCAATTCAGTTCAATTCTACAAAGCTTTCCTTAGGGCCTGCCTTATGCCAAGGGTTGTGCTAAGCACTGAGGAACAAAGACAAAAATGAAACATTTACTCATCTCCAAAAGTTTATATTCCATTGGGTAAACAACAACACAAGTATAAGAAAGCAAAGACAAAGCAACACAAAATGATTCATTGGTAAATTTCAACATTGGGAACACAACAGCCAGCAGTCATTCATTCATTCATTCATTCATTCATTCATTCATTCAAGAAATATTCCCAGGACACCAACTAGTACAGTGGAAAGACTCCTGGATTTTGGGTCCCAGAACCTCAGCCCTAAACAGGACTACATCCTCGAGCTGCTAAAGCTCAGTCTATGGCTCTTCCAGATACAGTTAGGGCTCAGCCACATTTATTGACAGATAAGGAGACTAAAAGCCTATTCTCCCTCTAAGACCTTTGATATAACAAAGTGGCTGTCAACCTTACAGGACCTCTGCAACCCTGTCTACTGTGCTCTGGCTCCCACCTCTTTGAAGTTGGCTGCAGTTGGCAGAAGCTCGAAGGCACTCTCCTGCTTGTAGAAAGTACTGACGAGTTCTTTAGTGAAGAATTTGGAAACAGGCCCCAGATGGTTTCAAAGTTCCTTTAAATAAGTAAACATGCTGAGACCCAAGACCCATATCCCTAGTGGCTAGCTCCCATATCATTAGAATAAGAGATAATCAAGTTCAAAGAGAGCTGCCTTCCAAAACGGCCAGCCAAGAAGAAACTTTGTTTCTGGTTAGTGTAAATTATCCTCTGTCATTTTCAAAGCCCTCAACTGAATCTGACTCAGAGCATGGTATGGGACAGCATGGTTCTGCCCAAGGACAGGAGCCCAATTCTTAAAAGTTAAAAGATAAATAATCATTTCCTGAGAAGAGATAGTAATGGCTTCCTAGGACTATACCCCAAGGACATTACAGAAGCAGGGAAGGAGAATACCAAACTACTCAAAGTTGTTTGATTCATAATGGCCAAAAGAAAAAAAACTCTAGAAATATCGATTGGGCAATAGCTGGAAAAAATGTGCCACATATAATGGAATATGACAGATATTAAGAATTATAAATGGGGAGATCTGTGTGAGGTGGTAAAGAGTAGAAAGTGAGTTCAACCCCCAAAAATGAAGAGTTGTATCATCTCAGAAGCAGAAGGCTAGGTGGCCCTCAGACCTTTCCTTGAATACCTCCAGCAATGGGGAGCTTACTGCCTCATAAGATACCTCTATATTCTCTCTACAACATTACCCTTACATAATGACCACAGCTACTCCTTGCTCCAGAGACCTTCTTGAGGACAGGCACTGTCTTTTGCCTCTCTTTGTATCCCCAATGCTTAGCACAGTGCTTGGAACATAGTAGGTACTTAATAAATTTTTATTAATATATTACCATTATTTAGTACAGTGTCTAGGATATAGTAGGTGCTAAAGTAAATGTTTAATGATTAATGCATTGAGATGCAAAGGGAGGTTAAACCTCAAGGTTGTTTTGATTTGGGTTTCCCTATGCCCCTATATAGTGATCTGGAACATTCTTTCATATAGCCATAACTTTTCCAGTTTTTCTAAAAATTCTTATGAAATGGGAAGTTCTTTCTGAAGCAATTTATATTTTCAGGTTTATCATATGCTGGGTTATCGATTACCTTTGTTTCTAATTCCTCCCTGTATAATCTATTCCAATGATCTACTTCTCTATTTTTTTAACCAGTATCAAATAGCTTGGATGATTGCTACCTTATAATATAGTTGGAGAACTGCAAGTGCTCTTCTCCCTTCATTCTTATCTTTTCTCATTATTTCCCTTGATATCCTAGATCTTCTGTTTCTCTTCCCACCCTCTTGCCCCCAAATTAATTCTGTTATTATTTTATTTTGCCCAGCAAAACATCCCTTTGGTAGTTTGATTGATATATTATACCTGTAAACTAACTTTGGTGGGATTACTATTCATGCTATATTCATGAACACTGAATATTCCTCCACCTATTAAATTTGTTCTTTATTTCTTTAAGCAGCATTTTTTTAACTGAATCTATGCAAGCATTGAGTGTGCTTCAGTAAATTAACTCTCAAATATTTTATGTATTTTGTAGTAACTCTGACTGAGATTTTCCTTCTTATTAATACCTCTGAGATTTTGTTATTAAATAGAAATTATGTTGATTTTTGTGTATTATTTTGTAGCCTATAACTTTGCTGAAGCTATTGGCACAATTGATTTCTTGATTGATTAAGAGATGTTTTCTAGGTAAAACATTTATATAACATCAGCAAATAACAATAGCTAGCATTTACATTTTGTTTTAAAGTTCACAGATTGCTTTACAAATGCCTCACTCTATCATCACAATGCTTGGAGGTAGATATTATTTTTATTATCATCTTTTTTCAGATGAGGAAACTGAGTCAGACAGAAGGCAATGACTTGCCTAGGGTCACACAGCAAAGAATCTGAAACCAGATTTGAACTCTGATCTAATGGTCTTCCACTGTATCACCTACCAGAGATAGCTTTGTCTCCTCATTGACTACTTTTCAGTATTTCACTCTCTTACCTTACCACTATTGCTCACATTTTTAGAACTATATTAAATGATGGTAAGAAAAGGGCACATCCTTGCTTTACTCTCTGTTTACTGAGGAAGCTTCTACTGTATCCTCATTGAATATGATGCTTGCTTTTGATTTTGAATAGATATTATGGTATTAAACAAAGATTCATACACAAATATGATTTGTATAGTTTTTAACAATTGGCAAAAATGACCCAAAAAGATGGGAAGACTCAATGTTGGAAAAATTATGAAAAGATGGGCAATATGTCCATCAAAGTCTGTTGGTTTTAGAGTCAAAAGACGTGGGTTTTAATCCCAATCACTTGCCAGTGACATATATTAATTTAGCAAAACATTGCCTCTCTCTGGGGTTCATTTGCCTCATCTATAAAATGAAATCCAGTCTCTTCATCTCTAAATCCGTGTTCCTGTTACTCCCAAACCAGAGGTCTTCCTACCACACCTCAGGCAGATAACATAGTGACTATAGTGCTGAAGATAGTCAGGAAGACCTGAGTTTGAATCCTGCCACTGAAACCTAATAAGCATGCAACCCAGGGGTCATATGTAATCACTCCTAACCTGTTTCCTCAGCTGTAAAAGGAGAACAACTAAAGCATGTGCCTCATGGGGAGTTTGCAAGGATCATGGGAGAGAATGCTTGTAAACTGCTTTGCCGATGTGAAAGCCCTATATAAATGTTTATTGTTGTTACTATCAACATTACTATTTATGATATTTCTGTGCCAACCTTCCAGTAGAGACCCTGGCCCGGGATGTCCAAAGTTACCTCCAAGTCAACTGGACCCACTCCAGGCCCTGTGTCAAGGTGTAGCTTTGAGGAATTCACTTTCTTTCTCTGTCACCTCAATTTCTTCCTCTGCAAATTGGGTGTGACTCGCTCCCTGCAGCTTTTGGGAATCATGACTAATCTTGGTGATTTCTAAGCACTTAAAACAGCTAAAAAGTAGTTGAGAGGTCAAGGTCTAGAGCAACATCGCCAGGATGCCTCATCAGAACTCCATGAATTATACTGGAAAAGTTATAGTTTTCAGCCTCAACCAGAGATTGAACGGAAAAGGGCAAAGGGTGCCCCCTCCTGCCCTCAGCTGGGGCTTGTCTACAATGGCCCCATTGTGCAGTCTTCAATAGGCAGCTCTGTCTCAGTGGCAATAATGTTATTTTGTGCTGCTGACGTGTTCCCCCACCCCCCATTTTTCAATGGGCTACATTTAGTGTGCTCCTGGGCATCCTGTGGGACTTCGTCCTTCTACAGGAGGCAACAGGGCTCCCAGTGGCACCTGATGCAACGATCTCTGTCCGAACTTGGGACCTTGTGTCCAATGATCTTTTCATCTCCAAACCCAATGGCCTCTTCTCCAGCCTCACTATTCTCAGCCCCTCAGTCCCATTTGCCAACACTGACTACTCACACCTTCTTGATAATCTCACTACCCCAGGATTTCAGGATCCTGTTCCATCCTGGCATTCTGTGCTGATGGCACCACAGAGCTGCATCCAGTCTTAAGGCTGATCACTACATCTCAGGGATGAGGCCCTAAAAGGCAGCCCTCTTCCTACCTGCCTGACCACTGCCTTCTTTGCAAGTTTGCCATATGTGCTCCAAGCCCTATGTGAGGGGAAACTCCAAGGCTTAGTCCTGGGCCCCCCTCTTCTTCCTGCTGATCTCATCAGTTCCCATGGGTTCAATTGTCACCCTATACAGTAGACTTCAAGCTCAAAATATCCAGCCATAATGTCTCTCCCAAGTGTCAGGTCCACATCAACAACTGCTCATTGGATCTGAATGTCCACCATCTGAATATCCAATAGCAAAATTCAATATGTCCAAGGTGGAATTCATCAGTGGACAAAGCATTGGGCTCAGAATCTGGAAGGCTTGAGTTCAAATCCAGCCTTGGACATTTATTACCTGTAGAACACTAGACAAATTCCTTAATCTCTATATGCCTCAGTTTCCTCAACTGTAAAATGGAGATAATAATAGCAGCTACTTTACAGCATTGTTGTAAGGATCTAATGATACAATATTTGTAGAGCACTTAGCATAGTGCTTGGCATACAGTAGAGACTTTATAAATGCTGGTTTCCTTCCTAGCTAAAGTCACTCTTCCTCCTAACTTCTCTCTTTCTGTTGAGGGTACCACCATCCATCTAGTCCCAAAGGTGCCAGATCTTGTTCATTCTCCATCCTCAGCATATCTCTTTTCGGTTCCCTTCTTTCTACTCCAACCACAACGGCCCCAGTTCACTCCCTCAGTGCATCTTTCCTGGGCTATGGAAATAGCCTCCTACCTGGCCTCGCTGACTCCAGACCACCTCTTCTCCCATGCATCTTCCACACAGACACCCAAAGCTCAAGCCTGGTCACATTGCCTGTCTTCTCAGGAGGCCTAAAAGGCTCCCCACTGACTTCAGAATGAAGCACAAACCTCTCTACTTGGCATTGAAAGCCCCTTCCAATCTGGCTCCAAGTTCTGTTTCCAGGCTGATGACACATTTCTTCCCCTCACAAACTGTGCCCAGCTATGCTGGCCAACTCTTGCTTCTCTGCATGTATCCAATATTCCATCTCCTGCCTTCAGGCCTTTACCACAGGCTACCTATCCTCGGCACATACAATGCTCTCCCTCCTCCTCCATACCTTAAGCACCTCACTAATTTCCCTTCAAATAGAAGCTCAACTGGCAAAGACAACTCCCCCAACCCAATCTATTCCAGACCACTGGATGTTGATGTTGAATGACTCCTACATTTACTTTTCTGCATGAAGCTATATTCCCCAGAAGGAGTTCAGTCAATAAATATTCATTCATTAAGTACCTACTATGTGCCAGGGACATAAAAAGAGACAAAAGACAGGCCCTGCCTTCAGAATAAACTGAGGTCAGGGACCATCTCACTTGGGTCTCTATATACCCCTGAATTGCTAAGAAAACCCCAGATTTGTTGTTGTTTAGTCAAGTCCAACTCTCCATGACCCCATCTGGGGTTTTCCTGGCAAAGATCCTAGAGTGGTTTGCCATTTCCTTCTCCAGCTCATTTTACAGAGGAGGAAACTGAGGCAAACAGAATTAAATCACTTGCCCAGAGTCACACAGCTTCTAAGTATCTAAGGTCAGATTTGACTCAGAAAAAATGAGTCTTCCTGACTCCAGGCCTGGCACTCTATCCACTATGCCACCCACCTGTGCAAAGGCCTGACAGTAAGTACTTAATAAAAATGCTAATTGACGGATTGATTTCTCTTCCCAGCATCCAAAGTGCCCATCTACAAAGCAGCACCAGGGGAGGGTGCATTGGCTCAGGTTGCTACAGGGAGGGCTCAGTACAAAAATGGCAGAGAAGGGTGTGCATCAAGACCAGGAAGCTCTGCTCTCTCCACACAACCAAGGCCTGGGAGACCTAAATAAATTGTTCTTTCAGACAAATGGTTGCTTCCCCAAGACAAGCACCTGACTCAGAAGATCACGACACCATCCGATAAGGGGTGGTGATCTGTACCAGTGAAGGGTAACCCTATACTGATAAAGTCATGCCTCTTGAACAGCCTTCCAAATTCAATACAACCAACATTTCTCAGGGGCCTTTTTGTGAAAGGCATTATGCTATATATTGGGGAAACAAACACAAATAATGACCCTATCTCTGCCTTCATGGGGCTTAAACTCCATTGAAGGAAAGAAGCCTATCTCCCAGAAAATAAGGGGATGTGTAGTTTTAAGACTTAATGGCCGAAATGGCTTTTGGGATGCCCTATATAAGAGAACATGAAGAAGAGATCTAGATGAAACACACTTGAGAGGAGAGCTTGGTCTCAGCTAGAAGGAAGGAAGACTGGGTGAAATTGGCCCCTAAACTGAACCTTCACTGAAAAGTCAGGTTGGGAGAGACAGGGGGGCATTTCAGATGATATCTGTAAAGCACTACAGAAATGTCAAGTAAATATGTATTTTTATTTCAGGCAAAGTGGATGACTGAGCAAATGCCCAGAGGTGGAAAATGGCCCATCAAGGGGAAGGAGGGGGACACAGCAAGCAATACAGTTTGATCAGAACAGAGAATGCCTGAAAGGGATAGTCTATAGTAGAGATAGAAGGGTAGGGGGCAGGCAGTTGGCAGAGGCCAGTAAGTACCAAGCCAAAGAGTCAGTATTTTAGTCTACAGGCACTAGGGGAATCAGTCAGTTAGTCAATAAACATTTACTAAGCATCAACTACTTCTCACAGGGAGAGTTCCATCTAATCGGAGCAGACAATACCCAGAAGAAAGTAGAACAGAGTGAGGAAGAACCTGGCAGAGGAGCAGGATGGGAAAATCCAAAGGAGCGATGGAAGGCTCTGAGCTACAGGTAATCATAGGACAACCTATCTGGAGATGCGAGGGAGCTTAGAGGTCATTTGAGCCAATCTCCTCATTTTACAGCTGAGGAAACTGAGGCCCAGAGGGCTTAAGTGTCTTGCTCAAAGTCACAAAGTTAGAAAAGAAGGAGTCAATGGGCCAGACCTGTGCCTTTAGATAATTGGTTTCCCAGCTGTGTGAAGGACAGATTGGAAAGAAACAAGAGAACGGAGGCCACAGGATGAGTTAGGGATAACCCCGACAAGCACAGGGGAGGAGTGATGGAGCCTTGAACAGGGGTAGAGACAGGGGCTGAGAACAAGTGAGGATGAGCTCGAATTGGCAAGACCTGGCAAGTGTCTAGATGGCAAAAGGGGAGGAGAGAGTCAAAGGCACTTCAAGGTTTCAAGACAACTCCACACTTCCACTGGCCCACTCAGACACTCCCACTGGCTGCCTTTTGTTCTCTGTCCCATCTTTGTTAGAGGAGGTCTCTGACTCTTGGTGACCCCATTTGGGGTTTTCTTAGTAAAGCTACTGGAGTAGTCTGCCATTCCTTCTCCAGCTCACTTTACAGATGAGAAAACTGAGGCAAACAGGGTGAAGTGACTTGCCCAGGGTTACACAACTAGTAATTGTCTGAGGTCAGATTTGAACTCAGGAAGAGTCTTCCTGACTGCAGGCCCAGAGCTCTATCTACTACATCACCCAGCTGGGGGGACAGACAGCAAGATACTACACTAGTTCATTAATGTACCCCAACTCATGACCAGCAACTTTCGGAATGCCCTCATTTCTTGATTTTACATCCTGATTCCAAAGCCCACGTTAAAATATGGTTATGTTCTGCAGGCCCAGCCACGGCCATCAGTCTCCTCTCTCACTTCCCCTTCTATCACTGGGAGCTCAGAGATTCTTGCTCTATGCAATCACTCACCCATCTCCCAGTCACTCCCCTTGGACCTTTAGGTCCAGCCAGCAGAATGCCTGCTCCCTCCAGGAGGAGCTCAAAGACACTACAAGCAGCAGAATCCCCACTGGGTTTGAAAGAAAATGACAATTATAATATGAAAAGGAATAGACTTAGGAACTGGGCCTGTGATTTCTCTGAAATGAAGAACTTCCCGTGAGGAAATGTCCTCTAATAACAGAGGCCAGCATCCTCTCTGAAACATACAGTTTTAGAGTGGGGGTTCTTAACTCTGTGTCTGACCCAGATGGGTTGTGTGACCCTGGGCAAGTCACTGACACTAAAGTCTATGGACCCCTTCTCAGATAAACACTTTTAAATCCACCCAACGTAATACACAGGATTACAAGATAAACCAATTTCACTGGTACAATTAATACCATTATCGGTTTAGGGACCCTGGGCTTAGAACCTCTTTCTTAGAGATTTCTCTAGAGCAGGTGAATGACACCAAAACGTGTTCAGAGGAGAGACTTGGTCCAAGTCTTCCATGCTTGAGGGCTGCCTTTCTAGCCACTGGGCCAAGGCAATAATAACCAAGAGGCTAAGAAAGAGCGGAGAAGCAAGGGAAAGAGGTAGGAGCCTGATTGGAGGACAGAAAGCAAGGCTGAATAGGCCAGTTCTGGAAGGCAGTCACAAGGAGAAAAGCCTCATCATGGCATCTCAGAAAGGCTGGAGAGAAAGTCTGTGCATCTCCTTTGAGAAGGCAGCTGGGCCAAGGCTTTCTCATCAGCTCCCAGAATCTCAGGGACAAGGTCATTCAGGCTTGGGGCTGCAGGAGACCCAAGAAGCCAGCATTTTACAGATGAGGGAACTGAGGCACCAAGAGGCTACGGAATTTCCTCAGGGTCATACAGATGGTAAGCAGTTCACATGGCATTCAAGCTCAGGCCCACTGACTCCAAACCCAGTGCTCCAACCACTGTACTCCACTAGGTTCTGACTCAGTGTCTGTGGTGTGGTTAAGATCTTCCCACCAAACCCTGTGCAAAGTCCCAAGTTGGGTGGAAAAAGAGACCACCCTTAAGAGAACGGGCTCGAAGACTCTGCAGCCAGCTCCATCAAGGTTCTCAAGTCCATGTCATAAGAGGATCAGCTGACGGAATTGGGGATATTTGGCCTGGAAGAAAAGACACAGGGGAAGGGGGCAAAGGCAGGAGGAATATTCAAGTATTTCAGGGGCTGTCCTGTGATGAGAGATTCACTTGGTTCTGCTTGGCCCCAGGGGCCAGAATCAGAAGCAATAGGGAAAAGCTCCATAGACTCAGATTTAGGTTTGATGACAAAGTCTCCTAACCGTAGGAGCTGGGGTGGATGAAAGCTGCCCAGTGAGGGGCCCAGAGGGGTCAGAGAGGCAAGTCCTGGGGCTTCAGCTACCAGCAGCCAAGGCAGAGAGGCTGCCAGGAGCCCTGGCCCATGGTAACATCTAGAAAGGGGGGAAATTAGGCAGGAGGGCTTAGCCAAGAACCATGGTGGTGACCAGCTCTGATCATCAGACTGTGGATGGGAGAGAAAGAGCAAAAGCAGATGGAATGGAGACCAGGCCCAAGAAGCCTCATAACTTCCAATGCTACGTGGGCAAGTACTTCAGGTAAAACCAAAGCATTGGCCTCCTCCCTCTGCCAGACTAAGCAGGGGATGCAGTCAGTCTGCCCAAGGCAATAGGGGAGTGTGTGTGTGTGTGTGTGTGCGCGTGTGCATGTGCATGTGCGTGTGCGTGCATGTGCATGTGCATGCATGTGTGCGTGCGTGTGCATGTGTGTGCATGTGCGTGCGTGTGCATGTGCGTGTGTGTGCATGTGCGTGCGTGTGTGCGTGCATGTGCGTGTGCATGTGTGTGCATGCGCGTGTGTGTGTGCGTGTGCGTGTGTTTGGTGGGGCAGTGAGTGGAGGGGAGAAGGGGGGTGGTCAGCTTGATTTTCAGAAATCAGACCCCATAGTTTAAATAGCAGCTTAGGTGAAATTCGATGACCTCATGTTCTAAACCCCTCTAGTCCCTTCCAACTGTGACCTTCCATGTTCTAATCTTCCATGTACATCTTCCATGTACCTCTCAATTCTAACCTCCTGTGTTCTATGGTCAATGTTCTAAGCCTCTGGTAGCTCTAATCATCAGCGTTCTATAGTTTAAGGACATTTCCAAGTCTAACCTATGATCTAAAGTCACATCTAGTTCTGACCTTCTCTGTTCTATGTTCCAAGGCCCCTTCAGCTATGATGGTCTATGTTCCAAGGCCTCTCCAACTCTGAAGTTCTATGTTCTAAGGCTCCTCCAACTTTGACTGTTCTATGCTCTAGATTTTTTCCTAGTTCTGATGTTCTAAGGGTCCTTCTGGTTTTGATGTTCTGTGTTCTAAGGACTCCTCAGTTCTAGTGTTCTATGTTCTAAGGTCTTTCCCAACTCTGATATTCTATGTTCTTTGTTCTAAGGTCCCTTTCAGTTCTGATCTTCCATATTCTAAGGACTCCACAGTTCTGGTGTTCTATGGTGCACATTCTGAGGTGCTTCCCACCTCTGACAATCAGTGTTCTATAGCCCCTCCAGTTCTGCTGTTCTGTGTTATGAGGCCCTGTAATGGTAATTATGAGAGTTAAAGATCTTCCTCAGCCATTAATGGGCCTGCCCATTAAGAAAAGCTTGATTGGGGGAGGTCCACACCTTTTTTAATTTCTAATGAGGCACTGATTCTCAAGGGTTGTCCTGTGGCTCTGAAAAGTGTATAAATACTCTGACTCAAGGTTTTACTTTGGGGTTTATTCGTTGGAAATGTTTGTCTGGCCAGACAAGACTCAGGACAGCCTTTAAGAAGCTCCCCGCCCCCAGCTTTGAAAACCCAGATGTTGGTGCTTCTCTCTCTGGTAACTACCTATGTATTGCTTATGGTCAGGCAGCTGGAAGCCCTGTCTATTGATTTTGATTTCTCTGTATTTTCTCTGAAGTGCAGGGTGCTGACTTTTTTCCCTGAAATAAGTGAATGATATCTGTGCTTGATTAAAGTAGATTGTTGACCCTTCAAAACTTGCTGTCCTTTTAGAAAAGCAGATCCAAGAACCTGTAGAGCAGGTCCTCCTGTGTATGCCAGGGTCCTTGCTGATACAGGTCCCTCCAGCCCTAATGGTCTGTATTCTAAGGTCCCTTTCCAGCTGAGGCATCCAGTCGTTCTATAGTTTCAACCTCACCCTTGGGTTATTATATGTGAAGAAATATTTTACACTGCTATTTACTTTCTCTGCTCTCTCCGTGTTCATGTTCTCACATCTGTATCTAGTCAGCTCAGCTGGATGAGGAACTGTCATGGGGCTAATAACAAAAATAACCACCCCAACCACACTGAGAGGTATTTCTGCCATCTGAGCCTCCCAACTACCCCACAAGCAGGTGCTGCAGGGATATCTTACAAATAGGGAAACTGAAGTTCAGAGAAGTTAAGGGGTTTGTCCAGGGTCACAGGGATAGTACAGGTCTGAGACAAGCTCTGTCACCTCTTCCTGATACCAGCTCCAACACTCTATCCATTATACCGGGTTCTATAGTCTGCCAATCTCTGTGCTACCCTGTCCTAGTAAGACCAAAGTAATGGGTTCTTTCCCAATGTGACCCAGTTAGCAACCAGTTGTCCACCATCTCTGGGACTATGATGATCCAGAAAGGGGCCATGTGACAGTATAAATGACCTCTCCCCACCACAAGGTGGAGGGAGGCAAATACAAATACCTAATTAGTGACAGGTGGGTCAGTAGAAACACCTTCCTACTCAGAGGACTGTATATTGAGAATCTTCTATTTCTACTGAAGGCCCATATGACATCCTGCCCCTCCCTAGCCTTCAGAAAGGCCCTTAGCTCAATTCCTTTCTAACTCAGTCCAGGAAATGTTTCTCATTACTTCCAATGTCAATGGAGAAATAAGATCCCATGTCCCTTGTCCAATATTACTGTCTCCCATCCTCATTCCCAGAATGCTATGCCACCAGGGGATGAGACAGGTATTAAGATACTATTTTTAATATTTAATAACAAAGCTACTGACAATTTGGAATGTTTTTTTAAGAGTCAAAGATTAGAGGATCATGTAGAAAATGAATGCATTGTCCTGAAAACAATCCCAGCTGAATCACATTTTTGTTTAAGGAAAACAAACCTCCGCCTTTCTAGCCTCCAAAATGATGACAAAAGGCCTTCTCTCGTTACAAAAATTCACCAGAACACCAAAAGCATCCTCCTTGACTACTGGGAAAACTAGAGACCACCAGAAAATGCACCATCAAATGACATGCTCCCTGTGGACAGCATCCCACCCACCTCCCTTCCTTGGTAGCCTCGACTAGACCAAAAGCAACTCCCAGCTTTTTAGAAAGGCCCTCAAGCAATGGAGACTTATCCTCAGACCGCAGTGGTACTTGTACATTAACGGTTAGTGTGAAAATAAAACAAAGATTCCTCTTACTGATCATTGTGGTTCCTCCTGCTAGGGAGGCCTTTGTCCCTTGGAAGAAGTCATCGGCAGATGTCATCCCCTGGTCTGGCATCTGGAAACGGGTGTGCACATCGATGCCACCGGGCACCACCATCCTCGAATGGGCTTCAATGGTTTTCACCCCTCCTGGCACAATCAGGTTCTCACCTATTTGTCTGGATTAAACAGGGCTGGGTCAAAGAAGGCTCATTACAAAGAGTTATGAACACAACTGTTAATGAAATCAGGTGGTCCAAGTCATTTGCATCAACTTCTCTGGGGCACTGCTGGCCTCTAAAAGCAAACACCCTCCTGGGGACCAGGATGGGCCTGGGGAAATTCTGAGTTCATTTTTTGAAATTATGTGCTTACATTCCTAAGAAGAAGCCTCACCCTCTGTAGGTGTCAAAGTCATGATTACCATCATTCCCAGAAGGCTGACTGTCCCTCTGGGTAACTAATTCTGGAGCCACAGTAAAACTTAAAAAACTAATTACTAAGGTGGCTGCCAATACCCACAGACAGAATACTCACACTGATGAAATCACTACTCTCTTGAAAGATTAAATGAAATATGAAAAACATCAAAATATCACTAAAATGCTATCACAGAATAAGTACAATTTTGTAGAAGGCCTCAGAGAACCCATCTGAAGTGAGGAGGTTATTACAGAACCAATAAAAGACCTCCTTTTAATAAGAATAGGCAACATTTCTATAGCTCCTAGTAGGAGCAGGGACTGTGCTAAATACTTTCACAATATTATCTCACTAACCTGGGAGGCTCTTATTACCCCTATTTTATAGATGAGGAAATTGAAGCAAACAGAGGTTAAGTGACTTGTCCAGTCACACAGCCTGAAAATGTTTAAGGCTAGTTTGAATTTGGGTCTTTCTGGCTCTAAAACCAGTGCTCTACCCACTGAACCACCTAGTCCTTCTCTCTTAATGAGGATGGATTCGAATCATGGACTGCCTTGCCTATATAGATATGGATATAGATATAGATAGCTAAAGATATAAGTATATATACATAAATAAAATTATATATACATGTCATATATAAATAGAACTGTAAATATACAAATAGATTTATATATTTTATGTTATTTATATAATGTATTTATATAAGTATATTCATAAACATATAAAATAAATGGTTTTTATTTGTGTGTGTGTGTGTGTGTGTGTGTGTATGTGTGTGTGTGTAAAACAAAGCTAATGGGATTTAAAGAAAATGTCACTGGTATTAGTGGATTCAAATCCAAGCTCTACCATTTCCTACCTATGTGATTTTGGCAAGGTGTTTTCCCTTTCCGACCTCAGTTACCCAATTTATTAAATTTGGAGGTAGGGCCAGCTGGTTTCTAAGGCCCCTTCCAGTTGTCTCTGCCTACAATCCCAGGATCTTGCACACTGAAGGGGCAGGGAGGTGGTGTAGAGAAGACTGGCCTCTGATCCAAGAAGACCTAAGTTTTAAATCCTGCCACCTTTGACACGTACTGGCTGTATGAACCTGGATAAATCACTGGTAACTCTCTGAGATGACAGTTCTTTGCCCAAGGTGAGAGTTTAAGAAATGCTTTTCATTTACTCATTCATCCAGATCAGAATGAAGGGAGTTTCCTTACCAGTTCTCCCACACCAGTGAAATCCCAGATCTGGACCTCCCCCAAAACAAAACTCTTCCCACACTGTGGGTGTCAGAGCTGCACTGGGTCTCAACTTCATAAAACAGGCCTTGTTCAATTGCTTCTCCCTGCACCCCTTTGCAAAACAGTGCAGCAAATGGAGACAAGGAGCAGGTGGAGATAACTCCTGAGTCAGCCAGTGACAGAAACAGAAGTGGCACCCTGCTGGGCACCCCACCCCCACCCCCCGCCACTGCAATGATGCCTCTGTGAGGCCACAAACACGCAGCAAATTAAACACCAAGGCACTGGGTGAGTGTGGGGATATGATGACCGACTTCCACCCAGCACTTAGCATGGTACCTGGCATATAGTAGGTGCTTAATACTTCCTCTTGGGAAATCAGAACGAGTGACTCCATCCCTAGCAATGTTCTGTTACACAGGGCAGGCTGTGCTGCTGGCACTCAGTGAATACTGGCTACTAAGAAGATGTCATCTGCTGGAACGTTTGTCTCTAATCAGACAGATGTGCCTCTTCTCCAGGGTCATGTGAGCTACTCAGGGTACAAAAAGGGGTGGAGGAGGGTAAGATGATAAACACATGTCCTCTGTCCTTGCCTGCACTAAACTCTCCCTTGAGCCAAGAGTATCCTGAAGGTACCACTGCCTCACTGGTCTGGTTTTTGTTTTTCTAACACACTGCCAGATACACATAGCCAACAAAAGGGCAGTCTTCCAGGTTCCTTGCAAAATCAAGGATGAGACCCCAAAGTGGCCATTAACAAAGATTTGTTTCCAGTCTCTCATTGCAATTAAGTATATGCCGTCCTCCTTGGATCCGTGATCAAGAAAGCAGATGTGTTGACCCAACCCAATCAGTCACATTCCAGATTTACAGCCCCCATTGCAGCACATCACCCCAAAGCACCACATTCCAAGGGAGGCTTTTGAATACTTAACATACCATAGGTTGAGTATTTGAATAAGAAATAAAAGGAACACTTTCAACCAAATTAAGAATACTTAACTACCTGGGAATTCCCATACCCCAATCCCATGAGGAGAGAACTAGGGTTTGCTAGTCATGAAAAACCCCCACTTCCCCTGGGACCTAGATTGTCTTCTGGTTTGCCCTGGTTAGGACCACTCTCTAAGAGGAAGAAAATGAAAACTGTTCAGTGAACTCGGAATTCTAAACCTTCCAAAACAGAATTTCCCAAATTCATTATATGTTACCTGTCAAAAGGTGTTTTAAAGCAACATCCGGTTGTTTGTTGTTATCTGTATAATCTGATACTATATTCCTAGATCCCTTCTAGAACATCTTCCTGGGATGCTTCATGGGGGCATGGAGGTGGGACCCTCAAGACTATTTCTAGTTCCTGTCAGACCAACTGAGTTGGAAGGTCTTTGAGTAGAGAGTCTGTGGTCTGAGGGCCAGCCTGGGGAGGCTAAACTACAATGTAGTCATTATAAGATAAATGGTTTAACCAAAGATACTCTCAATGGCCATGCACCACAACTTAAAGTGGAGCAATGTTCAGATTTGTATCAGCAGTGAGAGACGTGAACTAACAAAACTGCACATCCTTGAAGGATTACAGTGATATAGTAATGAATTTAGGGTTTAGATGATACAATGGAAAGCACACTGGATTTAGAGTCAAGGGAGTCAGAACTACACCTCTGAACTTCACCACCTATTTGACTTCTGGGCATCAGTTTCCTCATCTGTAAAATGAAAGAGTTGAACTAGATGACTTCTAAGGTCCTTTCCAGCTCACAATTTAGAATCCTATGTTGAAAAATGTAATATTGCATGGCATCACAAAAAGAACATTGGATTTAAGTGTCCAAAGACCTGGGTTCAAATTCTGACTCTTCCACTCTCTTTGGAAGCTTCACTTTACCCCTTAGCACTAATCCTCCTTTCCCCATCCCAAGTTTGTTTCCTCGATAGTAAAATGATGAGACTGGAAGAGATGTGCTCTCAAAGAGCCCTAACACTTGCAATGCTATGATAATATAATCCTGACTAATTGGCAAGGTTTAGATTGTTTGTGTTTATTTTGTCCTTTCTCCAAGGGGACCATGATGTCAGAGAAGAGATACCATAAGATACAAGTGAACTGGATGTAAGTGAGGGAGGGCTGTGCAAAGTCACCAGTCTCACTTTCTCCTCTGGAGCCATCTGGGTCTAATGGCAAGATACAGAAAAGGACAACTGGAGATTGACAGTGAGAGACATTGGCCTTTTTAAACAAAGGTCTTGAACAGGTCTTAGTTTGATAGAGACAATACCTCACTCAGTGATTAAAGCTAGGTAAGAAATGAGACAGAGAATGGCCTCTTTACCTAGTCAAAAAAAAAAAATCAGTCTGGAAGAGAAGACCTTCAGGGTTTCTGGCCAAAACAAAAACAATTTCTATTTACATTCACTCTGAGCCATCAGGGCCCAAACAAAGACCAAACTGAGGCTTGGACTGGGACCTACCACTGGCCAATCAATGAGAGTTCGAGTGATTTGGGTTTAAGGCATGGTCCTAAAAAAAAAAAATCTAGTTCATAAACCCCAAGATATTCTGAGAGATATCACTGAACAAAATTTATGGGCAAAGTATAGTAGTACAAATGGTACTGAAGTGAGTTAAGAAACTTGGGTTACAATGATTCCAACGTTTCTATGAACTCAAAGTGTGACCTTGGACAAGTCAATTAGAACTCTTCAGGTCTCAATTTCCTCATCGAAAACATTTTGAGAGAGTAGGACTGAGCGAATTCCTCCGCTCCTTCCTTTGAGCTCTTAAAAGTCTATTTGTAAACAGTTCTAAACAATGCATATACTCTTGGGAAGAGTGTCATAAATATTGTCACTGTAACAGTGACGTTAGCTTAACTATGTCTGTTGGTTGGTTAGCAAAGAAATGTTCAGAAATCACTGTTATGTAAAAAACAAAAAAAAAATTGTAAAAATAAAATAAAGACGAAAGCTATCATTGGCTGAAAAAAAACATACTTACTTTATCAACCCATCTTCCATATAAATATCTGCATAGAAGGACTGGTCATCATTCACGATCTTGCCACCCTTGATCAAAAGTCGATCACTCTGAAATAAGAGAAGAAACCAGTCAGTATTGTCTAGCTCACTCAGACCTTGAGGAGAGAGATGGGGAAACCTGTGCATTAGGCCCTGGTGATGCTGGAATAAGCCAGCCAGGAAGCAAACTCAGGCAGAGGGGTGAGGTTGCACATGATCATCCATTTCCCCAGCAAAGCCAACAGCTTTTCCTAGATAAAAGACTTTTTTTCATTATTGTCATACCTGCAAGCTCATAAAAACAAACTCAAACAATCACCCATTGAAAGGCAGGGAACAGAGTTTCAGATGGAATAGATAATAGTTTTCCAGCAGATTCTCTTTTTTTTTTACATTATTATTCACACCCACACATAGTAAAGTCACTTCTTGGCTAAATTTGAGTCAGTTACAGTCAGAAAAATTGACGAAAAGTCTGTTGCTATTGGTAACTCAACACAAACAAACTCATTTAATCCAGCTGTAGCAAGGTTCCAAACCAGTGGGTCCTTTCTAATGACTCCTCTTCTAGGCAAATTACTTAAAGTAGCAAAGGTATAAGGAAGACTCTTTGATTTTTTTCTTAATAGGGTTGATGATTGGGTATTTTCAGGTCAGGAAATTCCCTCCACCCTAACCCTAAATTCAGGTCAGCATCTTTCTGAGACTTGATAATCTAAGAGTTGTCTGATGCGCAACCATGTGAAGTGACTGCCCAGGGTAATGAAGCCATTACATCAGACACAGAACTTGAACACAGGTTTTTCCTAACTTCCAGGACAACTCTCCCATGCTGACCTTCTCCCTCTCTCTCTCTCTATCTCTCTCCCCCTCCCTCCCTCCGTCCCTCCCTTTCTCTTTCTCTCTCTCTCTCTCTCTCTCTCTCTCTCTCTCTCTCTCTCTCTCTCTCTCTCTCTCTCTCTCTCTCTCTCTCTCTCTCTCTCTTTCTCTCTGTCTCTCTGTCTCTCTCCCCACCACCCAATGATTTCAGAACTATGAAATGGATGTGAAACAGTGAGATATATCTACAGAAATGCAGAAGTGACAGTAAATATTTCCACCAGCTCCCCACTACAAAGGTCTGATTCTCCTTATCATATCCTTGGCAGGTATTTGTGCAGAATGTCTGTGAAAGCTATTCAGCAACCTCAGGGGAGGCTGGAAGAGAAATAGAAATATAGCATGACACCTCCCCTCTAACTGTTCTCAAATGTAAAATTAATATCGGATGTTCACAAACATCTGACTATTATTTTGGATTAAATGGAAGCTGTGCAAGCTAGACCAGATCATGATATTTTATGGAGGCATAAGTTTAAAAGAAGTCCTCATAACAGGATAGACAAATGACAAATCCCTGACTCACCCCTGGACTCTCAAAGAGCAACTGTGGCTCCATTACTCCCATCAATGTATGCATTACCTCTAAATGTGCCAATCAAATGGCAGCCAGGTCTACACACCTTGGAGGCCATGTTCCCCAAGAAATCCACTCTTGGGGAGTTCCCTCATGAGTGACAAATCAGTAAGGATGTATAAAGATGCAGAGGTATTTGGCTGAGCATATAAAAATGGGATCACAAAACCATTTTGGGTTTAGAGATGGAAGGGACTACTGCAGTCCAACCTCTCCCCATTACAAACGAGAAAACTGAGAACCCAAAAGGGTAAGTGACTTACCCAAGGTCACACAGGTAAGTAAGTAGCAGAACCAGGAATCAAACCCAGTGGTCTTTCCTTGCACTGAAATATGTGTGTGTGTATGTATATATAAAACACACATATTTGAAGGAGGAGAGAAATGTTCTGTACACTCACTTTAGTCCAGGAACCATTCTCACAGACTCCTCTCAGGCTATAAGGTCACTGATACATACATATATGTATATATGTAGGTGTGTATGTATGTATGTATACATATATACATGCACATGTGTCTATATGCATACACACACATTGCAGGCCTCTTTCTCCTAGTTGATCTTTTTTAGAAAGGCAAATACAGATAAGGTGTCAAATAAGCAAATAAATAGTGATTCCCTTGAGCTCAGGCTCATTCTTCCCTCCAGGAATGGCACTGGAGCATGTCTTTGGTCAACCATTCTCTGAGGGACTGCAGTATCAGAATGGCCACCCCTCCTAATTATCTGGGGTCTGATTCTGTTGAGGAACCACTCTTGCCTCAGTTTCCTTATCTGTAAAGTAAGGGAGTTGGACTAGGTAGTAGCTGAGTCCCCTCCCCTGGGGACATTTGGCAACCTTTTAAACTTCCTGGGCCTCAGTTTCTGGACATCAAAGTGGTCAGACTCTGGACCTCTGAGGTCCCTTCCTGATCATGTCATCCAAGTTCAGCAGGCCTTTTCCTTATAATGCCTGGTCATGCTACAGTGATCATATATCCTATAGATGCTATTGAGAGGTAAGTTGGGAAGGAGGGTGGAGATGGAGAAGGTGGAAAGAGGAAGGAATCTGATTATTTTTTTTTTGCTTTCTAATGAAAAATAGAAAAATTTTCTTCCTAAAGCAGGGTGTTTAGATTGAATTGTCATTCTCCATCCCCCCTTCCTTTTCAAAATACCTTTTGTTCACTTATGGAGGACCCCCTAAATGGGGTGCAGGTCTACCTTTCTACCCCTCCCACTACACATACCCCCCCCCCAGCTTCACCCCCCCCCAACCAGCCCCTCCACTTCTAGCTCTTCCAGGGATATTGAATGATTTCCAGGAGAGAAAGCATTCCATGGAGAAAGGTCAGGAAATTACCATCCCTGGACTAGGGAAGCATCCAGTTCACACTCAGGCCAGCCTACAGAGACCTCACACCCAAATTCCATCTTTACATCCATCTGGTCCCCATCTCTTTTCCCCCTTCTTTCTCTCTGGAAGATGGGTGTGCCCTTTGGGTTGGAGGAGCAAGGCTGACTGGGGAGACTGGACTGGGAAGGCGAGCTAAGTTCCCTGCAGGGAGAAAGGGCCACGACTGAGCATCCTTCCGATGAGGACCAGTCCAAGGCCTTTCCCTCGGCCTCCTACACAGGAATTAGGCCGGGAGTGAAGAAAAACATAGAGTTACATAACAATGACTGCCCTCCCTCCGTCCCTCCCTCTCCCTCTTTTCCTCCCCCGGGGAGCTCGCTCAGGGATGCACACCACAAGGGCTGGCAAGATTTTTCCAAGTGAGGACCATGGGGGTGGGGTAGGGGCAAAAATTCATCTCTGGGGCTCCAAACTCTCGACATGGATTTGTTTTTGTGATGATTTGTAAAAGAGGGAGGGGGAGCAGCAGCCGCCGCCGCCACCAGCAGCAGCAGCATCGGCGGCGGCAGCAGCATCCTCCCACCCTTTGTCATCATTGTTTTCTTCAGCGCTGGAGGGGATGGGAGCTCAAGGGCCATCTGTTCCTTTCAGGCTCGGGAGCAGCGCCATTCCCTCCGGACAAATACTTAGGCGCTGTCCCCAGCTTCCAGCCGCTGCCGTTACAACGAAAGCCTCTTTGTATGAGCCAGGGCTGGCGGGCGGGCAAAGCGAGGGCAGCTTCCTTCGCACTAGTGGGGGCAACGCGGGGGAGGGATGGGGAGCTCGGGAACCCAGGAACCCCGCCAGATCACTAGCGCCAGAAGAAAGAGCGCCAAGCCCAGGGAGAAAAGAGAGGGAGAGGGAACAGGAGAGGAGAAGAGAGAGGATTGTGGGGAGACCGACTGGGGAGGGGAAGAGAAAGAATGGGAGGAGAGAGTGAATGGAGGAGGAGAAGAAATGAGGAGGGAGGAGAGAGAATGACGGGGGAGAAAAGAGAATGAGGGGAGAGGAGAAATGGAGGAAGAAAGAGGAAATAAGGGGAAAGACAGAGGCGATGAGAGGGAGAAAAGGGGATGAGGAGGCCAAGAAAGGGAGGAGAAAAATAAATAAGGGAGGGGGAAGAAAACAAGTAAGGGAGGAAAGGTAAGAAGAGAGTGAGATGAGCAGGAAGAAGAGATGGGGAAATGCGTAGGGAGAGGAGAAGAGAAGAGGGAGAAGAGTTGAAGAAGAGAGAGTTGATAGGAACCTGGGAGAGAAAAAAAGAGGGAATTAGGGACAGAAAAGAGAGGTAACAAAAACATGCAGCCGCGGGGGGAGGGGGGAGCCTCAGAGACCTGGCTCTCCAGCATCCTTCTTTAGCTCTTGCATACGCGTTCTGGGATTTTCCCCTTCATCCTTCTGCACCATGCGCTTTCCTCCTTCCCTTTTCGGGTCATTATTTCTCTGCCTTCCTCCCCACCACCCACCCCGCCCCGTACACACACCCTTCTTTCTCTGGAGGGTAGGATGGAGCGGAAAGGGGAAGGTTGACACCTTTTCTTGGGAGGGGGAGCCGGCTGGCAGCGCTCCTCGCATCTCTCCCTGCACGGGGCCCCACGTTGCCCCACTGCAGCCCCCGCCCGAGCCTGGGCACCCTGATCCGGGCATCCCTCCGCTTTGATGCTGGAGCATCCCTGACCGCGAAGGGCCGTAGGGCTCGAGGAAGCTCGGCCAGGAAAGTTAGAAACCTTAATGCAATTAGGCTCCGCGTTTAAAGCCTCTGCTCTCTCGCAGATTAATCCTGGGGCGGGATCCTAATTAAACCCTTCCTTCGTGCCCCCATCCCTCATTTCTTCGCTTCTCCTGCTGCACAAAGAGCGCCTCGGATTCCCCGAACACCAGACTCACCGTGATGCGCGGGATGTTTTTCTTCCCCTGATAAGACATCGCTCTCTCGCTTGGGGACCAGAACCTGCCCGAACTGCCCGCTTAGATGGCCAGGAGTGCCCAGAAAGGAACCTGGCTCTTTGCACGATGCAGAAATGCGAAAGCCGGTCCGGAGGTTGCTAGCCAAAGGCAGAAACGGGGAGCAAATGCAACCCCGCGGTCTGTCTGTCTCTCTTTCTTCCTCTGCTCCAAGCCCAGCCCCGGCTTAGAGCAAAAAAAAAGAGAGAGAGAGCAAGAGAGAGAGAGACTGGGGGGGCGGGGGGCGGGCGGGAGGAGAGACAGCAATAAAAGCCCGAGTTCCAGGCGGATTCCGCGGCGCATGCGCCACCAACCACTCCCTTTCCTCCTCGGCAAAAGCCCTCCGCTTCGGTTGGGGCGGGAGCTGATTGGTTGAGACGTAAGGGCTATGCAAATGACCAGGAGAGTGGTGCAATGTTGGGCTGGGCCTGGGAGCTGAGCGGGGCCGGGAATGGGGCGGCCGGGACTAGGGCTCGCGCCAGCTGCGGCGGCTGCAGCTGCAGCAGCCCCGAAAGCATAATCTGCAGCGCCCTGGGAGGCGAGGCCCCTGCCAGGGAGGGGGGAGGGGACAGGTGGTACTGGGGCAGAAATGCATGCCGCGAACGGGCCCCACGCGCATGCCCCGCCTCTCCGCGCAGGCTGCAGCTCTCGTCCGTTCGCCGTTCCTCGTCCCCGCCTAGGGTGACTGCCGCAGAGCCAATGGCTTGAGCGGACGGCTGCAGGAGGGGCCGCAGCGAGCGAGCCCTTCTCCCGCCCTTCCGGAGCCGGAGCCGCCCTGCGGGAAAGGGACGGCGCACGAGCCGGGGGGAGGGATGCAGCAGCCGGGCCACGCCCTGCGCTCTGCGGAGCCGGGAGCCCCCGAGTGCGCGGGGATGCTGCGGCCGGAGCTCTGGGGACTGCACTGAGCATCCAGGGAGGGCGGGGCTTCTCTGCAAATGCCAAGGACGGGGGGAGTTAGGAGGCAGAAAATGAAAAATCGGGGGAGACGGGGAAGGAGAGGGGGCGCCAGCTTGGCAACTGCATGTAAAAGAAGGCGAGGTCCTATTGAGACATGCCAGGGGAAGCTGGGCTGCAGCCCGGATGGAAGGGCAGGCTTGAGATGCTGCTGCAGGAAATGCCTACCACCCAGCCCAAGTCCTGGGGGCCAGTACATGGAGCCAGAGCTCTCCCGAGATGCTGGACTAGCCCCTTCCATACCCAGAGTTATTTATTGGAAGAGTCTTAGGGTTCATTGAGCCCCCACTTGCCTTTTATAGAAGGGGCAGTGACTTACCTAAGGTCACTAGCTAGCTGAGGTTGCAATCCCAGGGCTTTGTGGCACCACGGAAACGAAAAGCTTCTAAGTCAGAGGCTAGAGGCCCCAGTTCTGCTTCGGATACTTATTATTACCTGGGTATCCTTGGTAAGACCTGCTTTAGGCTTCAGTTACTCCCCTGTAAAAGTTGAGAGTTGTTCTAGATCCCAAATCTAGTGTTCTTGCAATTACACCTGAGTGGACGTTCTGGTAAGATTTTTTGAAGCGCCTGGGTCCCTTCTCTGTTCCTGCAGTCAGACCTCAGGACACTAAAAGACCCTACAGAAGGAAACCTGGCTGGACTCTCCTTATCAGCCCCTCTCCAAATCCCCCAGTCCCCAAAAAGCTCACTTATATGGTCCCTCTCCCGCAAAAAAAAAGTCATTTAGTAGGAAGCAAATGTAATGAGGTTGTTCAAACCTTTCAAGGAACTTCAAGCAGGTTCTAATGATCTAATGACAATAAATGAATCCTCCCACCAGCAGACCCAAAAGACAGAGAGAAGGAGCCAGGTTCAGGCTGGCTGAGGAAAGAGGAAGGGAAATAACGATTCTCCCCAGTTTGCAAGCTAGGGAAAGAGACAAAGAAAAGGAACACCGCCCCCCCCCCCCAGTCAAAGTCAGAAGGAGAACCCCCCATACTCCAAGATTTTTTTATGGCTACCTCTGGTGGCTCAGGTAAGGAAGCAGCTTCAAGGGGCTTTACCTTAGGCGCCATTCAAGACATGTTTTGCCATTGCTGGGAAGAAAGCCTGGAGAAGAAAAGGTATGACAGTAAGTAGGTCTAGCCCAAACTCAACCCTCCTCCCTGGATGGGGAGTGAGGCAGTCTGATTTAGTGACTAGGTGTCAGCAGATAAAAGTCACAAGATGGCCACTGTGAGGTTTGCTTCTGGAGAAGGTGATAGAGGTAGGGTAGGAGCAGGGCTGGATTGAACTAGGGAAAACTCACCTGACATTTCTGGACAGGTTCCTGCAACCCTGATGCTGAGCCTGAGGGAATGGAGTCCTCACTAGAATTAAACGTTATCACTCCCTTGGATGTCAGCACCCTAAAAAAATGTCCTGGTCACCTGCCCTAGTTACAATTCATACACAGATTGGTGCATAGATAGGCATGTCTGTGTGTAGATATGATAACAGTATCCACATAATAATATAAATGTAATGACAATATATAATATGGATATAATGAGCATCTGCCCTGACCTGGCCTGTTGCATAACCTTCCCCAGATGAAATCTTTCTAGATTTCCACTAAATTCAGTGTTCCCCCAGCACACACACACACACACACACACACGCACACACACTTCTCCTTTGAGTTAGCTAATAAGTGATTAGCAAAGCCCTTAACTCCTATCTTTGCAGACAGACCCCAAATAAGTCATAAGCTCAGGAAACATCTTTCCCAGCAGCATTCTCTATTCCCTTTCCTGACAATTTTCCCAACTGCCACTATTCTCTGTAATTTTACAAGGATACCTAGAAATCTCAGGCAGCATGGAGTGATAGAAAGAAAACAATTTGGACTCAGAAGATCTAGATTGAAATCCTGGCTCAGCTTCATACTACCTGTGACCTTGGGCAAATCACTTCCTCCAGCATCATTTTCTCATCTGTAAAATGAGGGATTTGGACTAGGTGAGTTCTAAGGTATTTTCCGACTCTATGATCTTATGATTCTGGTGGGATTCTGTCAGAAAGGGAGAGGAAGTCCAAGGGGAGGTCAGGGTCCAAATTTGATATGAGGGATGGAAGGTCAGCTGGCCCTGGCTAGAATTATCTCAGATCTGCTTCCTGGTAGGGTATCTTTGCTGCTGGTCTGGGTGGGAGGACATGTGCTCATACAGTGCTGCAAGTTCTGTTAAGCTGTGGATTTGATAGATAACATGGGAGTCCCCTTCCCCCTCCCTCCCCCCACCAGTCTGACATCTGGATTTCTCTGCAGATTTCACTGAAGGGCTAAAAGTAGTGAGTTGGTGTCAGCAGATACTGTTGTTAGCAAGCAAGAGTCGAAGTCCCCCAGCTAAGGAAGCCTAAAGCTCCTCCTCACCACCTGGGAAAAATAAGAGGATTTTCCAGCCTGTGCTACTTTCTCTTTGTCGTCTTAAAAGCATAGGGGGTGGGGAGGAATGTCATCAACCAAGTCAACTGTCACATGCAAATTGTGCATAATGGAAAGTTTCCATCAATCCTGATAGCATCTTTTGCATTTTCAAAGCCTAGATGGTTTCTATTTACAGACTCTAATTAGCATGTTCTCTTCTGAATTTTTCTATATTATTCCTTCAAATATTTTTCACTGGAACCAAACTAGATCACTAGTTATTCCTGTCTTTAGAATTCCATTTCCTACCTCCACACCTTTGCATATGATGTTCTGCTTGCCTACAGTGAGCTCAAACATGACCTCAACTGCTTAAATCCTCACTGTGGGAAGTAAGAAGGTTCTGTTGTCCACATTCCTAGGTGATAAGGGTTGTGACCTAGCAGGGACAGGTTAGAGGCCAAAAGTGAGCAGGCCCAAGGAGCTGTGTGAAGAAGGGCCTATCAGAGAGGAGAACATGGAGTCAATAAGGCTCAGTTCAGATGATTCTTTTTACTATAAGCCTTTCCTGATTCCCAAACCCTCCATTAGGCTTCTCTCCTCTCCCTCTTCAGTTTACTTTACTAATCCAGGAACATATTTATGATAGTGTGGCTAGACAGGTTTTTAGGGATGCCTTGATTTCCGGACTTTTGGACCCTGTCAGGGTTCTCTAACCATTCTATCACACTATCTCTCAATAGATGGTTAATATGTGGTTATTGAATTTAATCCCTCCACTCAGGCACTTCTGTACCTCATTGTGACATGGAGGTGAGCCCAGGTTCCAGATATGCCGATGGAGATCAAGCTTGAGAAAATCCTACCAACCTGGAAAGGTTTAGGCTATAGGAATGCTGCATCTGTGATCCAGTCCAATCCAACAAGTATTTATTAAGCACCTACTGTGTGCCAGGCAGCTGTGTTAACTGATGGAGATACAAAGACAAAAAACGAATCGTCCCTGACCCCAAGGAACTTACATTTTAGTGAGTGGAGGGAATATCCATACAGATAATATATACTAAATAAGTACAAAATAATTTGGGGGAGAGGCATCTAGGTGGCACAGTGGCTAGAAGGCCAACCCTGGAGTCAGGAAGACCTGAGTTCAAATGTGGTCTCTGACACTTACTAGCAATGTGATCCTAGACAAGTCACTTAATCCTGTTTGCCTCAGTTTCCTTATCTGTTATATGAGCCGGAGAAGGAAATGACAAACACTCCTGTATCTTTGCAAGAAAGTCCCAAATAGGGTTATCAAGAGTCAGACACACAATTATCAATAAGATATCTGTTTGACTCCCAGGTCTGTTGTTTACTGCCTTGGGCAAATCACTTCCTAACCCTACGTTCTTGGACTGCACAATCAGGGCATTAAACTAGATGACCTCAGAGACCAAGGGATCGTGAATCTGGAGCCAGGAGGGACTTCAGAAGATACTTCCCCCAGGATATGAACATGGCTCCTCTGACTCCAGTCCCAGTGTCCTTTCCACCACACCATGATGATTGTACTTCCAGTGTTAGATTTTTATGATGAAGTTGGTGGGATCTGAAAGGCCTTTGTGCAGCAAGTAGCATTTGAACTGAGCCTCAAGAGAGAGGTAGAAGTGACAAGGGAGAGGGTCCAAGAAATGAGGGTTCCCTGTACAAAGGAAGGGAGATCAGACATGGGATGTTGTTTGGGAAAAGGACCTTGGAGAAAGGAAACACACTTGACTGAAATGGAGAGTGTATAAAAGGTTCAAATGTGAAGGCAGCCTAGAGAAACAGAATAGAACCAGACAGTGAAGCGCTTGACAGGCCAACTGATTTTATGTTAAAGGCAATAGAAAACCACTGAAACTTACTGAGCAGGAGAAAAGCATGTCAGGTCTGTGCTTTAGAAACAGCAATTTGGAGGGTCATCCATTAGAAATGTTGTCAGAGGAACAGAGTGGTAGAAAGGGCACTGGGTTTGAAGCCAAATTCTGCCCCTATCACCACCAGTGTGACCCAGGGTAAATCAATCTTTCTGGACCTATTTCTTACCATCTGCAAAATGGGTACAGAGGAGAATGGACTAAGTCATTTGTAAATCCCCTTCCACTTCTGGATCAATGATCCTAGGACTACCCTAGCTAAGGTCAGAGAGACTCATCAGCGGAGGGAAGTCCTGCTGTGGAGGAATGTTTTGAACATAGTATCTTATGGAATATGTATGTACACATATACGCATACTTATAATAGATAGATAGGTAGATAGATAGATAGATAGATAGATAGATAGATAGATAGATTATAGATAGGCAGGCTTTCCATACCTGTGGTGGAAACAACTATCTCAATGAAATCCAGATCCTTCAAGCATCAAAAACCAGGAGCTCCAAAGGGGGATTGAGTCTGAATTACTTAAACCCCGATAGCTGCTTCATCCAGATTCTTGACTAATACCCTGTCTAGAGATGAAAAGATTCAAGGGAGTCTCCCTGGCTTTCTCTAGGCAGACTATGGTCCAGATTCTCCCAGTGATTTTGGCTCACTCACTCCCAGCCCCCAATCCTACCTCTCAAATAGAAAAGAATTTCCAGTTCATACACTGACTGACTAAAGTCTGTTTTGCATTGTGAGAAAGAAGGAGAGAAGGAAGGAAGGAAGGAAGGAAGGAAGGAAGGAAGGAAGGAAGGAAGGAAGGAAGGAAGGAAGGAAGGAAGGAAGGAAGGAAGGAAGGAAGGAAGGAAGAAAGGAAGGAAGGAAGAAGGAAAGAAAGAAAGAAAGAAAGAAGGAAGGAAGGAAGGAAGGAAGGAAGGAAGGAAGGAAGGAAGGAAGGAAGGAAGGAAGGAAGGAAGGAAGGAAGGAAAGAAGGAAAGAAGGAAAGAAAGAAAGAAAGAAAAGAAAGAAAAGAAAGAAAGAAAGAAAGAAAGAAAGAAAGAAAGAAAGAAAAGGAGGAAGGAAGGAAGGAAGAAAGGGAGGAAGGAAGGAAGAAAGAAAGGAAGAAAGGGAGGAAGGAAGGAAGAAAGAAAGAAAAGAAAGAAAGAAAGAAAGAAAGAAAGAAAGAAAGAAAGAAAGAAAGAAAGAAAGAAAGAAAGAAAGAAAGAAAGAAAGAAAGAAAGAAAGAAAAGAAAGAAAGAAAGGAAAGAAAGAAAGAAAGAAAGAAAAGAAAAGAAAAGAGACAGTTTGCTATAAAAAAGAGAATCCACAGATTGTGAGTCAGACCTGGATCCTGGACCTGGCTCTGCTATGTGATCTCAGTGGAAATCTCCTCCTTATCCCTAGGTCTCAGTTTTCTTATCTGTAAAAGGAAGTTGGATTAGATGACCTTTAAGGTCCCTCTGGCCCTAGATCTATGATCATTTGCTGCTACCGGGGACCAGACTAGATGATTTCTAAAGTCCCTTTTAGCATCAAAGTTCTCTCATTCTAAGACTGTGATTTTCAGAAGAACAGATGGAAGGAATCTCAGAGATCATGTAGTCCAACCCAGACCTGAACAAGAGCTTCCTCTATAATATACTCAGTAAGTGGTCATCCCCTATTTCCTTGAAGACCTCCAATGACAGAGAACCCACCACTTCTCAAAGCAACCCATTTTGCTCTAATGGCTAAAAAGCCTGTCCTAACTTGGAACCTAAAGGTACCTCTTTGAAATTTCCTCTTGTTCCTCCCAGTTTCGTCCTGGTGGACAATAATAGGCAAAAACAATTGAAACCAGTCTTCTTGAATGGAGGCAGGTCTTATACAGTCTTTGGAGGAGCAGTTAGTTCCATAAGAATGTTACAAATGCTGAGAAAAAGCTAGATGTAACAGTTAACAACATTTATGATAAGATTCAGTTATAATGTATCAGCAGTGTTGCTATTTAACTGCCTTGTTCAGTATTACATTATATGCCATTGCCTTCTACTGCCTTTGCACTCGACCATGTGATCTCATGCTGGCAGAGACAGTAACAGCTTGGTTCAGAAGTCTCTTGTTTCCAGTAAATCACACCCTCAATCCCTCTACTTACCCCTTTGTAAAACAAAGGGAGACCATTCCTATCTCTCTAGCTTATAAGGGCTCTCTGAAGTGCTAAGGGCAAGATTTTTATGTTGTTAGTACTAATGGACAGTCTATCAAATTCCAGACACCTGAGCAAGAAATGTAATCAGGAAGGTTTAGGTTTACATCTGGAAGAGAGCTAAAATAAAAATAATGATATTTTTTAAAAGCCCACAATTGCTGCTATTTGAGACTCCGGGTGGTTTTGGATGCTGCCAAGAGAGTTTAAAATTAATGCAACAGCAAAGAAAAAGATCTGATGTCTGCTTTGCCAAAAGCCAAGGGCATAGCTTGGGACATTTAAGCCCCAAATAGTTCCATTTTTTCTGTAGATAAAGAGAGAAAAATGTCACCTATTCTTGGACCCCAAATTTCCAAAAAATACCCAAGAGCAGGAGCCAATACAACTGAACCTAGGTTCAGACCCTGGATCTGCTATTTATTTTCTGAGTCACCTTAGGCAAGTCACATTCCATGCCTCATCTTCAGTTTCTTATCTTCCAAATGAGGAGATTGGCATTTATTGTGTAGTGGATTGACATTATGTACTGCCTTGGAGTCAGAAAAATCTGGGTTCATATTCCACACATCAGGTACTTACTAGGCATGATCCTAGGCAAGTCACAACTTCTCTGTGCCTCATTTTCCCCAATTATAAAGTGAGGGGAGTGGGTCTTGAGACTTGATGACCTCTAAGATCTCTTCTGGCACTAAAGTTCATAGCATCTTGCTTACCTAGACCTACATTTCCTACCCACAATGGATTCTCTTCCATCTTTCCTTCCTTCATCCCTCTTTCCCTTTTCCCCTCTCTCCCTTTTCCCTCCCTCCCTCCTTTCTTTTTTCTTTTCCTCTTTCCTTTTCTGCCTTTCTTTCTCCCTCCCTCCTTTCTTTTCTTTCATTTTTTTTTCTTTATTTTTTCCTTTCTTCTTCCCTTCTCTCTCCTTTCCTCCCTCCCTGCCACCTTTTTCTTAATTTTTTGGGAGGAGGGGAGGAAGAGTTGAATATGATTTCATTGCTGCAGGGAACTCTGGCAAAGTGGATCCCTCTACCAGTACAGTCTTTACCTGCTCTGCAACTTTTAGTCTTCCAGAGTTGCCTAGAGAATTGCCAGGTTAAGTAACAAGCCCAGGGTCACTCAAGCAGTGTGTAGCAAAGGTTGGACTTGTCTCCTATGCAATACGCCAGAAAGATCCACAGTCATCAATCTAGGGTTTCTTCTAAAAGAACACATGTGAGCAAGTTGTCACGAAGTCTGGACCAGAATATAAAGTTGGAAGCAAAATCTGACTCAGAATCAAGATGAGTGGCTATTTTCCAAGTGAAGTATTTTCCAGGCTTTTGAAACCATCTAATGTGCTTTTTTTTGTGAAAGACCAAGAGAGGAGAATAAAGTGAAATCGATCAGCCTCACCTGCCTCCCTATTCTCATAAGATACAGAGAGTAAATAGCACAAATTCCCAGTATCAAATTAATTTTTCAACCTGAACTTCATATACTTGTTTTTTTTATCATGTGAAACATTGGTAACCAAGGGCTCATTGGGGACTTTTTCTTCTTTTTTAAACATTGAACACTATCAAAGCATAATGTTAAGAAGGAAAGGATGAGAAAAGAAGGATAGTCCAGACCTGTGAACACTCTGAGAAGTCCTAATAACAAAATTCCTTCCAACAATGCAGATTGTCAACTGGACTAGAACTTAAAGTGGAAAAGAGGGGTGTGAGACTCTAAAAGGATAAAGAGCTTGTCCCTTGTTATAGAGCTGATATGGATCCGAGACAGAGCTTTCATGGAGAGCCTCTTGACTCCAAGGCAAGCCTCCTTGTTCGTTACACTATACTGCATCTCTCCCAAGACACAAAAACAAAATAAGCTTCTAAGTTTCAGTCTCATAAACTGAGGTATAACCTAGCCTCTCTTTTCTATAATTCACACTTTTCAGAGTTGGAAGGGAGCTCAGGAAGCATTTCATCCAACCCAGACCTGAACAAGAATCTCCACAACTGGTACTCCAGTCTTTGTTTGAAGGAAGACCTCCAAGGAAGCAGAAGGTCAGGACCCCTTGAGGTGGAGAGCTCTAATTGTTATGTAGTTTTTCTGGAAATCCAGCCTCAGTGGGTCTTTTCACTTTCAACCCATTTTTCTAAATTCTGCCCTCTGGAAGCAAACCGAACAAGCCAGATCCATCTTCCAGGAGATGATCTCCAAATACTTGTAAACCACTTCAGGAGAAGCATAGGAAACCCAGAGGATACTGGCTTTAGCTGGCAGGCCTTTGTCATTGTTTTACACGGTGGAAAATATTCATTTGTGTCCTTTGTCTAAAGAGGGAGGGGCAGATTGCATTTGGGCCCCCAGTCAGCGTGCCTCAACACTGCCCTCTGGTGTGTGACAGAAAGCATTCTTGTACATTTTGTCAACCTTAGATCGTGGACCAAACTAGGGAGGGGAGGAAGGAAGGAAGGAAGGAAGGAAGGAAGGAAGGAAGGAAGGAAGGAAGGAAGGAAGGAAGGAAGGAAGGAAGGAAGGAAGGAAGGAAGGAAGGAAGGAAGGAAGGAAGGAAGGAAGGAAGGGAAGGAAGGAAGGAAGGAAGGAAGGAGGAAATAAAGAGAGAAAGGAAGAGAAGGAAAGAAAAAGGGAGGGAAGGAAGATGGGAGAGAAAGAAAGAGAAAAAGAAAAAGGAAAGAAAAATGATAAGATCAGAGGATTTAGAATGGGAAGTGACCTTACAGTGACCTTAAGTAAATATTAAATATTAAAATATTTGTGATGCTCTTAGCACAGTTCCTTCTTCCCTTCCCCCTTCTTCCCCTTATGGGTCATCTGGTCCAACTTACTCCAGACAAGCATTTAAACCCCTGAGAAGGAAGACAGCGTGCCCAGGTACACAGAGATATTACACAGCACAACTGAGATTCTAGACCAGGTTCCCTACTCCCAGACCCCTGCTCTCTCCACTCCCCTGCATCATCAGTGGTTCTGCTTCTTAGACAATGAACATTTTTGTCAGAATTCTCCTTAATTTTTATTACAGTCATAGACATTGTTGATTCCAAGCTGAAAGGGATCTCTAAGGTAATCTGGTTCTTCCCCCTCATTTTACAGATGAGAAAATATGACCAGAGAGCCCAAGTCATTTGTCCAGGATCACATAGGTAGCAGGAGAGCCTGGTTTTGAGTCTACATCCTCTGACTCTAAATCTGGCATTCTTATCACTCATCATTCCTTTTCATAACCCTTAAGGTTTGGCACTTCTGCTCCCATGGGATCCAGCTCTGTCTTCAAAATTCAACTCAAGTCCCACCTTCTGTAAGTGTTTCCTGCCCCTCCCCTTTCCCCACTACCCCAGCTTTTCTTCTAAAATTACCTTCCATTTCATTGTGTATATATATATATATATATATATACACATACAAACACATGCATATATATGTACATGTATGTATGTATGTATGTACTCAGTTATTTGCACAACATCTATTTCTTTAGAATGTGAGTTCCTTGTGGGCAGAGACTATGTTTTTAGGTTTCTTTGTGTTCTCAGAACTTAGTTCTTGGCACAAAAGTAAGCACTTACTTAATCAGTTCTTGTAGAATGATTTCCTGTCTGCCCTTTGTTGATGCATCAATGAGGCAGGGAATTGTTTTTTTCATGGGAGGCACTCCTATATCAAAAACAGGCCATTGGATTTGAATCCAAGGAGCCACCTTCAAATCCTGGCTCTGTTGCTTATTACTAGTGTGACCTTGAGCAAGTCCCTTTCCAACCTTGGACGTGACAAGATGGGTCCATGGGGAGTAAAGCTGTGAAACAGGAGAAATCTGCCCTGCCTATCAAATAAAAGCATGTACATGAAGCATTTTGCAGACCCTAAAGTGATACATTGAGGTCACCGTGGTTTAGTAGATGGTAAACCAGCCTTGCAGTCAGAAAGCCCCAGGTTCAAGTCCTGTCCCTGACACATACTGACTCTATGATTCTGGGTGTGTTACTTAGCCTGTCAGGGACTCCGGACAATTCTCTAACACTAGAAGGTGCAGGCCAAGTGCTCACCAAAATTGGCAGGCATTTTATCATCATTGGTTTTCTAGACCAATGAAATCACAGATCCAGATCAAAACAATGATCCGTTGACCTGTTTCCCTTTGGGGTCTTTTGCTCCCCTCTTCAGATAGCCCTGTTCTATAATGCCATATGTACCTCATCAGCTGGGCAACTAAGAGGGAGATGGCACCAAGTGGCCCCCAACACTCCAGAATGCTGCCCAAACCAGATTCAAATGTAACTGAGAAATATTTAACAAAATAAATAAAAATATAATGCAACAGAGGTAAAACCTGAATACATGTTTTTCTAAGCCTGCAGGGATCCTTATGCAAGGGTTAGTGGCATTTGTATTTGAGTTTGATACTAACTGGGTCAGGCCTTAGAATCAGGAAGACCTATGTTCAAATCCTACCTCAGACTCCTAGGTATATGACCCTGGACAAGTAATTTATCCTCTGTTTGCCTCAGTTTCTTCCTCTGCAGAAAGAAGGGTTTAGATTCACTGACTTCTTCAGTTCCCTATAACTCTAGACCAGAGCCTACCATCTGCTTTTCAAAAAGACAATTACTCAGCACCTTCCTGGAAATCTACTTTCTTTAACGCTTTAATTTTTTTTTAAATTTGCATCATTTCAAAAAATATGTGAAATATATTTTTTAAAATGATGTATCTTAAATTTAATAATTGGCTATAAATTTGTAGGTTTTTCTCTGCATTGAAATTTTGACAATGCAATATTGTATCATGTACTGTTTAGTATCATATTGTAAAAAAGTCATTACACGCACATATTCCTGCCTGTGCTTGCTAGACTTCCTGACAATGCATGACAGATTTACCTGCCAACACTTGCTTGTTAAGTCCTGTCAGAGGACTTGACTATTGATTGGTTATAACTTGCATTTTGTGTGTTTGTTTGGAAAACAATGTAATCACTATGACTTTAACTCTGTTACACAACAGTTGGAACATGTACAAATGGTTTTTCAAAAGCTTTTTCTCTTATTTTCTTATGCTTCCACTGTCCTCTTATTTTTATTCAACTATACTTCCACTCCCCATCAATTGCACCCAAGACTACTATTACCACCATCCCTATCGTTCCAGCACCCCACCAGAGGGCGGCATAACCCACTTTGGGAACCTATGTGGCTAGACCTATGATTCTATGTTATCTGAAGGTGAAAATGGCCTCTACCAATGCATTGTAACCCATTTGCAATTATGTAGATAAAGTCCAAGGAACTCCATGCCCACAGAAGTTGAGACACTTGCCCAGGGTAACTCAGGTCTTCCTGACTCCAAGTCCTGTGTGTTAGTCATTCACCCCCACGCACCCCTCTACTAGCTTTGTAATAAGGATAATTCCTGACACTTTAAGCTTCTTGAGCACTTTACAGCATGCAAAATGCTTTCCTAAGCAGTAGAGTAACCTAAAAAGAACTTGGAAATAACTCTCTGGAGACCTAGGTTCAAGACACTGCAGGTCTGTTGCTACCAATTCATCTTTCTAGCCTCTGGTTCCTCCTCAAGAAAATGAAGGAGCTTAATTAAGTGATTTACAGTTCCTATGATCTTCCAGTGCCAAGATTCCATGACCTTCAAATGTCCTCCAGGGGCATAGACAAGGCAAGTATTTTACAGAGGGAGAAACTGAGGCACAAAGAGATAAAATAGCCAGCTAAGGTAACCTACCTAGAATGGCCTTCCTTGGGCAAAGCCTCCTGCTCCAGGATGATTTCTTTATCTTCTGTCCTTCTCCTCATCCTCCCACCTCTGTCTTACAAATTGCTGTGCCCCTCAGGGGCCTCTTGTCAGCTAGGTTTCCCCAGGGGCGATCAGAGAAACTGAAATAACCGACAATGGCTTCCTGTATGACCCTTTCCCAGGAACACTTGCAGTTTTAAGACCCCCGTGGCTAGCCCAAAGAAATTAATCTCAATTAATTAATCTCAATGGAATTTTGGGAAACCTGGCAGGTATGTGGGGAAAGGAGCTTTGGGAGCCAGAAAAAACCTTAAGCAAAGGATCATCCCTAAAATCTCATGATGAAGACAGATTCTCACTTGTTTTCTATGCACAAAACTGGTCCTACAGAGAGGAGCAAGTGAAGGAAGAAAAGAATTTCATCTTCTAAAGTCTAGGATCCTGGAATCACAGTCTGAAGACCTCAGAAGCCATCTAAGCCACTACATTGTACAGATAAGGAAACAGAAAACGTAAGAGGTTATGACACTTGCCCAAGGTCACACAGTGGGAAGATAGGATTGGAACTGTGGTTCTTGGACTCCAAAGCCAATATGTTTTCTTTCCACTGTACCATATTTCAAGGCTCACAATGCCCCCAACAGGGAGGCAATGCAAAAATTATAATGCCTCTTTTACAAATACAGAAACAAGGTCAGAAGAGATGTTACCTTCCTAAAGTCACACAGCTAGAAAGTGTTAGAGACAAGATTCAGTCCCAGGTCTCCTCACTCAGGGCCAGAGATTCATAAAAGCCTAGAGAAAGCTCTCTGCTGGATGTTGGAACAGACAAGCCACCAAGTAGTAAAAAACTCCCAAGCATGCTTCTTGTCTCCTTTCTCAATTTATGAAAAATTCACCAACCAGGTGAATGAACCACATCTGATTGTGGCATGTTTTCAGGGCTCCAAGCAGTGAGAATAAAACTTCCAGAGACCAGATTCCTTCTCCCAATGAGAGTAAAAATGGAATCAAAAAGTTATCGGCTCTAACATTCAAGGAAAGCATGATTTGGTACAAGACTTTAAAAGAGTACCCAGTAGCTGTTATCACTGCAACTGTGACCCTCCATTCCAAACCCACACTTCATGCTTGGACACTGTGCTGCACCAGACCTGTGAAAATACAGTAAAACCTCATTAATTTGGACCCCATTCATTCTGATCTGTGATCATTCAGACCAGGGCAGGGTTCTCTGTGGAAAAGGGCATCCTCCATGCACCAAGATAAGTCAAAATAACAGAGAGACTACCTAGAAGCAAAGCATTTTCATGCACTTTAGAAACACCAGTTTACCCACAATTCATGTGCTAATGACAAACCCTTTGTGTAGTCCTTAAGGAAGGACAATAATCAAAGTTAATTTAGGTATAGGGTTTTATGCTGGTAAAGGGCTTTGCATCCTTATTATCTCATTTCCGGTTCAAAAATCACAAGGGGAATAAGACGTTAATGAGGAAAATGAGGCAGAGAGACTGTGCCTTGCCCAGGATCACACAATTTAATAAATCTCTGAGGAGACTTAAACCCTGTTCTTCATTAGTCACTCTGCAGCTCAAGCAGCTTTGTGGCCCAGTGGATAGAGTGTGGAACCTGGAGTCAGGAAGACCCCCAGTAGTGGATAGAGTGTGGAACCTGGAGTCAGGAAGACCCCCAGTAGTGGATAGAGTGTGGAACCTGGAGTCAGGAAGACCCCCAGTAGTGGATAGAGTGTGGAACCTGGAGTCAGGAAGACCCCCAGTAGTGGATAGAGTGTGGAACCTGGAGTCAGGAAGACCCCCAGTAGTGGATAGAGTGTGGAACCTGGAGTCAGGAAGACCCCCAGTAGTGGATAGAGTGTGGAACCTGGAGTCAGGAAGACCCCCAGTAGTGGATAGAGTGTGGAACCTGGAGTCAGGAAGACCCCCAGTAGTGGATAGAGTGTGGAACCTGGAGTCAGGAAGACCCCCAGTAGTGGATAGAGTGTGGAACCTGGAGTCAGGAAGACCCCCAGTAGTGGATAGAGTGTGGAACCTGGAGTCAGGAAGACCCCCAGTAGTGGATAGAGTGTGGAACCTGGAGTCAGGAAGACCCCCAGTAGTGGATAGAGTGTGGAACCTGGAGTCAGGAAGACCCCCAGTAGTGGATAGAGTGTGGAACCTGGAGCAAGTCACCTTCTTCCCTTGCTTGTCCTTCAATTTCTCTTCTGCAAAGTAAGTGGATATAATCTTAGCACCTCCTTTGCCACAGTTGTAAGAATCCAAAGAGGCAATGTTGGTAACATGCTTTACAAACCTTAAAGAGCTATTGAAATGCTGGCTGTCACAACTTGGCACTACTAACACTCAGCCAACACTTTGGAAGTCCAGTAGAAATTGTTGCATGGCCTGAAAGCCTTTAAACCGCCTGATGCTGGGGATAGGGAATAGTCTATAGAATTGCGATTTTTCATAGACTTAGGATGCTCATCACCTCTCCCACCTGCCTCCAGTTAGTGCAAATGCATGAGCTTCTGCTGAGTTGTAAAATAGCTGTCTTCTGTGCTAGCCTTTAATGAACTCTGAGGGAATCCAGATGTTTGTTCTAACAGATGATGAACTATTCTACTTGCAAAATATCCCTCGGTGTTACAGCAGTTATTTGCATGGGGTGGGTGGCATGGCACATCATTGCAGTGCCAATCAAGACAGACATTACTTCGGATGTTGGAACGGAAGCCTGAAATTCAGTAGTTCTCCAGGTGAGATCTAGGCTGGAGATTCATTGACCCTTCTACCTTGTAGAAGACTGGCAATCTGAGGACCTGGTCTTGGTGCAACATCCGAGAATATTCAGATTCCCTTTAGATAAAGAGCACAAACCCTGTTTGAAAAAGAGATTGTAGATCTCTCACAATAGGAAGAAATAGGACATTCAAACCCCTGACTGTGCTCATTACTTCATTTCTAGCCTATCATTAGAGCAGGTCCCCTAAGGACCTCTACTAGACAACCCAGAGTTAGCCTCATTCAGGTAAGAAACTGAATATTCTCTATAATCAAACCAAAGCAGGCCCAGAGCACCTGCTTAGACTGGGTCAAATGTTCCACTAGGTTTGGGGTTTGTGGCTGTTGTTTTTTTAAGTAAAATTAATAATATCCAATGGTGACAATGTTGTCAATTATAGAAGATCTAAAGAGTGGTCTGAAGAACACAGCAGTTATTACTGTGAATGTGCAAAGAAATAAATCCTCTGCTTTCCTAAGTGAGCTCAAAGTTCTTTTCTGGAACCTTATTATAACATGATACCCCTTCCCATCTCCTCTGCCCCACTTCAGCAAGACTCCTTGCTCTGCCACTTACTGCCTATGTGAGTCTGGGCCTCAGTTTACTCTTCTGTAAAATGAGATGGCTAGATTAGCTGGCCTCTACAGTCTTCTCCAGCTTTAAATCCATGATCTTACCTTGGACTTCAGCCACCCATTATTAGCTACTAGGAAATATCATTTTAACGAAGTCTCAACTGTAACATGATTCCATGATATGGCCCTGTTAAAGTATCAATTTGCAACGTCTCCTGGGACAGCCTTGGATATAGAGATGGATTTGGATTGTCTGTCTATATAAAAATCTGTAGAAAGGTTTAGATCTTTTGTCACATCAGAGCCCAAACTCCCTGATCCTTTCCATAATACTCTGAGATCACCCACCCTGCCCTCCACTAGAGGAATATATCAGATAATGGAAGGCCTGATTCAGAGTGTCCTGTCCCCAGGACCCCACTCCATCCCCAGCTGCCTCAAGCCTAGGACAATAGAAAGCATTCTGGATTGGAGGCAAAGATCAGTTCCACCAGTTTCTCTCTCTCTCTCTCTCTCTCTCTCTCTCTCTCTCTCTCTCTCTCTCTCTCTCTCTCTCTCTCTCTCTCTCTCTCTCTCTCTCCCTCCTTATTTTTCTCTCTCCATATATATGTATGTAGGTATGTATGTATGTGTATAAGTATATATGAAATAGTTCCTCACCTCCAAAATAGTGGAAGAAAATCAGGTGGCCTCTGAAGTCCAATTCAAGATCCTGGGGCCACAGAGGCAGAGAGAGCAGCCAACACCCCTCCTGACCCTCCAGCAGAGCCCAAGGCCCCTCAGGAGGTGAGATCCCCTTAATGTCAGATCTGTCGGCCCACGGCAAGAGCATGACTAGCTTCATATTGTTCTGTAACCCCTCAAAAGATTCTGACTCTGCCCTCGTCCTGGATTCCCTCTAGGTTCAGTGCCTATTGGATTCCAGCCATGGCCTTGATCTCAGTTGAGGGTCTCAGAGTTGGAAGGAAGTTGAGCCCGATCGTTGATTTCATTCCTTGCCTAAACTGGAATCCTGTCTTTCTATAATAACAGTAACTTACATTCATATAATATTTTTAAGTTCACAAAGGACTATACGTATACACTGCCTCTCACTGCTTCCTCCTTTCAGAGAGCACCAACTGGTACCATGCTTTAACTGATATAGAGCCAAAAGTTGCCTTCTAGAAACTTCCACATGTTAGCAGAAAGTCACAGAATCTGAGAATTGAAAGAGAATTTGGTTCTATTTAGTACTACTTGAATAGAAGGATTATCCACCAACCATTGGGCCTCCAGCTTCTGCATGGAGACCTTCAGGGAGGGAAGCCCCCATATCCCAAGATGGCCCCTTCCACTTTGGGCTAGCTCTCATCATTAGGAACTGTTTCCTGACATCAAATTTACATTTGCCTCCCTGGCTTTGATCAACAAGTTAAGGACGTTCTGAATGCTAAGCCCACAATCACCAGCTGACTATGCCTCCCCCTTCCATATTCCACCTGCCACTGGGTGGCAGATCTGGCCCTTCCATCCTTCCTCCAGCTCCTTCCAGGCACCTCCAATACCCAGAGGGCTTGGGAATTTCATAGATCCTAGATCCATAGCTGGATCAGTCCAGGCTAACTTCTTACATTTACAGATTGAGAAACTGAGGGCCAAAGAGGTTAAGTGGCCTGACCAAGGATACACAGAGAATGGCAGGGTTGGGATTTAAACCCAAGGACTCTGACCCTAGTTCCAGCATACTTCTCATCATACCATACTGTCAAAGTGCCAAGCATACCATCCTGTTGGAGAAGTCCTAGACTCAAGGGCAGCAAGCTAAGGGAACTGGTGGTCAAGGTGTGCAGAGAAGGCAAAAGGGCATCCTGTCCTCTTAATGCCACATTGCTCCTTTCCTAAACAGATTTCTTGTCAGGTAGCACAGTATGAGGCACCTGGGTTCGAATCTCATCTCCACCATGGGCAAGTCACTTAACTTCTATGAGCCTTGGTTTCCACATATGTGGAATTAGAATAGTATCTTGTTTTATCTTGGACTAGGAGTGAAGAAGACCTGAGTTCAAATCCTGCCTCTAGAACTTATTAGCTGTGTGACCCTAAACAAATCATTTAATTTCTTTGAACTTCTCAAATCACTTAGTTCCTCAAATATAAAATGGGAAATAGAATCATCTGTTAGATATTGTATTTAATTCAAAGGGTCATTGCAAAAATCAAATATCACAATGTAGGTAAAAGCCTTTGGCCAACTTTAAACTGCTGTATTCCTAATGAAAAAGGGGGGCATCACTGTATCAACAAGCTGCCTTAGCCTACAAATACCAGTAGGATTTAAAATCATTTGGATGGTTTGGGGTGCATTATGAATGGTAGTTCCCATACATAAAACCCTTCACCTTTCAATCCTTTGAAGTCTCAATTCTCTCCTACAACATCTCCCCTGCACAAGCGCTTTTTCATCTCCACATTTTGACTCCTTGATGAACCAATTCAATTCTATACTGTCTTCCTCTCTTTAATCTATACCCCCACCCCAATCATATCAGTGATAATGCCCAGCTAAACCTCAGTCTTAGATGACTCTCACCATCCATTACCTTCATTCCTACATATGTACTGCTGAAAGAAGGTGAAGAAAATCAGGCAACCATTCTGATTGAGTTCACTACCAATCCATGTTCCATAAACTCAAGTGGGCCCTCACTGCTGCTAGGCCTCCCTCAGAAACTCACTCTCCACAGATGCTCTTCCAAACCTTTTCATCTTTCCTCAAACCTCCCTGTCCCCACTCTTTCACCTTCTTTTGCAGAAAAACAAATGTAGGTCATTTGCTGTGAATGTGTTCTTCCCTCTTCCCCATCTCCTATCACTCAGGTGCCTTCTGCCACTGTCTTCTCCATCTCCTCCATCACTGTTTCACATGAAACTCCTTATCAAAGCTAACTGCTCTTCTTGTTCAAGTGACCCCATTCCATCCTATCTCCTCCATCAGATTACCCCTCTGTCATCGCCACTCTTTTACTTATTTTCAATTTCTCCCTTTCTATTGGCTCATTATCCATTACCTACAAACATGCCAGTATCTCTCCATTATTAAAAAAAATCCCCTCTCAATTTTCCATCCCTGCTAATCATCCTACACCTCTTCTGTTTGTGGCCAAAAGGCCATCTACAAAAAGTGTTTCCTCACTCTCTTCTTAACTCCTTACAACCTAGCTCCCAACCTTATCAGTTCACTGAAACTGATCCTTCCAAAGTCACTAATTATTTCTTAGTAGTCATATCCAATGATTGCCTTTTCTCCATCTTCATTCTCCTGGACCTCTCTGCACTCTTTGACACTGCTGGTTGCTCTTTCCTCCTTGAGATATTCTCTCTCTCTGTCTCTGTCTCTTCCTCTCTTCCCTCCCCCCCCCCCCCGCTCCTCCTTCCTACTTGACTGCTCCTCTGTCTTTCTCACTGGATCCTCCTCCAGCTCATGCTCTCTAAACATACAATGTTTCTCAGGGCTCTGTCCTGGGCCCTCTTCTCTTCTTCATCTGTACTATTTCATTTGATAATCTCATCAGCTTCTCTGGATTTAATTATCATCTCTATGCTGATGATTCTCAAATCTACTTTTTCTGTCCCAGTCTCCCTGCTGGCCTTCAATCTCACATCTCCAACTGCCTTTCAGACATTTCAAAATGGATGTCCAGGAGACATCTTCAATTCAATATGTCCAAAACAGACATCATTACCCTTCCCCCAAAACCTCCTCCTCCTACATTCCCTGTTACTGAAAAAGACAGTGCCATCCTCCCAGTGCAGGGGTGGGGAACCTGTGGCCTCAAGGCCTCATGTAGCCTTCTAGGTCCTCTTGCCTGAGTACAAGTTTCACAGAACAAATCCTTTTATTAAGGGAATTTGTTCTGTGAGTTTAGATTCAATGAAAGGACTGTACTTGAGGACTGGAGGGTCACACATGGTCTCAAAGTCGAAGGTTCCCCACCCCTGTACATAGACTTGGAAAGTAGGAGTAATGTGAAATTTCTCCCTCTCACCACTCATAGCTAATCTATTACCAAGGACCTGACTATTTCACCTTTTCAATATTTTCCAAATACATGCCCTTCTCTCTTCTGACATTGGTACCATTCTAGTGTAGGCCCTCCTCACCTCACATCTTGATGATTGAAACAGCCTATTGTTTGGTCTTCCTGCCTCCAGTCTCCCCCTATTCCAATCTGTGCCTTATTCAGCCACTGAAGTGATTTTCCTAAAACTTGGGTCCACTTATCTCACCCCCATCCTTCCACTCAATAAACTCCAGTGGCTCCCTATGGTCTCTAGCATCAAACACAAAATTATGTTTGTCAGTCAAGGCTCTTTATGATCTAACCCTTTCTGTCTTTTCATTCCTCCTTACATCTTACTCCCTCAAATGTATTCTTCAGTCCCAGGACACTGGCCTCCTGGCTGTTCCATGAACTGGACACTCCATCTCTCAGTCTCTCAGCTCCAGGAATTTTCTCGGGCTGTTTCTCATGCCTGGATTGGGCTGCTTTTCCTTTACTCTGCCTACTGACTTCACTGGCTTCCTTTTAAGTCCCAACTAAAATCTCACATTCTACAGGAAGACCTCCCTAACCCCTCTTAATTCCCTCTTTTTAATTACTTCCTGTTTATCTCACATTTACCACACTTTATATATAATTTGTCTGCATATTGTCTATCCCCCATTAGATTGTGAGCTTCCTGAGGGCAGGGGTTGTCTTTTACCTCTTTTTGTACCCCTAGCACTTCTCCAGATGCCTGGAACATAGTGGGCACCTAATATATGTTTATCACTTCCTTCATTAATTATTTCAATCCTGTTTTCAACTTTGGGGGAGGGAAGGTTAGAAATGTTCCAAAGCTCCCCCACAAGTGTTGGTGGGAGCAAGTGGGTGGCAGAAATGACAATGGTACACTGTGGACATTGCAGGACAGCATGGCACCATGGAAAAGAATACTGGCTTAGGAGTCATGGAATAGCAGCTGTAGAGTTGGAAGAGACCTCAGAGGTTATGTATTCCAATCCTTTTCTTTTATGATGAGGAAACTGAGATCCAGGAATATTGCAGAACTTGCTCCCAGCCAATAATTATCTTGATTCAAATCACAGCCCTACCACCGACTACCTATGTGAACTTGGGCAAGTTGTCTAGCCTCTCTGGGCCTCCATTCATGCATGGGATTATGGATTTAGGGCTGGAAGGAACTTTAGTCTAAACTCTTCTTTTTACAGCTGAGAACTGAGGCCCAGAGAGGTCAAATGAATAATGCCCAGAATCACAAAAGTTAATAATTGTCAGTGGTGAGATTTGAACCTAGGTCCAGCACTCTATCCATTATGCCATACTGCTTCAATCTTTCCCCCATCTATGAAATTATTGGATTATACTAGATGGTCTTTGAGTTAGGGTCCAGCTCCAAGTCTATGGTCCATGATCCTATGACCAGGATCCAAATCCCAGTTCTGTCACCCACCACCTTTGGGCCAGTTACTTCCCTTTCCTGACCCATGGTATCCTTATCTGTAAAATGATGGGCTTGGAAGAGCAAATCATGAAGTCCCTTGTAAGTCAAATTGCTAAGTTCCTGGCAGTTGCATCTACCACACATTGAAGTCAAGGTTTGGGAAGTTGACAGCCTTGCTCACCTTCTTATGTTAGGACATTGTCATCTGAAGTCCCAGATATGGCAGGGTTCTTATTATTGTTACCATCATCTAGAAAATGGCTTGACAGAGAGTACTGATGATGAAAACAGAAGGCTCTTCTTCCCCTTCATACCCCCAGCTCAGCTGAGAGCAAGGAAACAAAGCTAGTTCTCTTCCAGCCATCAACCAACATAGTCCATGTAACTTGGACTTAGCCAAAGTTCATGCTAAACATCAGTTATTGTAGCTCATGACACCTCATCCAGCAAGGGTCTGGCCCACTGAAAGCTCTATATCATTTTCTGTTCCAAAGCAAAGAGAGAAAAGGAGAGATAGGAAATTGGACTTAGACTTCCAGGATCATGGAATTGAAAGGGACTTCCGAGGTCACAGGATTGTAGAATCACAAATTTAGAGATGAAAGAGTGTTCAAAGTCTTCAAGTTCATCTTCCTCAGTTTAGAGATGAGGAAATGATTTGCCATAAGCATAGGGTGCCTGAGACAGGATTCAAACTCAGGTCTTTCTAACTGGAGGTCCAATACTCTAGCCATCACATAGGTCATCTATTGTGGACCCATAGTCAAAATGTGATCCCCCTTTATGACATCAGAGCAGCATGGCACAGTGGAGAGAAAGCTGACCTCAAAGTCAGGAAGACCTGAATTCAAGTTCTGTCTCTGACACACACTGACTCTGTGACCCTGAGGGAGTCATTTAACCTCTCAGTGCCTGAGACAACTCTCTACAACTATAAGTTGGGGAGAAGGTGTAAGCCTACATGAGCAGAGGGGCTTTCCTTACTGGGAGTTCCCTATACTAATGAAATCACACATCCATTCTCTCTGTCTCTGTCTCTGTTTCTCTCTGCATATAGATAGATATAGATATGTGTGTGTGTGTGTGTGTGTGTGTGTGTGTGTATATATATGTATATATATATATAAATTCTCTATATATGTGTGTATGTATGCATGCATGTATGTATAAATTGGGGGGAGGGAGAGAAAGAGAGAGATGTTGCCTCCACTGATCAATTTAAGCTCAAAACAGGAGTGATTTTACTTTTGTCTCAGCCTCCCCAGTGCCTGACAAATAGGTAATTAAGAGATAATTGCTGATTGACTGATAGATTGATTAATAGTAGACAGAGAGCTGGTTTTGAAGGCAGGAAGACCAATATTGCCTACGGGACAAAAAGGGAGGAGGGAAGGGCTTCATAGTTGTTTAGATGAATGCCATGAATGCAAAGCAAGTCACAAATCCTCTCACATGCTACTGACATCCTACTTTGATGCCTCCCCATGGTGGGCAGGTGACCCTGGCCTCTCCAGGCCTTTGGCATGCCCTGCTGAGCTATAAAGCCTCTGAGTCCAGGCCCAGGGACAGCTATGCAGCCCCCATCACAGGACCAGCCTTAATTATTCCATCAGACTCAGCACCAAAACATCATCTACCAAGGGAGGAATTCTTTTGGCCACCACCATTTATAAAGTCCACCTCCTGAACATGGAAGGCACAGTATTAGCAAGGTTTGGTGGACTACAGGTTAAGAACAACTGACAGAGGAAGAAAAAATGCCAACAAGTAGATCTGGAGAGGGGAGAGGGGAGGGATATGGAAGAATGGAGTGGGAATCAGCCTTAGGGAATGATGAATGGATGAAGGTGATAGAAGGATGAGATCGGCGAGCATCAAGCCATCTATGTTGGTGATTTTTTCTTTAGGGGATGGGGATCTTCAATTGTAATTTCATCCATCTGGGGGAACCCCACACACCCATGAGGATCAGCAGCTTACCTGTAGCTTAGAGCATGAAAGGGTTACCTGAGACAGTGAGAAGTGCATTGCCTTGTCAAGGGTCACAGGGCCAGTGTCTACCAGAGGCAAAGCTTAAACCCAGGTTTTCTTGAATCAAAAAACAGAATTTTAAAACAATCCAAATAAAGGATTCTTATTGAATTGAGACATCATAATCAAGCCTCTATTCATTATAATAATAACTATAAAATGAGGTAATAACAACTCCAGAGTTGTGAGGATTAAGTGAGCAGATATTTGGAAATGCTCAGCATAGCTTCTGATACATAGATGTTTAATAAATGCCTGTTTCTTTCCTTTCTTCCTAATAGCTTATATTACCATAGAATTTTGCGTTTCACAAACATCTTTCCTCACAAGAATCTCATGACATATGTAGGTCCTACAAGCATCATTGTCTCCATTTTTTCAGGTGAAGAAACTGAGGCTTCCAGAAATAATGTTCCCATTGTCACAAAGCTAAGAAGTGGTAGGCTTGGGATTTCAACTCAGATCTCCTGGATCCAAAGCCTGTGTTCTATCCGCTAGAGTAGGTGGTGGAGTCAATGGCATCTCTTTCAGGCAACTCTGTGAATGGGCACCTCTGGCACATGACAAACACTAGAGTGGATGATGATGAAGTCCCAGCCCCAGGTTCAATTCCTTATGGTCCAGTTTGACTCATACTGACTGAATCCCTGGTAGCTTCCTGGGAACAAGGGTACACAAGTCAAAAAGTGAGGATGCCTCAGGAGAGCCCAGGGAGCACCTCAGGAATTCAATACAACCATCACTCAATTTTGCTATCACCCAGGAAATGGGTTTGGGTGTCCTGGGTGGGCAATGGTCTATATCAGCCAGGCAAGATGGAGACTTTGAAACAATTCCATGGATAATTTTAAAAATTCTGATTTTGCATCAACTCTCCAAATATTCGGAGATTTAAAAAAAAAAAATAATACTTAGTTGTAAGAGACCTCAGAAGAAAACTAGTTCAACACAGGAATCCCCTCTTCAACATCCCTGAAATAATGATGACGGTGACGACGGTGATGTTGATAACACCAACATTTATAGAGCACTTTAAGATTTGCAGAAGACTTTACATATATCATTCCATTTGCTCCTCACAACAATCCTGTGAGGTAGAGACCATTATTACCCCTATTTTGCTGATGAGGAAACTGAGTTAAGTGATTTGTCTAGAGTCATACAGCTAGCAAGTGTCTGAGGCAGGATTTGAAGGGGAGGAAAGGGAATCGGCATTTATATAGAACCAACTATGTGCTAGGCACTGTGCTAAGTGCTTTAGAAATATTAGCTCATTTGATATTCACAATAGACCTTCAAGGTAAATGCTAATAGTCTCATTTTACAATTGGGGAAACTAAGGTAAAGAGAGGTTAAATGACTTGCCCAGTGTCACATGATTGGTGAGTGTCTAGCACTCTCTCAACTTCAGTATCTAAATGTCTCAGGCCTCGCCTCTGCTTGAAGACCTCCATTGCAAGGGAAGTCACTAGGTCCTGAATCTGCCCTTGGACTGCTCTTTGGTGGTTGGGGAGCTCTAATCTCAAAAGAGCTGTTCCCTTATATTAACTTTCCACCTCCTTCCATCATCCTCCCATTGCATCCAATTCTGTCCCGGGGGGTTGAGAACAGATCTAATCCCTTTCAGAGCTTTCAGTCTCCCCAGGATAGGAGACAGGACGTGGTTCTTTTTCAAAGAGGACATGTGAGTGATGTCTTGAGTCACCCATGAATTATATTGAAGTGAGGCAGAGCTACACAAAGTTGTCAGCCTTACTCTTCCAGAGTCATCGAAGTCCAGTGGCAGCACAAAAGTCAGGATGACTGGTGATGGCCCAGGATGCAATGCATGACCTTGGCACCTTCATGTCTGACCAAACTCTAAGCGCTCCACAGCACCTGGTTCAGCAGCCTTCATGGCCACTGGAAAAAATAGTTTCCATCTGCCCATTCTACTGGGTTTGAGGGTAACTCACAGATTCGAGACTTGTCAGTTACCCTCAAGCTGGCTTAGCCCATCTGCCAAGATGGTTTAACCAGCTGTGGCTGCTACATATGCTGCGGCTTCTTGGCACCACAGGTGAGAGTGGGTAAATCCACCAGAGGTGGATGAGCAGCCCCAAAAAGGGCTCAGCAAGCTCTCACACTAGAGGTGTTAGTACCCCCTGAACACCCCACATGCCACAGGAGACACAATACACTGGCTGACTTGGTTAATATTGCCGAAGTGTTTTTGCTCTTGTTTTAATTCCTTATTACAAGGGATGGCTGAGTAAGGGAGGAGGAAGGGATATACTCAGAAATGAAAGTAATATCAAAAGAACAATCAGTAAAGATCTTTTAATGAATGTGAGAGTCCTAGAATTGTAGCTCTAGAAAGGGTCCCAGAAATAACCTATTGTAAGCTCTCACTTTACAGAGGGGGAATTTGGGTGTTGCTCAGTTTCCTCATCTGTAAAATGAGGTAGAGAAGGAAATGGCAAACCACTGCAGTGTCTTTGCCAAGAAAATCCCAAAGGGGTCACAAAGAGTTGGACACAACTAATGGACTTTTTGTTGTTCAGATGTTTTCAGTTATGTCCAGTTCCTCGTGGAGATTTTGGAGTTTTCTTGGCAAAGATACTGCAGTGGTTTGCCATTTCCTTCTCTACCTCATTTTACAGACAAGAAGGGCAGCTAGGTGGTACAGTGGATAGAGCACCAGTGCAGGAGTCAGAAGGACATGAGTTCAAATATCACCTTAGGCACTTGACACTCACTAGCTGTGTGACCTTGGACAAGTCACTTAACCCCAATTGCCTCATCCTACGTCATCTCCAGTCATCCTGATGAATATCTGATCACTGGATTCAAATGGCTTTGGAGGACAAGTGAGATTGGTGACCTGCCCAGCTCTCCCTCACTCAAAGCAAAGTCAAGCGCAAGTCATGTCATCATTTCTTGGATAGCTTAGTCTTCTTCTGCAAAGAAGGATGAACACACACAGACAAGAAAATTCAGGCTAATGGGGTTAAGTGACTTGCCTAATGTCACAGAACCAGTAAGTGTCAGAGGTCAGATCTGAACTCAGATCTTCCTGACTCCAGCCCCAGCACTCTATCCACTGCACACCTCGCTACCCTAGAAGAAGAAACTCAGGTGCTAAAAGAGAAGGGACAGCAAATCTGCGATAGAGGTAAGAATAGGATCCAGATCTCCTGACTTATGAGGTTCAGTGCTCTCTCCATTAACCCCAACCATCAGATCAATTTCAGTCATTCACCTGGAAGTTGAATGTTGGCTGTAACTTTAACCCATATCCTTCATAAAGCTAGAGATCTCATTAATGATTTCCTCCAAATATGCCTCCAAAGGGCTCCTTTTATGGCATATTATGATCAAGTTTCCCTTCTGCCAACCATTTGCTTACTGGATCTTGAGTAAGAGAATGCAAAAATCAAAGCACCTTTTGTGTCTTCTGTAATAAACTTCTCACTTATTTGTTTTCCTTCTCTCCATAGTCAGCCTCTCCTCCTTTGTTAGATCCACTCCCTTTCCCATAATCCTTTAGTCTTATCTCTTGGAAATTTTGCACTAATTTCAGAGCCACAGTTCTTAACCTCTGTTACTACATGAACCTCACTGGCAGTTTGGGGAAGGCTATGGACCCCTTCTCAGGATAATATATTATGTAATTGAAGGCAACGCTAAATATTTGAAAGTAACATTATTTTTCCTATCCAAGTTTATGCTGCCTCCTGTAATCTATTCCCAGGTTCCTGGAACACAAGTTAAGAAATCCCATTTTAGAGAAAAAAAAAGTAACTTACTATGTATTGAGTAAGATAGCAATTCCAAAAAGATCCATTATTTTTCATCTCTATAGATTGCTCTTAGTAAATTTATTGTTAAGAAGGCAATGGGCTGCCCCAGGAAGGCTGTCTCTCACTAGAGTTCCTCAAGTAGTGACTGAGAAAACATTTTTTTGAGTTTCTTGTCTAGACATGGGCTATCTTCCTGTGGTCCCCTCCAACGTTGCCATTCTCTTCAGCGATTCCAGAAATGTAAGGTTCAAGATTGTAGGATTACAGCTGGAAAATCTAGGGGTTTCATCTCATTCATTTATTTCACAGATGAGTAAACTGCATTCAAAGATAGAATGACCTTACAGTTTAACAAAGCTATTACTGGTCTCCAAATTCCACCTTCTTTCCACTACACTAAAGCAAGCAGAAGAGAGAACAAAATATTTTGCAAATCTTAAAATATGATATAAATATTGGTTATTGTTATTACCCTACCATACACTGAATAACACTCAACATGACTTTGGGGCTTCATGGAATTAAATTAGATATGGTGAGTACAAAGAATATTGGTTCTGGAGTCAGAGGACCTGAGTTCAAATCCTGCCTCTGTGTTTATTGTCTGTCTGCTCTTGGTCAACACATTTAGTTTCTCCATCTCTGCCACCTAAAATGAGAGGGATTCGTTAGATGGCCCCTGAGGGCTCATCTAACTCAGAAGTGATCTTATAAGATTTGTTCTCCTTTGAACCAAAGGGCACAAGGAGGAAAAATGGGCAGAAGTTTAAACTGGATGCTTGGAAAAACTACCTGTTCATGACTGGTAAGTGGGATAGGTTGACTGATGACCACTTGGCAGTGATATTGTTTAGGTTAAGGGTATCACAATACAGGTGCTTGACCTCCAGTATCCCTTCCAACTCAGAGTCAGATGCTCTGTTTCTAGACCACTTTTTCCCAAACCATGTTCTATGGAATCCTGGCATTCCAAGTGATATAAAGATCTCAATGTTAGGGATCTTTTCTCCCCTAAATAATTTTTTGAAATTAAGTACACATCAGAAGTACTGAGCATGTATGGAAATTTTTTTCAGTATAATATAGACAAATCTTATATTTCCTACACACAGAGACACACATATACTTTATCATAAGGGCATTCCATACCCCAAGTCCCCCAAACTAGTATTTATGGGTTCTTCCCCTCTATAATTTCAAGCCCCAAAGTACTTGGTGGCCAGATTATCTTGGGAAGCCCTGATACAAACCAATTCCCCTTGGGATGAGTGGTTTTCTTCAATCTACCTCAACAATGTATAACAGAGCCTCTGGCAATCTGATAAGCCTGGTTCCCTGGTAGGGTCCACAATTCGCTGTGGTCTATTTATAGTTTTCCAAGAAGCTCCTATGATTGTGCTGCCTTTAATACTATATAATTAGAATTGGAAGTCCTTATTCTATAATGATACCCCTAAGCTTTAATAGAGCAGAAGTTGAAGTCATCTCTCTGAAGATTTGTAAGTGTACTAACAAAAAACATGCTTAGCTTAAATCCATTTCAAAACTGATGATTTTTTGTAAATCCACAATGGAGTTCATTCATGTCAGTATCCGTCTTTCGATCCTAATTTCGCCTTGGCAGTTCTGATTCTGTAACTGTCAGGATCCACACTCTGGACAAATCCAGAACTTAGAATCAAAGAAGTTTGGAGCTGGAAAGGATCTTGAAGGTCATTTGTCCCCTGGCCTTCTAACTTTACAGGAGAGGAAGAAAAGACCCAGAGCAATTAGGTGACTTGCCCAAGATGGCAAGAGTGAAAAGTAATTGCATGCCATTCGAACCCAGGTCCTCGGATTCCTCATCCCAAGCTCTTCCCACTGCCCTCAGAGTGGACTTTTGTAAAAAGATTCTTTTACATCCTCTGTTTCTTAAAAGAAGGCAGTTTTCCTTACCCCATGATTCCAGAAAAGGGAATTGAGTAACAGGGAGCTGAAGGCACCAACTACAACTGACTGAAGTAGAATTTCTCCCCAAATTCCCAACAAAGAATGGCTGCTTTGAGACCTGCCCTGAATCATGTAGAGGTCATGTCTGTCTGATGGGTTAGGAAGGAGAGAGGAGAAAAGAGAAGGCGAGGGAGGGGAAAGTGGAGAGAAAAGGGAAAATAAAGAGAGGGAGTGTAAAGAGAGGGAGAGAGGGGATGGAGGGAGAAGGGAGGGAAGGAAGGAAGGAAAGAAGGAAGGAAGGAAGGAAGGAAGGAAGGAAGGAAGGAAGGAAGGAAGGAAGGAAGGAAGGAAGGAAGGAAGGAAGGAAGGAAGGAAGGAAGGAAGGAAGGAAGGAATGCTGGAGAGAGAATTGTGTTCAAGTATGGCGTTGACTAGATAGCCTCTGAATTCTTCTACAATTCCGAGCTTTTGTGATTGTTTGCAATTCAGGCAAGCCCAGTCCATCTGAACCGTTCATCAAAGCCAACCACCAAGATGCTTACAGTGTGGAGAAGCTGATTGCCCACATTTTGATTTCAATGTCTAGTTGTCATGGTGATGGATACTTGATCAAGGTAGGAAGGCAAGATAATGCTCAAAAACAACTGGGAAGTTATTTTTGTGTGATCTGCAAGCATACCAACAAAATCGTTTCTTACCTCCAACATTTTTACCATAAAAAAGTCACCAATTGTTGCTTACCCCAAGACCCCATTTATGTCAATATTGTCACTTTGAAGTCCCTTCCAGCTACGTAATTCTGACCCAGGCATCGTAAGATTCCATCTTAGACCTCCTCTTTTCGATAAGATAGTGTCTGAGATTATAGGTTGAAGGCCTTCTGGGTGACTGCCAGGTGGGGCACAGGAGCTGGTCAAATTAGAGATCTTGGCCATGCTAGAAGCAGAATGCTCCAAGCGACTGCTCAGCACTAGCTCATGAGCCTCTGGGTAAGACCCCAGAGGTCTTCTCACCACAAGCTTTTGGTAAACCTGCCTTCTAAAGGATGTGGAGTAAGATGTAATAATCAGTTTTCCAAGTATAAAGAGCTAATTAAATATAGGCCCCTGCAGGAGCAGCTGCCCTGCTAGCTAGGGGCCATCATCCTTAATCCCCTACCCCAGGCCCCTTGGCACGCATTCAGGTTCCCAAGGACTCAGCAGAGGAAGTGCTGGTATGCTCTCTCTCCCAACCTTCCTGCCAATTTCCCCCAACCCTCATCCTTGCAAAAGGGAACTCAGAATCTCCTTAGCACTGTGAACTTTGGGCTAACTCCCTGCTCCCCAAGAATAGTAGACCAGATCTCTCTAGGATCCCTACCATATAGAACATATATGATTACTCCCACTGTTTAAATGAGCAGGGAGTCACAAATACAATTCTTCTGGTCACATGGACAACCTCCCTCACACCTTTAATCAGCCTTGCATCATATGTTGGGGTTCTCCGGGACTTAACCATCTACTCTACTGCCATGCCCTCCAGATACCTGGACACTGTCGCTTCCCCTCTGGATGCACCTAAGGACACTTGGGTCTTGCCATCTGCACCTCCACTGAGCCCTTCATGCTTCCAGGCCTTTCCCACCACGCTGAAGCTGACCCTGCTTCTATATTATATCTCTCATTAAAATGTGAACCTCTCAAAAGTAGAAATTGTCTAGTTTTTTTTCTATTTGTATCTTCAGGGCTTAGCATAGTACTTGACACATAGCAAGTGCCATGTACATTTGTAATTATTTAATTTTTAATAATTTTGATATTTTAACATAATTTGCATTCATTCCTCTGCAATGACTTCCTTCAATGGTTTCCGCATGACTTAGAGTTGACCCTGAGTTTGCCAAGGCTGTATCAGTAGCACACAAGTCCTGGAATGTCCCACCTTGTTGACAAGGGTTTTCACATGGTCCCAGCACCTGACTGCTGGTTTCTTTCCAAGGAACTGCCTGGTTAAACACAAAAAGTCTTATCAACAATAGTCTAGTCACATGGAGATGAGTTATTTGGCCATCACAACCCAAGGAACAAAGACAAATGCAAAATGGAGATCAGTCTCTTGCAAGGGGTCCTCATTCTGCTTCTTCATTGTCAGAGGCAGAGAAATAGAGAAGGGCATCTTAAGACACAGTTTTTAGACCTTCTAAAACTGTAGTGGAGCTGTTACTCATTCTACCTTCACTTTTGGCTCATTCTATCCCTGACATCTTTGTCCACTGAACACATCGAAATGTCACTGGAGGAACTGAAACATATCAATCTTGACATGCTTGCTTTGAATTCAAGAGTGAGGGGACAGCTGCTAGACAGGGACACGATGAGAACCAGAGGCAGGGCTCTCAGCTCCTAGTGGAAACCCCTACTCACAGGCTGTCTAGGAGCTCCTGAGCAAGTGACACCACTTCTCTATGCCTGGGTTTCCTCATCTACAAAACAAAGGGGTTGGGCCTGATGACCTCTAGGGTTACTTTCAGTTCTAAATCTATGACCTGTGACCATCAATATTCCCAAGAGACTCTCTATGACTCTATACGATAGATGATGTTCCAGGTTGCACAAGCAGAAGGAAGCTTCCTACTAAATGATGAGCTCCAATAAGACAGGGCTCCCATCTTATAGAAGCTTTGTCCTCTCCCAAGGCCTCACATGGTGTGCTATGTATATTAGGCACATAAGAGTTAGTTGAATGATTGAGTGGGGAAATAAAGAAATAAAAAAAGAATGTGGTTTTAAAAAAGAACCCCAAGCCAAGCAAGTCACTTAATTGCTATTTGCCTCAGTTTACTCATCTGTAAAATATGGATGATGATAGCATGTACTTCTCAAGGTTGTGAGGATCAACTGAGAAAATAATTGTAGAACACTTAGTGGGGTACCTGGCACATAGTATAAATGTTGGCTATCATTGTTATTACCTCTCAGATATATTGTATCACTGGAAGAATACAGATGTTAAAGAGATGGGCCTTTGTTTCAGAGAGAAGTTCAAGGTCATTAAAAGCACTTCACAGTTTCCTAAAGGCAATCCAGCCCACCTCCCTCCTCATCTTCAGTTCTGACTTGAGTTCATTACTCATCCACAATGTCATGTATGTATGACATGTAAGACAGAGAACATCAGAACCACAGGTGACTAGATCATAGAAAGTCAGAATTGGAAAGTTCCTTAAACCATAGAATGCTGATGATTAGAGCTGCAAGAGGCTTAGAACACTGAACAGAGAACACTGGAGGTACATATATACACATAAGTATGTGTGTGTATAAATTTATGTATTGACACGTGTATATGTGCATATGTACTGCTAGATCAGCTTTAGATAACACATCTAGTTGTAGTCTGGACAAAAACCATTTGGTTTTTCCTGTATGGATATTCAGACTCAAATTTTTTGCATGATGATTAGTGGTTTTTACTATGTTGTGGGGCTTGATGCAGTCATAATGTCATTTACAAGAGGAGGGTCTGGAAGACTTCATCAGCTCTTCCATTTATTTGCATCATCTCGACATCCCCTATAACAGTAGGAATCACCTTCAGCTGCTAGGTGGTGCATTAGATAAAGCACCAAGCCTGAATTTAGGAAATCTTGAGTTCAAACATGGTCTCAGATATTTAATGATTGTGTGACCCTAGGCAAGTCATTTAACCTCTACTTCTCTCAGTTTTTTTTTTCATCTGTAAAATGGAGGTAATAATAACACCTCTCTCTCAGGGCTTCTGTGAGGAGCAAATGAGGTAATCATTGTAAGATGCTTAGCACAGTGCCTGGCACACAGTAAGAATTATATAAATATTAATTATTATTGTCATTAACATATATCTCCTTATTTCATGCCTCTCTTGATAATGATAATAATCAGAAGATGGTCAAGATGTTCTCTATTATTACATCTTTCAAGAAATCATGTTTGAAAAAAGATCATAGGATCATAGGTTTTGATCGGAAAGGGTCCCTTGAGGGAATCTAATCTGACACCTTTATTTCACAGATGACAAAACTGAGGCCCCGAGAGACAAAGTGATTTGCCCAAGTTCATTCAATTATTAAGTGACAGAGCCAAAATGTGAATCCAGGTCTTCTAACTTCAGAGCCAGTGTATATATCTATCCCACCATCTTGCCTCTCAAGTAACTATTTCACAAAAGATCATATAAGTACACTTGGGAGGAACAGATACACACATACACACACAAAATGTGCACACATACATACACACATGTAAACACATGCACACACATACACATACAAACACACATGCACATGTATGCACATATACACATGTGCCCAATACACACACAAGAATTTTTAATGCACTCATCATGGGGCAGGCCAACCACACTTTCACAGTAAAGCAGAAACAACATTTTGCTAGCTAAAAAAGGTCTACTTCTGACGAGCTCCTGGCAGATGATACTCAAAATATCATCTGCCATCTTGGCTTCCAAGCCCATCACTTGTGTGAAATTTCTCTTTCAACGGTTGCCAAGAATTTCTTAACTGCCAGATATAATGGTCTGTTTTTATCCCTTATCCTCTTTGACCTCTTTGTAACATTTTACACACCATGTGCCCAGTATAATGTAAGCTTCTTGAGGACAGGAGCTGTTTTTATTTTTATTCCCCAGTGTTTAGGACAATGTGAGACCCATAGTGGGTCCTTAACAACTGGTTGTTGAATTAAATTTAACTAAATTCCATTATATCACTTTCACGTTTCTTCTGCTCCATATCCATCCACTTATCTATCTCCTTTGCTAGAGCATCCCTCTCTAAACAATGGGTTTAGCAATGGGTTTGTCCCAAGGCTCAGTCCTGGATTCTCTTTTCTCCCTGCATTCTCTCCCTTGGTGATCTCATCTCTAAGTAGATGACTCTCAGATGTAGACACATAATTCTAATTTCTTACCTGAACTACAATCCCACATCACCAAGATCCTGCCATCATTGCCATCTATCTTGCCATCACCTTAAACTCAATAAGTGCAATACTCACTACCCTCTGCTTGAAACATCTCCCTCCTGCAAGCTTTCCAGTTTCTGTTAAGCACACAACCATCTTTCCAGAGAGAGAGGTGCATTCCCTCCGAGTGAATTTTAAGTTTTCCTTCTCCCTCATACCCCATAACCAATAAATCTTACTGACTCTATTTCCAAAACTTTATATGTGTGTGTGTGTGTGTGTATTCCTTTTTCTCACACACTTCCTCAATTACTTCTCCAAATTCAAACATTCATCACCTCTTGTGCCAACTACTGTGCTTGCCTCTTAGTTCATGTTTCTGCTCCAGACTCCCCAGTGTCCAGGTCATCCTACACATAGCTGCTCAGATAACATGACTAGGCCATTACCCTACTCAAAAGCTACATTGACTCCCTATTGCCTCTGGGGTGAAATGGCAAGGTGCTCGATGCATCATATAAAGCTTTCCACAAATGACTTCAATCTTGGAGTGAAAGAGAGCAGTGCTTGGAATCAGAAGAGCTTTAGTTGGAGTCCACCCTCAGCCGCTAGCTGTGTGATGTTGGCCAAATCACTGTACTTCTCTGAACTTCAGTTTTTTTATCTAAAGAGGAAGATCCATTTAAAATGGATATAATCCCAGTTGTCATCACCTCACAAGACTCTTGTGAAGGTCAAATGTATAAATGTATATTTACACAATGGGTAAAAAGTGCTTTGCAAATGGAAAAATGTCATATGAGTTTCAATTGTTATTCATATTATTTGGGGGGTGGTGAGATTTGGGATTTCATTGATATAGGACATTTCCAGTGAGGAAACTCCCTTTACCATTGTAGGCTAATATCCTCTCCTCAGCTTAAAGTCTAAGAAAATTGCCTAGAATACTGAGAGACCAAGGTCACACAGGAAATGTGTCAGAGGTGGGTCCTCCTGACTCCGAGGTCAGCTAACCTACCCACTATACCATACTGCCTCCATAATCAACATATTACTCCCTTCCACAAATTCTATGTTCCAGTCACACTTGACTACTCTCTGTTACCAGCATTCCACCTCACACCTCTGTGACTTTGCATTGAACATTGCCTATGCCTGGAATGCCCTCTCTCTTAATCTCCATGCCTCTCAAAATTTTTGTCTTCCTTCTAGATTGAACTTATTGCCACCTCTTCTTGGAAGCCTTCCCTGATCCCCAAGTTACTAATATTCTCTCCCTCTTCAAAATCCTTGTATTTATTTATCCAGGCATATGCTATATCCCCTGGGAGAGTGGCAGTGACTTTGTCCTTTTTAGGGAGCTATTACATCTTTATTTAATTAGACAAATTCAAAGAATAGTCATAGCATATCCTTGTTCTGACCAGATGAATGATCTAAAGATTCATAGAAATGAAATATGAAACTCTGGAGCTTACTGCTATGCCAAGGAGGTAGTAAAGGTGACTTGTGCCATAGGTGAGAAATCATCAAAGATCCTTGATCTGTCCTTTGTACTCCATACTAGACCCAGAGAATGTCAGAGTTGGATGAGACCTTGTTCCCCTTCCCACTAGTCCGATTCTCTCCTCCATCTCTGGGCATTTTGATATGCTGTCCCCCATACCTAGGACTGGTTCTGTCCTCATCTCAGTCTCCTGAATTCCCTGGCTTCCTTGAGTTCCAGATAAAAGCTTCCTTCTCCAGGGTTCCTTATCCCTTCATTCTAGTATCATCTTTCAACTGATTATTTGCTATCTATCCTGTAGAGAGCGTGTTTGTACATAATTGTTTTCACATCACTTCCTCCATTAGAGTATAAGCTCCTTGATGGCAGGGATAGTCTTTTGTCCCTTTTTGTATCCCAGTGCTTAGTACAATGCCTAGTACACAGTAGGTGCTTAATAAATGTTTACCAATTGGTAAGTAGCAGTGCCAGGATTTGGATCATAGACCTAAAACTGGAAGAGAGCTAAGAGAGCATCTAACTAAACCTCATTTTATCAGTGAGGAAACTTAAATTCCCAGGGAATTTAAGTGACTTGTCCAAGGTCACACAAAGAATCAGTGCTCTTCCTACTGCATTCAATTCTTCCCTTTGTTTTAGGGAGAATTGGGGGAGGGCAATTGAAGGACTTAGGGATTTCCCAAAGACAATGTAGCCCAGTCTCTTCCTCCTGTTTAATTCTCAATCCAATTCATTGTCCATTTGCCAGGTTTGCCCAAAATATATGGATGTCTCTATAATTCACCCACAGGAAGAAAGCAAGAATTTGTTAAGGACCTACTATGTGTCAGACATGGGGCTAAATACTTAAAAAAAATTATCATCACATTTGATCCTAACAACAACCCTGGTAAGGAAGTGCTATTATGATCCCTATTTTACACTTGAGGAAACTGAGACACACAGAGATTAAGTGATTTGTTCAGGGTCACAAAGCTAGTAAGTATCTGAGGTCAGATTTGAACTAAGGTCTTCCTTACTCCAGACTCAGTACTCTATCTTCTTCACTACCTAGTTCCCTCTGTTAAACACACATAATAGGTATGGTTGTCTCAAAAATTTTGTCATTGCCCAGTCATTTCAGTTCTATCCAACTCTTCATGACCCCATTTGGGGTTTTCTTGGCAAAAATATTGTAGTGGGTTGTAACTTCCTTCTCCAGTTCATTTTATCAATGAGGAACCTGAGGCAAATGGGGCAAAATTACTTGCCCAGGGTCACACAGCTAGTAAGTGTCTGAGGCCAGGTTTGAACTCAGGAAGATGAGTCTCTCTGACTCCAAAACCAGAATGTCTCTCCACAGCACCACTTAGGGGCCCTTATCAAAAATAGGCATGTTTTGTTCACATGTTGCTTTTCCCGCATGGCATATATCACACAGAAACTGACCTCAAACATAGATCCTAATGTTTTCTGAGAAAAACCCATCACTGAACTGTCCTTAAGGCTAATATCTTGTAAAGCAGCTATTGAATAAGTTTCTCATGTGAAAAGACCCGGAAGCAGGGGTGAGAGGAGAGGCAGGCAGTCCAGGAATCTTAGAGTGACTTATAAAGACAAAATATATTCTGTTTATAATAATTATTATTATTTTAATAAACTTGTGTCTGTCTGGCCATTTCCAGCTAACAATATGCTTTCAATTTATTAACCCAAACCAACCTTATGACAACCCTGCAAGGAAAAATGACCTCAGTCAGCAGAATGTGAGACAGGTGGACACCCAGGCTTCCCTCTATCTTTTGTTCACTGGAGACAGACAGAGATAAATTGGTGGTGTCTGGAAAGCGTACATGGGATGCAGAATGCATTACCTGCCAGATGAGGCTGGGCCTTAAAATGCACCAAATCTATCTCTGACAATGTATTGTGCCCTAATGAGCCTGATTTGCCTTTCCCTTCCCAATGGAGTTGGATGAGACTGACTTTCTTCATTCAACAAGACCCTAAGGATAGCCTTCCTCCTCTAGGGGAAATTGTCTTCCCATTCCACTTCGCTGATAAAGGAAGGAACACTAGAGTTGAAGCATGAGTTTAAAGCCCAAAATGTGTGTGACTGTGTGTAAATGAGTTATTTTACTAAGCCTCAGTTTTCCTAACTATAAAATGAGGAGGTTGGATTAGGCGGTTTTTAAATCCCCTTCCAACTGCAAATACTGTGAGTCAATGATACTATTATTTTCATGACATGATCAGTTTCAATTCACAAGCATTATCTAGTGCTAAAAATTAATAAAGAAATAAAAAAAAATCTGCCAGTGAATAAACATTTGTCCTGGGCTCAACATTGTGGATACAAAGGCAGAAACATGTCCTCCCCAAGCATTTTACAAGGTCCTCTTGTGGTAAGCACCATAGTTAGAAAGGCAGAATGATGGTTTTCATTTCAAATAGTAAATCACTGGGAATAATAGATAGCATTTAGATGGCACCTACTATGTACTTTACCATTATATCATTTGATCCTCTCAACAACTCTGGAAAGTAGGTCCTATTATTATCCTTATTTTCCATATGAGGAAACTAAGGCAAAAGAGGTTAAGCATATTGTTTAGGATCATACAACTAATAAATGTATGAGGCAAGATTTGAACTCAAGTCTTCCTGACTTTAGGTCCAGTGCTCTAACTGCTGCACCACCAGCTGCCTTATTAATATGAAGTCATAAACAAGTCATTTAACTTCTCACATTCCCACTTTACTCATCTGTAAAATAGACTCCAAGACCTCTTTTAAATTTAAATTTATTATCTATATCCCTATGAATAATAGGAGAGAGAGAGAGAGAGAGAGAGAGGGAGGGAGAGAACAAAGGGGATCAGGAAAGGTTTCCTGGAGGAGGTGGCACCAAGCTGGGCTTTGGAGCAACCTAGGGTTTCTGAGGTGAATGTGAGAAAGGTGTGAATTCCAGAAATGGGACACAGCCTTTGCAAAGTCACAGAGGTGGGAGATGGAACATCACACAACCATAAGTCCTATGTCAGTCATCTAAGGACCAGTCTAGCTAAACTAAAAAGGTTCATAAAAGGAAATAGTCACTCTGGAGCATGAAAACCTCAGGAAAAGGCAGGCCTGGGCGGGGCACCATAGTGGGGGATTGTGGGAAGTATGAAGACATGAAACACATGGAGAAGTAGGGGAAAGGTGTACCCAAAAGTGAGGGAGGGGAGAGTAGAAAAAGAGTTGTAGGGTAACAAAAATTTGTCAGCTTGCAAAAGCCACGTAGTAAGTGTGAGCACAGTTGCAATTTGAGTGGATAGTATTCTCACAAATAAATTCACATGCTATAACAACATAAATGTAGAATCATTTCAATCAGAGAAATAGAGTCAGAAGGGAGCTCCAAGGCCATCTATTCCAACCACCATCACATAAAGATGAGAAATCTGAGGCTTGGAAAAATTAAATGACTTCCCAAGGTCATAGATCAGAGAATCACAGATTTGTATCCAGAAGGGACCTTGAAGGCCACTTATTCCCACCCTCCAATTTATATGTGAAGGAATTGAGGCCCATAGAGAGTAAGGAACTTGTTCAAGGTCATACATGTGGTGCGATTGGTGCAGCTGGAATTTTAATCCAGATTCTCTGACTCCAAATCTAGAATTGTTTCTATAGAACCACACTATCTCTCTAATACTCCAGTATCCCTAGATTATCTTTTGGATTCATTTAGTATACAAAGTAACACACTACTTGGGAGGAAACCAGTGCTCTCTGACCCCTACTTCTCCATTGATGAAGGGAATAGGAGGGAACTGAGTGGGGAGAAGAATTACAATGACTCAGGGGATGATTTTACCCTTCCTGCAAGTGTTCTAGTAAGAACATTGAGTGTACATAGCATACAACACCGTCAGAAAGCGCAACTAGTTCAGAACACTGAGGTGCAATGAAAAAACAAACCTTGTATCCACTGAACAACTTTTTTCCTAAGTAATCCAGGAAGACTGGATTCAGCACCATGGTCAGGAGATCCTGTCCCAGTAGCCCTGCAAGAGGAGTGCATCTAGTCTTTTATCATAATTACCCTGAACCCTGGTTACCATGCTTCTCCCTTCCATTTAGGAAAAGATGGAGAAATGAAACTTGGGGGCCCAAGTCTTCTAAACAGTACCCTTGTCATCATTCTAAATTCATTTAAAGACCCTTCAAGGGATACACGGTCTACCAAATTAATTCAATAACCACTTTGCTAATATACATTAATCAATAATCTATCAGACTAATTCTCTTTGGTACCAGTAAACTCAAAGCATGGTAGCCTGTTGGACAAAGGAGAGACAAAATTTCCCACTTTGTAGTCTCCCTAGTTAGCCCCTGAATCAGGGGACAACCTTTCAGATCATAGAATGTTGGGTCTTGAAGAGAACTCAGAAGTCATCAAGTGTAATCACTTCATTTTACAAATAAAAAAAAACATTCTGAGATATGTGAATGAGCTTTCCTAAAATTCAATTTCTATGCTCTATCTTCAGAATCTTATTCCTGCTTATTACCATGAAACTCTGCTATCATTTGAGTACCATATTTTTAACCCACATTTTCATAATGACCTCACCCCTTCACAGTATTTTCTCTTTACATATGCCCATATTTAGAGACTCATTTATGTTTTGTTGCCTCCTTTTCTAAGGTTCAAACTCCCTCAAAGGCCATCTATTCATAACATAGAATGAATCACTTTCCTCACATGATTTTCTACCTGACTATATGCAGTAGGGGCTTTAACTAGGAATGAGGCAAGAGGGAAATATTTTTTCTGAAGCATGAAACACTTACAGGAAGGGAATGCCTGGGTAGGGCACCAGAATGAGCATCTTTGGGTAGCATTATGATAGTTGGAAGGCACTGGACACATAGCATTGGGGAAAAGAAGCATTAAATGGTGAGAGAAAGAGGTAGTGGAAATTTCCCAAACTAATACTTTCATACTTTCGCAATTTTGCTCATTTGAATGTTAAAAAACACATTTTCAGATGTTTAAAGTGTTGTCATATAACAGAGGTCAGTGAAAAGAAAGTAATATTAAAATCAGAGAACCTAGGCTAAAAATCTCACTAATAGACTTACTTAACAGGCTTTGTGACCTTTTACCTCTCCAGGTTCCCACTTCCTCCTCTGAGAAATAGGGGTGAACTAGATGGTCAGTACAGTTCTTTCTGATTTGAATTATGTGATCCTAAGGATTCAATTAATTCTTGACTTCAGAAGGCAGAACTAGAACCACTGGGATAGACGCTAGAGAGGGTCCAATGTGGAAATTGTACCCTCTGCATGTGTGCACACACATCATTGTTCAGTCACTTTAGTTGTGTCTAACTCTCCATGACATCATTTGGGATTTGCTTGACATAAATACTGAATGGTTTGCCATTTTATTCTCCAGATCATTTACAGATGAGGAAACTCACGCAAACTGAGTTAAGTGACTTTTCCAAGGTCACAGAGCTAGTGTCTAAGGACGGATTTAAACTCAGGAAAAAAAGTCTTACTGATTCCAAGCCCAGTTATTTAGCCAGTGCACCATGTAGCTACCCCTACATACTTCACTTTATCAAGAGAAAATTGAGGGTGCAAGAAGGAAAGGGGTTTGCCCAATGTCACAAAATGAATTTGTGGCAGAGTAGGGACTTGAACCCAAGTCTCTTAACTCAGTCCTCTCATTGCTTCCTGATTTAAGTGTGCAGATGCCCTAAAACATGAGATTTTATTTTATCACATAAAAAATCCAGGCCTTTTTATCTACTAGAGTCAGGGTCCCTGTGTACAAAAGTCTCTTTCCTCAGGGTGGTAGAAAAACAAATACATATACAGTGTTGCTGGAACTACGAATTGGTCTAATTACCCTGGGAAACAATTTTGAATTATTGTAACGACAAAATTGATATAATTATCTGTAGCTTTGGCCCAGACATCCCAATGTTAGGGTTATACCCAAAAGAGGTCAAAGATAGGAAGGTCTATATGCGCAAAAATATTCATAGTAGCACTTTTATATAGTAGCAAAGAACTAGAAACAAAGATGCCCATCAATCAGAGAATAGCTAAGCATAGTTTAGTGCTGGGAGGCAATGGAATAATACTATGCTGAAAGAAGCAATGAGGAATTCAGAGACGTGCAGGAAGATTAACATGAACTGTTACAGAGTGAGGTAAGCAGAACTAGAAAAAAGTGTGCCCAGACTACAACAATTTAAATAGAAACAATAGCCATAAAGCTGCATGCTGTCTAATTAAAGTGACCAGACTTGGCCCAGAGAAGAAGTAATGAAATGTGCTTGTCTCTTTTTATCAGGAAGGGGAGCACTGTGAGGACGGATAATTGTACATTCTGTCTGATCCAATTCATGTGTTGGTTAGTTTTAGAGGACTACTTTTTTCTCCTTTTTTATGATTTGTTACTAGGTGAGGATGGGGAGGATGGGTCAGTCATTGTTTTAATATTGTCTGACTTTTTGTGACCATGTTTGGGGTTTTCTTGGCAAAGATACAGGAGTGGTTTGTCATTTCTTCCTCCAGCTCATTTTACAGATGTTTTCATGAGACAAAATGACTTGGGCAGTCAGACACCTAGTGTCTGAGGTTGGATTTGAACTCAGGAAGATGTCTTCCTTTCTCCAGACTCAGCACTCTACCCACTGAGCCCCCTAGTTCTCTAAAAAAGTGTTTGCTGTTCTTCAGTGATTTCAGTCATGTCCAAGTCCTTGTGACCCCATTTGGAGTTTGTTTTTAGCAAAGATACCGAAGTTTGCCATTTCCTTCTCCAATTCATTTTACAGATGACAAAACTGGGGCAAACAGGGTTAAGTGACTTGCTCAGGGTCACACAGCTAGTAAATACCTGAGGTTGGATTTTAACTCAGGTCTGGCTGACTCCAGACCCGGCACTCTATTCACCATGCCACATAATCATAAGCAAATATGACATAAAAATAAAAGATATCAATAAAAATCAGATTTCAACAAAGTCTCCTCTCCCCTCAACAGTGACTTGTTGAAGTCATATATTCAGGCTACTGAAGGGGTAAGCTATATTTACAGTGGAAATAGTACTTGGAGTAAAGAGATCAGGGTCCTATTCCTAGCTCTGCCACTTGTGAGTCATAAGTCAATCCCCATCTCTTGGCCTCAGTTCTTCCAGGAAGTGAAGGGAGATGGAACAAGTTATTTCTAAGGTCTTCTCCATGACTATCTGACCATGCACTGACAAGAAATCAGGAATAAATCAGTTGTCACAAGAGTGGGAGCTTTTTGCTTCTTGTCTCTGATCTGGTCTGTACATAGTTGCTTTCATGTTGTTTCTCATTATATTTTGAGTTCCTAGAGGAGAGGCACAGTGTATTTGTTTTTCTCTATATCCCCAGTGCTTAGTATAGTGTCTGGTACACAGCAAGTGCTTAATAAATGCTAGCATATAGAAAAAGCTGTCAATCCATGCAAGAGGATACATCAATTTCTTTTTATCTCCTGCATAGAAACAAAGCAGTTGAGCACTGAATGAGCTGATCCATGGTTTTTCATTATTGCTCTTTGTCCTGAAAGCTCAAGTATTGTAGGATATGAGACCAAGCCAGAAAGTGAAGACAGGGACCTGGGAAATTCAAGACAAAATCACACACACACACACACACACACACACACACACACACACCCCACTCTAAATATCCAGGTAATTGAGGTACCTGCTGGATCTGAGAACTGAAAAGGCCTCAGTCTACAGTTGAGTTTACTGTCTCAAATCTCTGCTCCCCTTTATGGACTCAGTGTCCCCAAAATATTCCTGGCATTGTCCATCTGCACATTGAGATCACCCCCAACTCCCCTGGAAGTCAGGCAATGTTCACACCAGTACTTCTGGTAATCAACAGCATTGGCCTCTAAGGGGCTGCCAAAGCATATGGGCTATTAGCCCATATTTTAAATGTTTTCCTTTACATATGTGGATCCCCTTCCTCATAAGTGGTGATGCCTTGATAAAAAGTTCATTTTTTTTGGCTGTTCCTCACTCCCTAGCCTGAACTGAGGTCTTATGTCAGTGAATTTCTAGGAGGAGAAGACTGTGTGCATTCGTTGCCTGCTCTCACTGTAAAAACCAATAACTTTCTTTCCTCATTGCTTATAAACAGCAACCAGATACTGGTCATGGACCCAGGCAATAGTGGCTGACTTTGAGAAAGAATGTAGTGTGGTGCATAGAGGGCTAGTCCTGACATCAGGAGGAAATGGATTTGAAGCTCAATATACCTTTCACACTTACTAGCTGTGTGACTGGGATAATTGACTTAGCCACTCTGGATCTGTCTTCTCATCTGTAAAATGGGGACAAGAATAAATATACTTATTACAGAGTGCTGGTGAGAAAGAGCTTTGTAATGTCAATTTCGTGTTTATTTTTTGGTCCAGAACTGTGATTTCACCTAGAGAATTCCCAGTGTGGAAATTCCCTACACTGATCCTTATCAGTAACTTAGTGTATTACATTATTAGTTACTGTAATATTGGGGCAGCTAGGTGGTGCAGTGCATAGAGCATCAGTGCAGGAGTCAGGAGGACTTGAATTCAAATCTCACCTCAGACACTTGACTGTCTGACCTTAGGCAAGTCACTTAATCCCAATTGCCTCACTAGCTGTCTGACCTTAGGCAAGTCACTTAATCCCAATTGCCTCAACCTGGGTCATCTCCAGTCATCTTGATGAATATCAGGTCACTGGATTCAGATGTCTCTGGAGGAGAAGTGAGGTTAGTGACCTGCACAGCCCTCAAAACATAGTCGAGTGCAAGTCATGACCTTATTTCTCTGATGGCATGGTCTTCTTCAGCAATGATGGTCGAACACACACTGTAATATTACAGTACTATTAGAAAATTGCTGGGGTAGTGAGAGGTTAGGTGATTTGCCCATGGTCTCATTGATAATATATGTTGGAGACTAGACTTGAACCCAGGTCTTCTTAACCTAGACAACTAGTCATCTCACTAGGCTACCTCTCCATGTATTACCTCAGCAAGATGGATTCATTCTCCCACTGAACTTACCATCCAGAACTGTACCTGGCTTTTCATCTCCAGCACCTAGCACAGGCCCTGACACATTGTCAGTGCTTAATAAATTCTTATGGAATTCAGCTGAATCATGTTTCCTATGGTGTTCAAGGCTGGACTGAGAACTCTCTGAGGACAAAAACTTCCCCTTGAGCTACTTTTGTATCCCCTACAGGATGCACAGCATGGGGCACATGGCTGAGGGACTCAAGAGACACTAGTTAGTTGAATTACTTTCCAACCCATCAAAGGTATATCCAATTTAAAAAACACTGACAAGGGGTGAAGTTATTTACCCATGTGCAATACCTGGGGAGGAGGCAAGGACAGCCTCCAGAAAGGTGGGCATCCTACAAAGGAGAGAACTTTAGATGAACTGTCTGTAAAAGGTCCATCACTGAGAGTAAGCATTATCCACATTGGTTAGGTACAATCTTGGCAAAGGCACTTCTGAATGGAGTGGGGGGGGGTGGAATTCCACAAGTCAGTCCTCTTCACCTCCCCCATTAAACCCAGCACATAGACATTTGTGACTAGTGGTCTCTGCCCTCCTGGAGAATCCTCTTTGGCAAAGTGATTTCTTAATCTCAGGACTCCTGCCTCATCCCCTCCCCAGCACTCCTCCCAAAGGGGCTCTGAAGGATGGTCCTGGGGCAGCCTTCGGTGAGATACTCAGCAGAACTTTATTCACCACCTGGGTTATCTAAAAGCTGTTCCATGTCCTTGGCCGAATCCATACGCTTCCTGGTTCTTAAAAGGCTACAAACAGGAGTTGGTCAGGGGGAGGGGGGGTTGTGTTAAAAGTCTCCGGGTCCAAAATAATGGCCATTGGGTAGCTGACCATGGTCCTGGAGTGACAGCTGCTAGAGGCCTCTGGGTGGGGCAGTTGGCGGTATGGACAGATGGAAGAGGGTGGGGGTGGGGAGCCAGAGTGAGGGGTCAAGGCTCTGGGCTGCCTGGTGGGAGACGGTCTGATTGTTCTCCCGCCCTCCCTCTAAGCTGACATGGTAACCCAGAGGGTACCGCGTGGTGTAAAAGCAAGCAGATCTCCAGTGCCATGCTACTCCAGCTGCATTTTCAGGATCTGCATCCAAAAAAAAAAAAAAAAAAGGGTGGGGCATTCTGCTACAACCGCCATCCATGGCTACGGCCAAGAGTGGGATCGGATTGTATCATTCCAGAGGATGCTGATGCAGGTTTCCATCTGCCTGCGTCCCCACTCCCACCTCCCTCTAGCCCTGGCATTTTTTTTATCCTTTTCTAAGGTGGGGCATCACTAAGGAGATACAGCATCTCTGGCGCACGACCTGTCCTCTCTTTTCCTGCATGCAGAGAGGAGCCGGGCTGCCAGTAGGTGTGTGTGGATGTGGGCGTGGGCGTGGGTGTGGAGGGGGAGTTAGATTCCCGGAAGGGCAGCAGCCTGCAGCAGGGGACCCCCTCCCGACTCCTGCTGGGTGGGCGGCCTCTTCCCCAGTGGGAAAGGTGGTCTCTGTGTGCCCCCCCAGTCTGCCCCTCTCCCCAGTCCACCTCCCCTAGACCCACCTGGTCGTTGAGGTTCTGCAGGGCTTCCTTGCCCGTGGCCCTCCGGATCTCCACCTTCCTCCCGGACGATTCAACAGATGGCTGGCGGCCGGGGCCGTGCCTGGAGTAAGGGCCGTCTGAGCCCAGGTGGGCCACGTCCCGCTGCTGGGCCACCACCTGCCCCGAGCCCCGGCCCACCGACAGCGAGTCAAAGTCGATGGTCTTGTTCTCCGACGAGCCTTCCACTGGGCAGAACATGCCGCAGAATTTCTGCCGGGGCTTGGGACTGCCCGAGCCCAGGTTTTTAAAAAAGGCCGGGACCTCCTCATCCTCCCCCTGCTTCCCTGACGAGCCTTTCCTTTCGGCCATGGCTCCGCCGCCGCTGCCGCCGGGGGCTCCGGGCACCGCTCTCACGCTTTGCCTGCGCTAGCTGTGTGGCTCTGCTGTAGCTTGGGCTCGCTGGGTGTGTGGCTCTCTCTTTCTCCCTGCCCCCCTCCTCTTCTTTTCTTCTCTCTCTCTCTCTCTCTCTCTCTCTCTCTCTCTCTCTCTCTCTCTCTCTCTCTCTCTCTCTCTCTCTCTCTCTCTCTCTCTCTCCCCTCCTTCCCTCCCTGCCTTTCGCTCTCTCCTTTCCTCCCTCCCCTCCTTTTCTCCCCTCTCACTCCCTATCCCTCCCTCCCTTCCCTCCTTTCTTCTCTCTGTCTCTCTCTCCCTCTTTCCCTCCCCCTGTCTCCCGTACAGGAAAATCCACGAGCTGCCAGCCAGCTGCTGCTTCTTCCAGAATGCAAGGTGTTACCGAAAGGAAGGAACCCCACTCCCCTGCCCCGACCCTTGCCTCCTCTACCGTTCTCCTTCCTTTCCTCTCCCACGCTCGGGGGAACTGAACTGGCCTTAGGGTGGGGGGCGGGCAGTGAAGTTCTATCCAGAAGATTGGATTCTGCCGCTGCAATGGGGAGGGGTCCAAGGGGTGGAGGAAGAAGGAGGATGTGACCGATTCCCAGCAGCCTGAGGAGGGAGAGAAAGAGAGGATGGGGCTAGGGGCGGGTCTGGGCTGGTTGGGAGGTTGGGGCTATCCAGCGGCTGAAGACTGAGCATAGATCCGGAAGTGATGCGGCCAGTGGTCCATTGGCAAATGGATCAGAAGGGGTCGTAGGCAACGAACCCGAGGGGGGAGGGGAGAAGCTCTTACAAGTGAGAGGAAAGACAAGTATTGAGGAAGAGGGAGGATCCCCGAAACTCGGATCTCAGCCCTCCTTATCTAGCCTGCTGCCCCACCCAACTCTCATCCCAGGGTCTCTCGTGCAGTGACTGGAGGACCCAGGTCCCAGTCTGTTCCCACCAAGGACACCTGTTAGCTTTCCACACTCTACCCCACCCCCCATTGTTCTACTTCTCCTAGGATCACTGACTTTCAGTAGTGAACCTCCCTTAACCGGCAACCTACAGATGAGGAGACTAAGGAGCATGTGAAAGTCACACAATCTGACTGGGTCTGGGTTTAAGCCCAACATCACAAAATCACATATTTGCGCCTGCCCCAAGATGTGCCCAGTAGAGATGACTGGATTGTAAGTGATGCCCCGAACTACACGTTTGGTTCTCTATCTCATTGGAGGACTGTCTGTGTAAGTTTGGGATACCTCCATTACATACCATTTATCTACCCAACAAGTAATGCCAGAAGGCTGCTGCTAGAGCAAAGTATGAAGAAGGCACCAAGAGGGAAGCGTTTTGATAAAGGCGCATTCTTTCATTCCAGTGTTCTATGTGCTCAGAAAGTACTTCACTTTGTGATAAATCCTACAAGTCATCTCCTGTGCCTAAGGTTTCCTCCTTCCTCATCTCTGCCTCGCAGAATCCTCTTCATCAAGGTTGGGTTCAAGCTCTGGCTCTCCAATGCCTTATGAATGCCCTAACTTCTTTCCTCTCAACTTAGTTTGTATTAACTTTCTTGTAGACATGCTGAGTCTCTTGAGAGCAAGAACTGTTTCGTCTTTGAATCCCTAGTGCTATAACAGTGTTTTGTGTGTAATAAGTATTTTAATGTGAATTGAACCAAAGTGAATCCAGCCTTATTTTCCAACAAAGGCTTAAAGTGTCCAGTGAACGGGACACAGAGGGGATGCTATTCTCAAACTCTGCCTAGGGGGTGCAATTCTGTCCACACCCACCACCCTTCATAAAGCTTTCTGTGATGGAACAGTGTAGTAGGGAGGATTACAGTCTAGACCGATGCCCTAATGAAGAGAAGGTGGGGGACAGGAGCAGTTCGGAGATTTTCATTGCATCTTTTCCTTGGTCCATTATGATTCATTTTTCAAAAAGAAGTATAAACCATCTTTAAGGAATGTTTTGACTATGGCATTTCCCTTACTCTTGTTCTCAGGTCTTCTGCTACCCCCAGTTTCCCCCAGCATAGGATATGAAATTAGTGCTGGATTTGGCATCAGAAAGGCTTGAGCTCCAATTCTACCCCAGAAATTTATGAGCTGTGTGACTCTAAGCAAGTCTCTGGGCCTAGGTTTCCTCATCTGTAAAATGAGGGAGTTGGATTCAATACCCCCCCCAAGGTCCCTTTTACCTTTAAATCTATGATCTTCAGTTGCAATCCCAGCTCTGGAGTTGGGAAAATTCATTGATTTCTATAGTGCCCAGTTTCCTCTTCCATAAATGAGAAGGGTAAACTAAACGATCTCAAAGATCCCTTCTAACTCTAAATATCTCCTTATGATCCATTATCTCTGCCTCCTGTGGGGGGGGGAGGGATTTTCCTGGTCTTTGGATATGGGAGATACTATGAAAGGGAGAAAGGGAAACCAAGGTACAAAGGGGAGAGAAACAAGAGTGTCAGTGAAGGAAGTTCAAAAGACAGGACTGAAGCTGAAATTCTGAGGGGAGGAGCCTGAGGAGAGTATCTCAATGAAGCAGGGCTCCTTCCAGGCTTCCTTCCCTAGACCTTGGAGGTCAAGAGATAAAGGCTAACTGAGCAGGGTGACTGACAGACAAACAGGGGTCAAAGTTGAGTTCCTTCAGCATCCTGGTCCCTCCTTCTTCCTTCAAACATACACACTCCCCTCTTGTCTTTCAATATAGCTCTCCAAGGTTGCCTAGCACTGGCAGGAGAGCCTGCCTGTGAGTCTGCTTTTGTGGTGTGTGCGTGTGTGTGTGTGCGTGCGTGTGTGTGTGAACAACGGACACCCATTGAAAAGTTGGACACACAAAATCTAACCAGTGCCCATGATGCTTCCTTCTCATGGTGTTCCTCCCATAACTTCATTGTGACCACCCCATTCCCATCCCCAACCACTGCTTGAGCCCCCACTGCCACTCTCCTCTCCCTTTCTGCAGCTGCTCCAACCTGAAAGGATGCAGTCTGAATGCTGAAATTCAAATGTGACTGAGGCAAGACAACTGGGCATGCCCAGAAACTGGGGTGCTTGAAGGTGGAAATTAAATGAGCTACTAAATGTGGCATTGCAGCCCTACCTGAGATCTTGACCCGCTGGAAGGCTGGATGAGACTGGGCACTCCATCTGCTCTCTGTAATGCAGCTATCAGTCTCTGAATGGGTTCGAATCAGGAGGCAGGGGTTTGCCAGTGTTATCAACCTTTATGGGTGATAGGGGATGGGGGAGGTCTCAAACTGAAAAGGGAAAGGAAATTAAGAAAGAAAAAAGTGCATGGGTGTGGAAAGGAAGGAAAGAAGAAGAGAAAAAGAGACAGAAGCCTCTGGCACTTAGCACCATGGCAGGGAACTGCTGACACATTTATTTTGTTAACAGTAGGAAAAAAGCCCCTTTTGCTCACACTGGAGTCTCACTGTAGCTTGAAGGTGACACTAGAATTTGAAAGACTATGCCAGTAGGATTAGGGAAGTAGTGTGGAATAGAAGAAATAATGCTGGGTTTGGAAGCAAGAGTCAGCTGGAATACATGACCTCAAGTTCCAACTCCAATACTCTGTAGTCATAGGTCTGTGAGACTGAGTTTGACTTATGGCCCTGCCACTTACTAGTTGTGCAGACTTGTGAAAGTAGTTTAAGATCCCCAGGACTCAGCTGTCCTATCTAGAAAATTAGTTGGGTGGATAATCTCTATGACCCCATTGGTTCAAATCCCATAGTCCTCAATCTAAGAGGGATGGGGTAGCAAATGGAGGACTGGACCAGAGGCAAGATGACCTGGCCACGATTTCTACCTTACAGACTTAGGATCATAGATTGGGAGAGCTTCAGAGGTAGTCTAACCCAATCCTCATTTCTTAGATGGGGAAAGGGAACTGGATGACCTTTGAAGGCCCAAGTTCTCCTTCTATGATGCTTCATTTTACAAATAAGGAAACAAGCTCAGTAACATTAAATGAATTGCCAAAGGGCACACAGTGAATTTCCAAGAAGGTTTTCAAACCTGGGTCTTCCATCTCCAAAAGCAGTTCTGTCTTCACCTTACCATTTTTTGTATAGTTATGGACAAGTCCTTTAACCTTTTGGGGGTCTTGATTTCCTCATCTGTAAAGAGGGAATAATAATGCCTTGAGTACCCACCCCACAGTGTTTTTGTATGTATGAAGTGAGATAACATATCCAGCACATTGCAAAGTACATATAGATTGTTATTGTGACCAACCGAGAATCACTTTGATGATTGGTCTAGCACCAGACATGGATTTCTAAGAAAAGTATTGGCAGAGATGGCCACCAAGTGATGGAATTCCCATGGTCACAGTAATTCATGAAGACCAAAGCAGGAATGGTGTTCTTTGGTGGAGCACCCATGCTGAGGAAATCAAGGAGTTTATGAAGTACCAAAGGAAAATGGTTTAATCTTAGAGACACCGTTTTCCTCCTTCTCAATTGAGTCTATCATATACCAACCTCTATATTTGGTATACTATTCTATAAAAGATAACACTTTGGATGGTATTGTTATCATAAGCTATTGGCTCTCAAAGTATGGCATTCAGACACCTGGGGGTCCCCAAGACACTTTCAAAGGGTTCACAAGGTCAAAATTATTTTGATAATAATAGTGAGGTTTTATTTGCCTATTAAAATTCTCCTCCTTTTTCCAACTACAAATCTGGATGAAACTGGTATATCCTTCAAACAAAACAATATATGACGACAGATTGGATGTATAAGTAGGTGTGACAATCTACCTATCAAACTGAGACTGATATTAAAGAGATTTGCAAAAATATGTAAAAAATTCCACTCTCATTTTTGTTTTATAAAATAGTTATTGTTCATAAAATACATTATTTATGTTAACTTGTAATGGGTTTATTATTGTTACACTAGATTGATTAATAAATATTTTAAAATTTTATCAGTTTCAATTTATAATATTAGAAATATAAATAGATATAACCCACACAAATAAAAGCTCTTATGGGTCCTCAATCGTTTTTAAGGAGGTAAAGGGAATCTGAGATCAAAAAGTTTGGGAACCACTGGCATAGACCATTGCTAGCAAGGGTGATGTGATGTGAAAAGAGCCTTCTCTCTGTTAATGATGATGGTAAATGTTACTTTTTAGTGGCAAGAGCATAAGATTAAGAGTTAGGAAAGACCTGGAATTGTACCATGCCTCCAGTACTTAATAAGTCACCTGACCCCAGTTTTTTCTGTATCATGGTGTTATATCTATAGTAGTAGTAGTTATTGTAATAGTTGCTTGTAATTAACATTTTAATTATCTAGTACTTTAAAGTTTGAAATTACTCACACATGACCTCATTTAACCCCCATCACAAACCAGTGACATAAATACTACAAGTATTGTAGTTTTGTATTGTATCCACCTCTTACAGATCAGGAAACTGAATCTGAAAGAAATAAAAATGGCTTGCCCCATGTAACAGAATTGTCAAGGGCTAGGAGCAAGATCTGAAACCAAATAAATGTCTCTAGTACCTTTTCTACACTACACTTTTCTAGTATCTACAACTCTGAGTTGCTGTGAGGATGAATGAATGAAAATAAATTAAGTGCTTCTGTCACAGACCAGGATGTTAGTGGAACTTGGGTGGCATGAATTGATGCCAAAATATTCACTCCACTAGCCAGCTCTATTTTCAATTGAGACTTGGTAGAGCAGATCTAGGAAAGTCTGAGTTAATTTTGCCCCAGGTGGATTGCTCTAGGATCCAACTTTGGACTCTTTGGGCAAGAAAGATATAGATGGTTTTAGGACTTTAGTGGAGAATTTCTGAGCTCCCTGGGAACTTCTCTTATGACAGCTTTTATCTTTTTGCCAGTTAGTTGCTTGTACTTCCTGGTCAACTTATTTATCCATGTTATGTATTGCTTTTACTTGGAGGTCATTGAACATGTTTTTATTAAAGGCATTCATTATCTGAACCCTCAGGTTTTGAGTGATACACTGCATCAGACCAGTGCCTCCCCTCTGAGATTATATACAATTGATCCTGTCTGTATCTAGGGGTATTTGTCTCCCTCATTTTTGCATCTTTCTTTGTATCACCATCCCTTATCACAATGCCTACCACATAGTAACACAATAAATTATTGTCAGCTGACTAAAGGATCAGACTTGAATAGCTTCTTATGTGTCAAGTACTATGCTGAACACTTAAATACCAAAACGAAACCTAAGACACAGTCTGCCTTCAAGGATATTACATTCTAATGACATAAATAAAACACATAGGCAAAAGAAATTTTTTTTAACAAAGTCTAAGGTGATCTATAAATGCATGTCTGAACTATATAATCCCTTGATGCTATGAATTGCCAGGACCTCAATTTCCTCATCTTAAATATAAAGGTATTGAACTAGCTTACTACTGAGGACTCCTTCAGCTCTAAAGCTATGATTCTGTGACCATATTGTTATTATCACCACCACTGTCTCTTCTTTCTGTTCATCATCATTAGTAATAGTAGAAATAGTATTTTTTTCCCTAAAAACTCAAAGCAATCTCACAGCCATTTTCTTACTGTATCCTGAAGATATCCCTTTGGGGATATCTGAGCACTCTCTGCCCCTCCTCCCATTCCACATGTCATGAAATTGAAACCTAGACAGGTCTTGTGACTTGCCAAAGGTCATACAATCAGTAGCAGAGATGAGAGGCTAGAATTTGCTTTTCTGGTCTCGAGGCGCTGTCCCTTCAGCACCACAGATCACGACTAAGGGAGATGCTGGGATACAGCTACTGCTGCTCCTGTAACAGGTCAGCATTCAGCATTTACTACACAGAGACACTCCCCAGGACTCGTGGATATTTGCGTAGCCAGGGAAGACTGATAGATGCATCTCAATAGACACCATAGGACAGCAGTTGAGATGCACTGGCAGCCATCCATGTTTCGATTTACCAAATCCTTGCCTCGAAAATGCATTGATAGCTTTTCTTTCCCCACTTCCTTGTAGGTCCCAAATGACCCATTAGCCATATTTAAATGACTGAGAAGGATGAGTATGATGCTACTAACTGGCATTTCGTGTACAAAGAAACACCTAGATGTGCATTTGCAAAGACAGGCTAATACCCCAGCAAAGGAAACTAATGCAGGAATCAGTTTAACTGGTTTTACCCAGGGATTTTATTTTCCAGATTTTATTTCAAGACTTACTTCTTTTATAATTATGAATAATGCAAAAATGCATGGTTTTAGTCACCTAGATTATTGGTTTTTTAAATTTTCAAATATTATAATTTTCCAGTTACTTGTAAAAATAAGTTTAACATTCTTTTCAAAGTTCTTAGTTTCAAATTTTCTGTCATTTCCTCCCTTCTCCCCTGAATGAGAAGGAAAACAATTTGATAGGAGTTATACACAAGCAGCCATGCAAAATATATTTCCATATTATTCATGTTGGGGAGGAATAGACCAAAAAATAAAGATAAATTAAGTTTAAGAACAGTATGCTTCAATCTGCATTCAGATTCCATCAGTTCTTTCTCTGGAGGTTGATAACATTTTTCACCATAAGTCCTTGGAATTGTTTTGAATAATTGTATTACTGAGAACAATTGTCATTCATAGCTAATCATCATACATACTGTTACTGGGTAAAATGTTCTCCTGGTTCTGCTCACTTCACTTTGCATCAGTTCATATAAGTCCTTCCTGGTTTTTCTAAAGGCATCTTGTTCATCATTTCTTATAGCACAATAGTATTCCATCACAATCATATACCACAATTTATTCAGCCACTCCCCAATTGATGTGAAACCCTTCAATTTCCCATTCTTTGTCATCATGAAAAAGAGCTGCTATAAATATTTCTGTACATATATGTCCTTTTCCCTTTTCTTTGATCTTTATGTGGTACAGACCTAGTAGTATAGTTGCTGGGTCAAAGGATAAGCACAATGTTATACTTTTTGTGCACAAAGCTCCACATTGTTCTCCAGAATGGCTGGATCAGTTCACAAGTCCACTAACAGTTCATTAGTGTCCCAATTTTCCCACATCCTCTCCAACATTTGTCATTTTCTTTTTCTGTCATATTAGCCAATCTAATAGATGTGAGGTGGTACCTCAGGATTGTTTGGATTTGGATTTCTCCAATCAATAGTGATGTAGGGCATTTTCTCATATGACTATAGATAGCTTTGATTTCTTTGTCTAAAAACTCTTGTTCATATCCTTTGATCATTGATCAATTGGGGAATGACTTGTATGTTAATAAATTTAACTCTATTCTCTACATGTTTGAGAAGATATAAATTGTTGTTATATTATATTATTATATAACATTATATCCTATATCCGATGATATTTTATATTGTATCATGTAATAATATATCATATTACATTATATTGTATTGATCATATTGCTTTGTCATGTCATATCATATATTGTTGTTGCTCAGTCATACCAGTTGTGGCCAACTCTTTGTGACCCCATTTGGGGTTTTCTTGGCAACAGTATTAAAGTGGTTTGCCATTTCCTTCTCCAGACAATTTTACAGATGAGAAAACTGAGACACAAAGGGTTAAGTGACTTGCCCAGGATCACACAGTTAGTAGAAGTCACAGGCTGGATTTGGACTCAGGTCTTTCTTACTCCAGGCCCAGTGCTTTATCCATTGTGCCACCTAGCTGCCCGCCATGTTATACTATAAGCAGTATGGTGAATGGAGTGTTGGACTTGAAGTCAGGAAAATCTGAGTTCAAATCCTATCTCTGAAACCTACTCACTATATAACCTTCTGCAGATTACGTGACCCACCCCTGCCTGAAACAATTCTCTAAAACTTATCTATTAAGCTATGTACCAGTTACTATCTATATCAATAGAAGGATATCCCACACTGGCAAAGCCACAGCTTCTCTAAATTCTCTAAATTCTCTAAAACTTATCTATTAAGCTATGTACCAGTTACTATCTATATCAATAGAAGGATATCCCACACTGGCAAAGCCACAGCTTCTCTAAATTCTCTAAATTCTCTAAAACTTATCTATTAAGCTATGTACCAGTTACTATCTATATCAATAGAAGGATATCCCACACTGGCAAAACCACAGCTTCTTGACATATTAACAAGTTATTCTGGAGTCTAATAATATGCAATGTGACTGTGGAAAAAAATCTGAGATGGCACTAACAGAAGTATGGAATCTAGAGTGAGACAAGTGATTATTTGTGCTTTCCTCTATCCCAGACAGATTATATCTGAAGTTTGTGTTGGGATTGAAGTGCCACATCATCAGAAATATTAGAGAACATAGAAAGGAGGGCAGTAAGGATGGTGACCTTTAGATCATTTCACATGAAAAAGGGCTGAGGAAATGACTTCAAATCTGAAAACCTGGAATAGGGGAAAAGGAGTAGATAGAAATCAGAATTATTTACTAAAGTGACATAGAGATAGCTTTGGTTCAATATTTAAAAATGCCTAACAATTGGAGTTGTTCAAAAATGCCTGAATAATTAACAATAACAGTACTTTATAGTTATAAAGTGACTTAAAGTTCTAATGTAATGAGTTCTCTAACAATAGAAATACTTAAGGAAAGGCTGGATCACCATATGTTAGAGATACTGCAAAGATTACCACACCGAATAGGAGGATGGGCTAGATGAACCAAAGTGGGAACTGGCAACCAAGAAGAGTAATGAGACCCCAGGTTACATTAAAAGAGCCACAGCTTTCAAGAATAAGGAGGTGATAGTGCCACTCTTGGCTGCCCTGGTCAAACCACATTCAGAGAATTGTTTTCAGTTAAGAGCCTGGAGTCAGCAAGATCTGAGTTCAAATCTGACCTCAGACACTTACTAGCTGTGTAATCCTGGGCAAGTCACTTAACCTTATTTGCCTCAGTTTCCTCATCTGTAAAATGAGTTGGAGAAGGAAATGGCAAACCACTCCAGTATCCTTGTCAAGAAAATTCCAAATGGGGTCACAAAGAGTCAGACACAACTGAAATGTCTGAATAACAAAGGACATCACCCTTTGGGAAGAAAATCAGCAAACTGGAGAGAACTGAAGAGTATTCAGAAAAGGTCAACCAGGACGGACATGGAGCTTGAGTTCATGTCATATACAGATTAGTTGGAGGAAGTGAGAATGGTTAGCCCAGAGAAGAGAAAAGCATGGGAGACATGTTAACTGGCTTTGGGTGCTTAAAGAAATATCATATAAGGGAAGAATCAGACTTGTTCTAGTTGGACCCAAAGAGCAGAACCAGGAATCATGAGTGCAAATTAGGGGCCAATTTCAGTTTTGTATCAGGAAAATTCCCTTACAACTGGAGTCATCCAAAGGAAGAAAAAGTTGTCTTGAAATATAGTGGGTTTCCCTTCAATATGGTTTTTCAGCAAAGGCTGGATGAGTGTTGGGTATGTCATAGAGAGAATCTTTTTTTCAGGCACAGGTGAGACTAGATCAGAGGTTTCCAAACCTAATTGGTCTACCACCACCTTTTCGAAAAACTTCCTCACATCCCTGGAAATCTACTTTCTTTAACCCTTTAATGTTTTTTTTAAATTTGCATCATTTCAAAATATGCAAAATATTTTAGTGACATCTCAAACTTAACAATTTATTGTAAACTTGTGCATTTTTTCCTGCATTGAAATTTTGATGCATCATGCAACCACATAGTAGCATATTGTAAAAAAAGTCATTACATCCACATATTCCTGCCAGTGCATTCAGGACTTCCTGACAATTTGCAACACACTCACCTGCCAACACTTATTCGTTAAGACCTGTCAGCAGACTTGACCACTGATCAGTTAGAACTTGCATTTTATGTGTTTATTTGGAAAAGAATGTAAGCACTATGACTTTAACTCTGTTACACAATAGATGAAATGTGTAGTTCTTTAAAAAAAATTTATCTTCCCTTCTTTCCTTTTGCTTCCACTGTCCCCCTATTTTTATTCAATGCACCATAATGACACCCAAGGCTACTACTAACCTCATCATTCCAGTGCCCCCCAGGTGATGAATTAGATTGCCATTGCGGTCCTTTCCAAATCTAAAATTCTGTGATTTGATTACCTCTAACTCTGAGACACCATGGTTCCACAAATTTGGTGGTAACCATTCATCAACTTGGACACTAATCAATGAAATAATAATCTACTATTGTTGCTGCTGCTGCTACATCTTACATAACACATTTTAACAAACTTAGACCCTTCAAAACTCTAGGTACTGCCTCTAAATCATAGCTTAGGAGAAAACATTGTCTAGATTCTGCATTTTCAGGAAAAAAACATCTTGAATATACTAAGTTAATTTTAATAATAAAAGTGTCATTAAAAAAAATTTTGTTACAGATTTAAGGAATTTAACATAACATGACCCAAGAGATGTTGACAACATCCACCAAGCCTACAATACTTCAGAGGGACAATGATAAGAAAAGCAAAATAATTTATTAAATATCTCCAGTTCCTCAGTTTAATCCAATTCTCTGGAAGGGTCAAATTTTTGCCAAGCACATACTAGGTTAGCAAAGCATTGAAATAGGCCCCATGAAAAGGACACAGAGAAGAATAAGAAACAAGATTTATAAGACCAAAGTTTCTATCCTCAAGGAGGGCAATGGTCTAATTGGTGAGTCAAAACAAAGATGTGAGGTGTTAAATCATACAGGAATTACTTAGCAGTCCAAGATAGCAATAGAATAAATGTCTTCATGATAGATTACCACGTAAGTTATAACATCTAAGGAGAAAACTCTTATAATGACTAGTATGTTGAGCAGAAGAGCACTGAGCTTGATTTGTCACTTAATGCTCTTTATAATCTGGCTCCAATCTACCTTTTCAGCATTATTGCACATGACTGCTGCTCAGACACTCTAGCTCAGGGGTGGGGAATCTGCTTCCTTGAGGCCACATGTGGTCCTATAGGTCCTCAAGTGCGGCCCTTTAACTGAATCCAAACTTCACAGAATAAATCTCCTTAATAAAATGGACTCAGTCAAAAGGTTGCACCCAAGGGCCTAGAAAGTCGCATGTGGCCTCAAGGATGCAGGTTTTAGCTTTTGGCCAAAGTAGTCTGCTTTTAGTTCCTCACACACAACATCCCATTCCTTCCTCTGATACCTTTGCATGACATGGAATGTAGTCCCTTCTCACTTCCACCTCTTGGAATCTCTCATTCTATAGAAAACTCAGCTCAACTTCTACCTTCAGCAAAAGACCTTCCTCCAATTGTTAGCATTTCCTTTCCCTACAAAAACTTTGCATTTTTTCTGTGTGTGCATGCATGTACATATGTACACATGTAAATATATATGATGAGATAATATATGTAAAGTGTTTTGCAATATATGTGAAGTGTTTACATAAGTGTTAATTATTTCTTACTTACCCAGATACTAGTTCTGTGTCCCTGGGCAATCACTTAGCATCTCTCAGCCTCTGCTTCCTTATCTGTAAAATGAGGATGATAACAGTACCCATTTACTAAAGTTGTTGGAAGAGTCAGATGAAATCATGTACATGCAGTACTTTGCGTATCCTAATGTAGCATATAAATGCTAGCTATTATTAGGATGATTTACTTATCTATACAGCTAGGTGGCACAGAGTGCTGGGCCTGGAGTCAGGAAGACCTGAGTTCAGATCCAATCTCAGACACTCACTGGCTGCATGACCCTTGGCAAATCACTTAACTTCTGTTTGCCTTAATCCACTAGAGAAGGAAATGGCAAATCACTCAGGTATCTTTGACAAGAAAATCCCAAATGGGGTCATGGAATGAATTGGATGTGACTTCACAACAAGAATAAAGTTCCTAAAGAATGGAGAATGTCTTTGTCTAAGAGTGTAGGCATAGTAGGTGCTTAATAAATTCTGGTTTCATCTCTATGGCATAGAGTGGATAAAGAGTTGTCCTTGAAGATAAATAGTTCTGGGTTCAAATCCTGCCTTGGATACATATCGGCAAGGGTGGCAAGCCACTTAGCCTTTCAGTACTTTAAGTTGAAGATTTTAAATTGGCAAAGTGCCAACCAGCATTGGGAAAGGGAGTTATGGCAACCAGTTATTTCCTATACCAGTGAAATCACACATGTGCTACTAGTGCCTGTCTTGTCCCCACCAACTCCCCTCCTAAGTAGAAGCCCTTCACAATAACAAATAAGAGAAGTGAAGCAAAACAGAGGCCAAGGGTTGGCCAAGTCTGAAGATGGCAGTTTCAGATCACATGTTGTCTTCCCTGGATAGATCAGAAACTCTTCAGGGAAATAATTGCTTCACTTTTGTCTTTGGAGTGCCAGCACCTAATAGTGTCTGGCACATACACAGTAAATACTTAATAGATGCTTGACAATTGATCAATTGATAAGAGCACCCCAGACTGTGGCATCCTGGTGAGTAGGAACTTTGACTCAGAGGACCTGGGTTTGAATCCAAGCCTGACTCAAGCTAGGTTATCTGGGTAACCATGGCCAAGTTACTTCACCTTTCTGTCCTCAGTTTCCTCCCCTGTAAAAGGAGGGGCCTGAACTAGATGACTTCTAAAGTCACTTGAAACTTTAAATTCATGAATCTGTAATCAAATATCTAATATCTAAATTCATGATTCTATGTTACTCTGACAACACTTCTACTAAGTCTTTAGGAGTCAAGAGAACAATAAACAAGACACAGTCCTCATTGATTAGCCTTGAAAAAAAAAATAAAAGGAGCCAGATGGAATTCAGTTCCCTGAGAGACTTCAATCTCATTAACCTTTAATGTAGCATGAGGGCACACCCAGACTCTCCATCTATTAAGATACTGTGTACATCACCCATAGAAAATCAGAAATGGTTTTGCATAATAAGTTTGCACTTTGTGTTAAATTATGCCCCAGATAAAATTCATATAAGAGATGGAGAGGAAAGGACACCCCTAGATTCAACACTGTTCTTTGGTTTTATTGGCTAGTTCTACTGTTTGGAGTGCCCCAATCCTCTTAATTCTTAAAAGTGCAGCAGTTTTTTACTCAGGGGACACCATGCAATGTCCCATGATACAGCATGCTGTTAGCACTTTAATTCTGCATTAGTAGGAAGCCCCCGGTGTCATCTCCCCCCACTCCCGGTCCCCATTATAAGCCATAAAAAAAAAGCTCTTGCAGAAATGAATAAAAAGAAAATAGCATCCCATTGCTTTACTAACCGGGAGTCTGAGCATAGGGAATGACTGGACATGGTTACCCTTGATACCCAGGGTTTTGCATATAGGAAATGTTTAATAAATGCTGATTGAGCTGTGCAATTATAATGACCAAGTACGGCCCCAGAGGAGAGAGGACAAAATGCACCTCCCTCCCTTCAGAGCTGAAGCAGCAGACCATGGGTGAAAAATAGTTCGGATGAGGGTTATGAGAAGGATAATGATGGCTAATATTTATATGCTACTTCAAGGTTTGCAAAGGGCTTTCTTTGTCTCATTTCATCATCACAACATCCATAAGACAGTTGCTATTACTGCTATCATTTTACAAATGAAGAAACTCGAGGTTTAAAGAGTTCAAATGACTTGTTCAGGGTCACACAGCTAGTACATGTCTAAGGCAGGTTTTGAACTCAGATCGTCTCTATTCTGAGTCCAGCACTCTATCTACTGTGCCACCTAGATGTGCCTCAAATGATATGTAGATTTGTTTTGCTGAATTGTTTTATTTTCTCTTTCTTTTTTATATTTTATTCAAAAGAATGGTTTTCTGAGGAGGGGAAAAGAGGGAATAAGTTTGGAAATTATGGAGGCATAAAATCAAAAAAGTGGCCCAGTGGATGGAGTATTGGACCTGGAGTCAGGAAGACTCTTCCTTATGAGTTCCAACCCAGTTTCAGACACTTGCTAGCTTTATAACCCTGGGCAAGTCATTTAACCCTGTTTGCCTCAGTTTCTCCTCTATAAATGAACTGGAAAGGAAATGGCAAACCATTCCAGTATCTCTGGCAAGAAAACCCCAAATGGGGTCATAAAAAGTCAGACACAATTAAAAAATAACAGGATTTTTTAAATGTAAAATGACCTCTTTGATTTCCATGAACCCTGGTCTTTGCCAGGAAAACCCTAATGGAGTCACCAAGAACGAGACATTTTCTGAAAAGACTCAACAACAGAATTTTAAAATATCAATAAATTTTTAACAGTGTTTGATAAGTTTAATCTGCTGGACATCTGGATGGAATTAGAAAATATATCTAATTATCTGATAGATACATTAGCAATCATCAGGGCATAGAGGTTAGAACACTGGGCATGGAGTCAAAAAGACCAGGGTTCACACTGTCTGTTATTTCTTAGCTGTGAGACCCTAGGCAAGTCACTTAACCCCTACTCTTAGGGATATAAAATCATAGACTTAGAGCTGGGAAATATTTTAGAAGCCATCTAGTCCAACCCTCTCATTTTATTAATGAATAAACTGAGGCCTGAAAAGTTTACATAATCACAGAGATAGTAGCAGAGCTGAGGTTTGAGCCTGAAATTACAACTCCAGCGCTATGCGCACTGTGCCAGAGGGAGCTCCAGTACCAGCAGAGCCCCACACTTACATTTACGGAATCACTGATCCTTCTTGTACTTATGTAATGATATCGAATAACTTGCAATAATGTTTCCTGAACTTACTTAGCTGAGCTTTGAAACCTATTTCTAGAACCCATAAAAACAGGATGGAGTACCTAGGAGTATGGGATATCCCCAGGGCAAAGAGGCATTGGAGACATAAGTGCATAACTAAACCGTTGTCACACTGAAAATTTGTCAGTTGTCATAAATCTTTTTCCATCGAATTTCTTGTTTCCTTCATTAGAGTTCTTGAAGGCTGGGCCAGTGGAAGACAAATGTTGGCAGAGCTTGTCAACCCAGAGAGGCATCTTGCAATGGCAGTGAAATGGTAGTAATAGCAATGCTATATTTTAGATAACTCATCTAAATGTTGTTACTATTAAGTTTGCAAAGCAATTTGCATAGATTGTCTAATCTGACACTTGTTCTGATAGCAGACCCTGTTCCTCTTATACATCTGCCTTGTTTTATCATCATCATCATCATGGTTATTAGCTATTGTTGTTATTAACAATAGTCATAGCTAGCCTTGCAGATTGCAAAATACTTTACAAAATATTAGCTCATTTTATCCTCATAATAACCCAAGGTATTGAATGCCTCTTATCATTTCCATTTTCCACATGAGGAAACAGAGGCAGAGAGAGATCCATGAGCTGCCCAGGACCACACAACCAGCAAATATATGAGATGGGGATCAAAGCAAGGGCTCAAATGACTCCAAGTATAACCATCTTTCCACTAGACTGTCTTGCCTACTCACAAAGCAGTCATGTACCAGATGGCTTCTGAGATCCAGCTCTCAAACTGGACCAGTGATCCTTCTTTGGCATTATGGAGAGAACATGGCAGAGCACACAGAATACCAAGGGTGGATTCAAAAAGACACAGGTTTGAATCCTGCCTCAGATACTTACTAGCTGTCACAACCTCTCTCAATTTGTTTCCTCATCTCTAAAATGGGATCATGGCACCTATAACACAGGATTGTTATAAGGATCAGATGAGAAGTGCTATCTCAATGTTGCCATCATCATTCATATTGTGTGGAAAGTGAGCCTAAGTGAGAGACTGTTCAAGTCAGTTTTGTGTTCTGATCCAACAGTATGTGTGATCTAATTGCATAAGCATAATCCTATGTAGGAGAGCTCAAGAAAAAGACAATAAAACACATATACATACAGTTGGGGCATTGAATACAAATATTTGTGATTTTACTCGAAATCTCCATTACAGAAGCATCCTTTTGCATCTCCCTGAATCTGTCCTTCTCCGTTCCAGTCTTCAGTGAAGGAGATCATTTTACATGGCTGTGAAGATGGTTACCATTTCACATCCCTGTGAAGGTGGGAGCCCATCTTATTCAAGACTTCTTTAGGAATACATTGAGGAAGGAAACATACCATACTACATCTGAGGTTTGGGACCATCTTGCTTTTTGCTTGAACTGGCATCCCTGACACTTAGCACAGTTGCTGGAATTCACTAAGTGTTTAATGAATGCTAATTACCTTGCATTTCTTGATTCGTTTCTTGACATGCTCAGTCTCCCGGACACGTTCTCCCTCAGCAAAGTAGCACAGCCATAATGTGGGTCTCTAAACCTGCACATTGCAAAAAAGGTGCATTGGTAGAAAACGCTTCCTCACATGAGAGTTCTCTCTATTAAACAAATCACAACTGAGTCCTATAACTTGATCTTCATAATACTCCTGCTAGATAATTGCTACAATCTGTATGACTCTCGTGTTCCAGATGAAGAAACTGAGGCTCTGATAGTTTAAGTGACTTACTGATGGTCACATAGCTAGTGTCAGAGGTGAGATTCAAACCCATGTCTTCCTGATGCCAAGACCAGCCCTGTTCTCAGTCTGTCACATTATTCCTTTAGGATTGTGCCTACTTTATGTGAAAACAATGTCATTTCAGTCATCAAAGGGATCTTGGTGATTCATACTCCCTGGTATCCTTTCCCTCCCCTTCCCTGAGTCTTGTCAGGCCCTATACACAGTTCAAGGCCCATCAGAAAGGTCATCTCCTCCGTGAAGCCTTCCCTGGATTTCTCCAATCCTCCTTGATCTCTCCTTTTTCTGAACCCTCATGGCACACATGTTCTAAACCCAACAAGAGCTCACACGCTGCCTGGGAGCTGTTCCCAGGGATAGACTTGTCTCTCAACTGGACAGAAAGTCCTTCTCTATCTCTCCCATTTTCCACCATGCTGAGCAAAGACTGGGAAATAAACAAATGCTTAAGTGAAGAACTGATCTCAGAGAATCCATCAGCCAAGTCAGGTGTCAAACACAAAGACAGTTTGAAAGTGCCAGTGACTCCACAGGTCCCCAGTCAATACACAATGATCTTCTGGGAAGGTTCCCATTGATGCTACATCATTCAGGGAGGGAGGAGGTTCAAGCTCCCCCAATACACAGATGCTGCTGATAAATGGGCAGTGACCCAGAGAACACATTGGGGCTGGGGGGAACAGGGAGGGAATGAGATGGGCAGAGTGGCTCTCAAGGGTGTGCTCAGTTGTTCGGCCCCAGGACTGGGTAGGGCTAAATCATTTCTGACAGCAGGCAGACACAGTGTAGCATATGATGGGGTCCAGAGGGAGACAGAGTGTATTGATGATGGATGTGGGACCAGGCAGCCTACAGCAAATCAGAGTCAGGGGGCAGGGCAGGATGCTAGAGCATTTCAGTAATAATGTTTGGTAGGGTTTTTGTTTGTTTTCGGAACCTGCGATTCCCAGGGAGGAAATTCTCTTTACCAGTGCACATGGCACCTTCTCCAAAACCTTTAGCCTTAGAGAATTGTCTGGTGTACTAGGAGGACTTGTCATATGGCCAGTAGAGGTCAAAGGCAGTGCTCAAACCCAGGCCTTCTTAATACTGATGCCAGCTCTGTATTCACTAGACCACACTGATACAACATATGTGTGTATGTATGAGATATAATTTCATACACACACATACATATACATATATATGTATACTAACTTTTATAACTTAAAAAGTGCTTTCCTCACTACAACCTACTAAATAGGTAGCTCAAGGATGATTTGGAGGGAACTTCTCGGACATAATATCATTGGACGTAACAATAAGACCTAAGGACACAGCAGCAATCACAAAGTGTTCGATGGGCTATCGTCTGAAAGAGAGATTCAGCTGATTTTATTTGACCTCAAACAGCAGAAATAGTGGCTATCGTACCACGTCAGATTCCTGATGTGGTTGAGGTGGGGCAGGGAGGAACCTGCTAATAGAGCTTTCCAAAAGTAGGGAGGCCATCCTTGCTCCTCATTGGAGGTCTTCAGTCAAAGTCTGGGTGACTACTCAGAGTGTGGAGTAGTGAGGGCTCTTTGGCATCTCTAGGTTAGACAAGATGGCCGTCAAAGTCCCTTTGATCCTCATTGAATAGATTAGGAAGCCCACAGAGTGGTAGGAGCTGCTTGCTCTAAGCTGATCATGCACCAGTTTTCAACAGAGCTAGGACCAGAACAGAATGCTCCTGACTCCAAGCCCAGATACTTCTATTTCCTGGGAACAACTCTCTTTGGTATCTTCTATTCAAGTGATTTCAACAGTTTGAGAGTTCCCTTCAATGACGCAGCTCATGACCATCCAAGCCTCTCCATTCCTTGTGACTTTGGGCTCCTCCCATAAGTTTGTCAGAAGGGGTCTACCCAATATGCTTTAGACCTGTCCACTTGTCATTTCTCTCCTCTCCTCAGCCCACCTTCTCCTCCTATCATATATGTCCTTGATCATAAAGTTAAGCTGGAATACTGAAGTTTTCAACTCATTTCACAGAAGGTCCAAAGAGGTTAAATTACTTGCCCAAGGTCACCCAGAGCTGGGATTTGACCCAGGTCCTCTTTCTGGAAATACAGTGTCTATCTTTGCGTCTGTACTGTTGTGTCTCCTGATGAGGATGATGCAAGTGGCTTAGCCTAGGTGGCCTCTAAAATCTCTTCCAGCAATAAAATTAAGGACCTAGGAACCAATATCAGCTTCGACTCTTGTTGATTGTACCAATGCACCACAGCCCAAAGACTGATTCACCCCTTTGTGAATTCCAAATCTCCTTGGGCAGATACAATTTGGCAGTTAAGGTACATCTGTGTTTACCTTTCTACTCCTTTTAAAGACATATGCTTCCCAGAAGGTAGATTCATCCTAAACTCTAAAGATATTGCACCTGAAAGGTGGGGATTTTCATTTATTTGTTTGCATCTTTCCTGATTTTCCCAGAAGCAGCTTGATCTTCCATACTTCAGATGGGGACCTGGCCTCTGTGGTTGCTGAGTTAACATGGCATTTATTGTGGTTCAGCTTAATTCAAAGGGCCTCTCACTGCAGATAGGGAACAATCCATTTTTGCTGACCACATGAAGCCTCTTTTCTCCGGGCACTCTGAAAGGAGACTTGGTGAGCCAATTCAGAAATGTTTCTGTTCTCTGTGCCTACCCTATTTGTGGGCAAATCCCCAAGCCCTCAAGGCCAAGGTAACAGGATGCTCTTTGGCAAGACTTCCCTTACCCATGTGACCTCAGGTGAGTCCCTATATGTCTTAGACCCCAGTTCCTCATCTGCAAAATGGAGAGGTTGAACTTGAGGCCCTCTAAGGTCTCTTTGGCCACCAAAATCTGTGACCCTGTGATAGGAACCAAACCTGTTCTTGATGCCCAGGTCTGGGTGGGTCTGGGAAAACACTCTAACCTTGATGCCAGCCTGCCTGACTGCTGGTTATTGACTCCTGGCCCCAGTGCTATTCTGGCAGAAGAATGGAATGCGGCTTGGCTGAAATGATGCCCACCAGTCCCTGCGGCCCTTTGGCTCACTGCCTCCCCCACCTGCCCACTTAGGGACTGCAGCCTCACTCAACCTGTTGTCAGACACAAGCTTGTGTGATACAAGGAGTCCTGGCCTTAGAGTACCAAGAGTTGGGTTCGATTCCCAAATCTATCAGTTACTATCTATATAACTTGGACAGTTATCTATGAACCTTACTTTCCTCCTCACTAAAATGGAAGCAATAATGCTTTTACCAGTTACCCCAAGGGCTTTTGCGAGAAAGAAACCCACAAAGACAAAGAGGTGAGTTGTCTGAACTAAGCATGAAGACTGACTGGGTTTAGGAGATTACTGAGAGCCAGGAGTGATGGACTGTAGTCCATTCAATTCAATTCTTTTTTTTAATTAAATACTTCACTCTTATTATAGAACCCAAAATACAAAACTCATTCCAAGGCTTCAGTTTAGATTGACATCACTGAATATGGCCCATTTTCCCACTGTTCTGGTGGTGGTCTTCACAGCATTACCTGATTAATGACTTTTGTCTGATACGCTTCCTTCCCAACAAGAATACTTTGCCTAAGTGGATTTAAAAAGCTTATCAAAGTTGAAGTTAACAGAATCTAGCTTTCTTCCATAATCACCTTAAGCTACCCTTTTAAAGCATGCTAACATTCCCATGTATGTTAAGCAATATAGTCTTTTAAAAGCTGCATTCAATTGATACTCAATCCACATAAATTAAAATTCTATTGTATTGAGAGCTCATACCCAGGAAAAATGTACAACACTCAGGTGATTTTTTTCTTCAACTTTACCTTTTCTTCCACAAGTTACCTTAAGTAAGGTATACTACTTAGCTAGTGTGAAAACTTTTAGCTTAACTGTCTTAAATTATATATATTCACACCTTTTAACTGTATTACCAAGTTGTGACCAATCATCTAACGGTAACACAAAGTTTTTAACCTGTCCAGTCCCTAGCTTTACTTCATGAAATGTATGACTCAGATGTATCTTACTGATATGTTTGAAATACATTTTTAAAACAACCAGTCATAAAAACATGAAGGCCATTTAAACAGTAACATGGTACACATCTACCACAGACCTTATAAAACAAGTTTTAAAATGTTTATTGTAAACAAGGGATAAGAGCTTACTTGCTTAAGTATTTGAAATAAAACTTTATTATGAGCTAAATGAAAGGGAATGGGAATGACAGTAACAAACAAGATTCACCACTGAATATTGTGATGAGACTGCTGGAGTCTTATGTTTGAAACTCAAGGGGATGTAATTGTGGTCCAAAACAGCTAAATATGCAGGTCCAAAATGTAAATAATATATTTTTAAAACTTGCCACCTTCACTCCAAAGCCCATTCACTTCCTTCAGCATCCCAAAGATTAAGCACATGTTCTGCTTAGCTTTATAATAAAGTGGCAAACACGCTACACCACTGACCTCACAGGACAGTTGCCTATAAAACTAGACCTCTGATGCTGGGCTCTAGCTTCATCCCCTTACAGGTCATCATCTTCATCAGGGAGTGCAGTGGTCTGAGCAATCTGTAAGTCCTGCTCATTCTGTCCAGCCAGTGCTGGATCCATGACAACCTCTGGAGGTGCAAGAGCAGGCATGGCAACAAACTCTAAATTAGGGTCTCCAATAAGTTTTCTAGCAAGTCAAAGGAAGGACTTCTCAAAGTTGCAGTTACTTTTGCCTGAGATGTCCTAGTACTGGAGATTCTTCTTCCTATGGAAGACAATTGATTTTGCCTTAACTTTTCTGTCCTTAACATCCACTTTGTTGCCATACAACACTATAGGGATATTTTTACATACTCGTACCAGATCTCTATGCCAGTTGGGCACATTCTTGTAAGTAACTCTTGATGTTACATCAAACATTAGAATGGCACACTGAGCTTGGATGTAATAACCATCTCTCAGACCACCAAATTTCTGTTGGCCAGCTGTATCCCATACGTTGAATTTAATAGGACCTCTGTAAGTATGGAACACGAGACGATGGACCTCAACACCCAGGGTGGCTACATACTTCTTCTCAAATTCACCAGTCAAGTGACGTTTTACAAATGTGGTTTTTCCAGTACCTTCATCTCCAATAATACAAGTTTGAACTGCACTTGGGGTTCTCCTCGGGTAGCCATCACGATGGTTCTTCCAGAAGCATCTCCGTCTCTACCTGACTAAACGATCTCAATTCAATTCTTAAGGCTTTCCTGTGGGCCAGGAATAGTGTTAGGTCCTGGGGATACAAAGAACCCCAAAATTCAACTCTGCCCTCAAGGAATTTACATTCCATTGCACCATCCTAAGATAGAAACCCTGTGCTGTGGCTCACAGGGCTCACCATAAAATAACAGGGCTGGGAAAGTTCCCCAGGTCGAGAGCTAAGAGGAGCTTTAAAGATCACTAAGTTCAACCCACTCATTTTTCAGAGCAAGAAACTGAGAGCCAGAAAAATGAAGAGATTGGTCCAAGTTCATACAGGAAGGAAGAGGCAGAGTCCAGATCTGGCCCTCTGACCTAGTGAGTCCATGTTCAGCACACTTTCTACTGCACCAGCTCTGAGGTGCCCATATCATACTTCAAGAATCTACAATTTCATCATTATGTGTTGGGATCCATTTCACGACTCTAAGGGGCTTTGCGGAAATAGAATGAGCTAGTCAGTGCTGAAAGCAAAAGTCCTTTATTCAATGAGACTAAGGGAAAGACAAGTGGTTAAGCTGGAGACACCCAAGAAAGCATGCAAGGGAAACAGGAGCAACAGGAAAAGGGACAAATGTAGCTCTCTGACCCAAAACAGTGGCATTGGGATTGAATTTTTTTTCCCCAAAACTAACTTTAATATGCCCAAAAACCAAATTAAAATTTGTGTCCTAGCAAAGGTATTTTAGGTTGAAGGGATCAGAAGCAGACATGGAGTTCAATCTGAAGGATGAATGGAAAGGTAGCATAGTACTAAAAATTCTTCAGCAGTTCCAGAATATGCTTCTGTTCATTCTCTTGGAATTCCTGGTTCTTCCTATCACCAATGTTTTCTGCATATTCTTTGATGATGTGTCAGACAATCTTGATGGAGCTTCCATACATGTTCAGGATCTGATGTACCCTCTGGCAAATCTGGGGGACACTGGCATTACAGATCTCTGCCATGATGTAACGGATGTGCTGCAGGACAAAGAGCCCAGAATCTAAGCGGCGGAGATAGAATTCATCTTCTATGTCATCATCAATGATCTCTCCTCTTCACACCATGTCATACTTTTCTCCTTCAGTTTTCTTGTCAGCCACCTGCATTGCATACAGATATTTAAAATGCAACTCCATTAGTCTGCCATTTTCTGTGAATTTGTTCAGCCGTCAAGTTTGTTGCTACCCTCTCAGACTCCTCAGGAGGGAGGCCAGGATTGAACAGACATACTCTTCATGTTCCTTTTCTGTGGTTCCCACTTTCTTAATTTTCTTGGAAGATGGTTCGCAAACCTAAGATGTCAACAAACTTATGGCAGTTGTCAGTACCCTCAGGTTCAATCATAGCATGATCCAATACCTTCAGGGCACTACTTCAAGAGATCTTCTTTGCCCTGAGCATGAGATTCATCAGCTGTAAACCTTTCCTCTTCAAAAAACGTTTGTGATTGGAACTAAACATTAAACCAGAACAGAATGAATCGAACAAGTTCTCCATCATTTCCTGCTCTTCAGCTGTACCAAGATTGAGCCATTTACTAGAGAAACCTGCTGAAGAAGCACATCAGTTCCATCCAGTTCCCCAAGAAATTCCCTGTTGTCATCATTATCCTGGAGCAGAATGGCTAGCACCTCATAGCAGTAGAGTTTGTTGGCATCCAAAGGCATTTTTGCCTTCAGTCCCTTCAGCAACCACTGCATGAGGCCCTGTTGGGCAGCTTCTGTGCACATTTCTGGTTGAAACTCAGTCATATTTTTGACAATGACCAGCGTGTTATGGACTCCATCTGCCTCTTCTTTCACAGATTCATCTAGTCACTCTGAATTCTGAACAAGCAAAGCTGCCCCCTGACCATCCACCAGAGAATCAATGAGCACCTCAGCTCTCTCTTCACTCTCACTGAACGTGTCAATATCTGTTTATTCCTGCAGCAAATCAATGACAGTTATGGACACATCTGTATGGTCATGCCCAAGGAGCCCAACAAGAGACTGCACAGAATTGAGCTCCACTAATAAGTGGCAGAGATCCGGCATGGTGGCCACCACATGCATCTCTTGAATGATGTCATTTAAATCCAGTTCAGATTCCATAAATTTTTCAAGATTGTCTGGAAACTTGATATGTAGCTCTTGATTTTTATAAGACCTCTTCTCAAACGTGAGAATCATTTTCTTCAGTGAGCTTTCATCTAGAGGTTCATCCTCTTCCTCTTCCTCCTCTCCTTCCTTGTCAATCATCTGAAGAAGTTTCTTTTTGTCATCATCAACTTCTTCCACTGCTTCTCCTTCCTCCTCCCTACAGAGACTTCACTCTCAGACTCTAGCTTGTTTCCTACATGTCTTCAGTTCCTCCTCTTCATCATCATGGGGATGTTTTGTACTCCTATTTGGCTGGTGGTTGAGCAGCTCGCCTACGTCCATAATTTCTGAGAAACACTCTGGAATTGAAATTTTTCAGTGATGTTGATGATATAATAGCATCTATATAGCACGTGAAAGTTTGCAAAGCACTTTAGGAATATTATCTCATTTAACATTCACAACAACCCTGAGAGGTTCACCCTATTTTAGATATGAGGAAATTGAGGCAGACAGGGGTTAAGTGACTTAACCAGGGTCATATATTGTAAAATTTAAAACTTTGTTTTGAAGATGAATTCAATTTTTCTCCTTTGTAAAGTGCTTAAAATGCAAAACAAAAAAGTAAGTGTATGAGGCAGGATTTGAATGCCAGTCTTCCTGATTCCAAATTCAGCATTCTTTGTCCAGGGAGGCCCAGGCATGCTGGTCTTCAAGCATTGGCAGGGAGGAGAGGATCAAGGAAAGTCTTTCTTGCAAGGACCTGCTGCACCATTACAACAAGCTGTCTGTTCCTAGGACTCTGGGGGTCCATCTTCACTCTAGGTATAAGGAGAGCTCAGAAGTTTCACAGGGAAACACAGTTCTGCTCAGGTGGGATTGTTTCATTGTTTGTACTTACATCCCTTAGCCAAGCATAGTGCCTGGCATATTGTAGGTGAGTAACAATCACTTATTGATGGATAAATTTGTTTGGAGGTCATAGGTAAGGAAACACCAATCAGAGAGCGAGCTCAAAGTTTCCAGTCTAGAAGATTTTGGATACAGTGACCTCCAGAAAATGAGCTCTAGATGGAACATGATCAGACTGCGAGCCTAGGGAACAAAGAGTTTATTTGGAAAATCAAAGGTTCAGCCTGCAAATCTATAGGTTTTTATGGACTCCTATCTAAGAACATTCTTGGCCACCCAGATCACAACCTCTCAGTGATCCAGTAGAGGACCTTCTAGAAACTTTGTGGCCCCAGAGCTCATCTCTCTGCAGTCAACCTGGCAATAAACCTCTCCAAACTTAGCTCAGCTGGTCCTCAGACAATACATGCAATTCATCTTTGGGTCCTACCCATTCAAAGCTTGTCCAACTTGGTACAAACTTCCAGAGCTTGAGCTATGCTGACCTGAGATAATTCAGGGTCATCATAATAGAGGAATAAATGAAGAAAAGACCAGCTTTTACTGAGTGCCTACTGTGTGCGCAGACATTCCTAGATTGGCCTTTAAGGAGCTCATGGTCAAAGTGGAGGAGGGGGGGCATTAAAAGCTAACCAACATTAAGAAGCAGCTTAATTCAAAGGCCCTCTCACTGCAGACAGGTAACAATCCAGTTTCGCTGACCACATTGAAGCATCTTTTCTCTGGACACTCTGAAAGGAGTCTTGGTGAGACAATTCATGAATATCTGTTCTCTGTGCCTGCCCTGTATGTGGGAAAATCCCCAGGCCCTCATTCTGCCAAAATAATTCATCCAATGGTATTTACTAAGTTCTAATGACAGCTAACATTTCCATAGTCCTTACAAATGCTACACATAAATTATCTTATATGATACAACTCTCTGGGGTAGGGCTGTTAGTAACTACCCCTACTTTACAAGTAGATTGCAACCCTTTCACTCTGTTTCCTCCAATATAATTCTTTCTTGTCCATTATGTCCCATAAGCCCACTATAGACCATTTTCCCAGCATGGGAGAGTTCCTCTGGTAATTTTTAGGACTTCCTTGGAGAAACTGAGGCTGAGAGACACTAAGTGATACACCCCATGTCACATATGTACTGAGTGTCTGAGGCAGCATTTGAACTCATGTCTTCTCCACTGTAGGTGGAGAAGATTAGGTGGCACTGGGTCTGGAATCAGAAAGACCAGAGTCCAAGTCTGACTTCAGACACTTACCAGCTGTGCCACCCTGGGCAAGTCACTTAATCCCAATGAAATGGCAAATCACTCTAGAACCTTTGCCAAAAAAAACCCCCAAAAACAAGAGTTGGTCCACTGGGTCACAAAGAGTCAGACATGACTTGAATGACTGAATGGTAACAGCATCACCTCCCCACTCCAAGTCCAGTGGTCTATATTCTGTGCCACCTAGCAGCCTAATATGGGCTGGACATTGGAATAGGGTTTGGGGATACAGAGACAAGCAGACAAACAGAGTTTGCCCTCAGAGAGAATTCCTAAAGGAATCAGAGCAAGTCCCCTCATGCATTGGGAAAATTATTTCTGAAGGATAAGAAAAAATTACACTGGATGAAAGAGGGTCAAAAGATTATACTCTGCATCGCTGAAGACATATTTATAAGAACAGGAGTGCATTTAAGTAGTGGAGGGAAAGGAGGCAGTATGGTAGAATGGATAGTGTGTTGGTCTGAGCTTGAGGAAGACCTAGGCTGAAATTTTATCTCTGACCTGTATTGACTGTGGACCCTATTGTTTAACCTGTCTCCCCCATTAGAGTGGGAGTTCCTCAAATCAGGGATCATCTTTTACTTTCCTTTGTATGCTCAGTACTTATTCCCATCAGTGCCTGACAGAGAGTAGGGGGTTAATAAATGTTTGACTGACTGACTTAATTTCTCAGAGAACTGAGATTGTAAATTACATAGAAAACAATTGTACGGTGGTTTCCTCCTCCAGGAGGTCTCTGTATCAATGAAATCACATGGCCAGTCCCTACTCCTGTGCATGTTATGTGTGTGTGTGTTCATCTGTTGCTGAAGAAGACCACGTCATCAGAGAAATAAGGACATGACTTGCACTTGACTTTGTTTTGAGTGAGGGAAGACTGTGCAGATCTCCAGCCTCATTTCTCCTCCAGAGCCATATGAATCCAGTGACCAGATATTTGTCAAGATGACTGGAGATGAATTGGGGTTAAGTGACTTGTCCAAGGTCATGCAGCTAGTGAGTGTCAAGTGTCTGAGGTAAGATTTGAACTCAGGTCCTCCTGACTCCTTCATTGGTGCTCTATCCACTGCACCACCTAGCTGCTTCTGTAGAGGAAAAGGAGGAGGAGGAAAAGGAGGAGGCAGAAAGAGGAGGAAGAGGAGGAGAAGGAAGAGGCTTAGCCTGGAAAAAGAAAATATAGGAGAGAAAGAAGGCAGAGGAGCATGATTTGGGTGTTCAAGTATTTGAAGGGATGACCTATGAAAGAAGAATTAGATTAATTCTGTTTAGTTCCAGAAAGCAAAACAAGGACCGATTAATCAACATTTATTTAGCTCTTACTATTTCCTAGGGATTGTGCTTGCTGCTAGAGATATAAAAAGAAAAGTGAAACACTCCCTTCCCTCAAGAACCTTGCAGTGACTGCTGTTCAATCATTTCAGTTGTGTCCAAGCCTCTGTGAGCTCATTCAGGGTTTCCTTGGCAAAGATACAGGAGTACTTTTGCCATCCCTTCTGCAGCTCATTTCACAGATAAATAAATTTAGGCAAACAGGGTGAAGTGACTTGCCCAGAGTCACACAGCTAGTAAGTGTCTGAGGCTGGATCTCAACTCAGGAAGATGAATCTTCCTGCTTACAAACCCAGTGCTCTATCCACTGTGCAATTTAATTTGCCTCCATCAACAAACATTTCTTATATGCAAACTCTGTGCCAAGCACTGCGTAGAGTGCTGGAGATACAGATACAAAGAATCAAACAATCCCTACGCTCAAAGAGCTTACGTTCCAGTTGGAGGGTGCCATGACAACATGAAAAAATAAGTACAGCATAAACATAAAGTGAATAAAAATATTACGCACAAAGTTACTACTATGTGTTGAGACACAAAGACTGAAACAACACAGTGCCTACCCTCAAGGAGATTACATTCTACAAGCATCTCTCCAGTGTCCTTTGGAGATCCTTATCCTCAATCCTTCAGAAAATGTAGCATGCCATGGCTCAAAGTCATGGAGCATTCCCAGAAGACTGATGTTTTCCCTGTCTACTTCCCAAAAATGCATCTTTACTTCACAGAATTCATTCTGATCATTAAAAGAACTTTGCAATTTCCCAGAGACAATGCAACCCATTCTCCTCCTCATATTTAGTTCTGGGTCCTGTTCCTTATTTTGCATGATAATTCCTTAAGCTACATGAAGACTGATGGACTGATGGGTGAGTTCTGTAAGTTGTCCGTCCACCTGAATGTGAGGTTCTGGCATTCAGCCGCTCTGGCTCATTGCCACAGCTCCATCCCGGTACCTGTTCTTTTCTCTATATACTATCTTACTTGGTGATCTCATCAACTCCCATAGGCTCCGTCATCATTGGGTGATTCTCACATTTATTTGTCCAGCCCTCATTTCTCTTCTGACCTCTAATCTCTCGTCACTAATTGCCTTGTAAAAATCTTGAACTGTTTCATAGGCATCTCAAACTCAACACAGACAAAACAGAAGTCATCATCTTCTCTCCCTCTTCCAAACTTCCCTAGTTTTCTTGAGAGTCCCATCATCTTCTAAGTCATCCAGGTCCAAAACCTTGTTGTCCATCACTCATAATCAGCCACTATATCAAAGTTGTTGCCACATCTCATCATTTTTACTTCCACTGAGTTTTTGCAGTAATCCAGGTACAAAGTGATGGGGACCTGAACCAGACTGGTGATAGTACCAGAGCAGAGAAGGAGGCATGTGCAAAAGAGGTAGAAATGATGAGATGTGGATCTCTCCCCACTTCTAACCATATGCCATTTATTTTGCAAAGTGATCTTCCCAAACTGCAGGTCTGACCAGTGTCACACACACACACACACACACACACACACACACACACACACACACAAACAGCAGTATGTTCCAGTCTATTACCTCCAGGATCAAATATAAAATCTTCTGTTTGCCTTTAAAGCCCTTTAAAACTTGGCTCCTGCCCAGCTTTCCAGTCTTCTTCCATTCTTTTATTTCCCTCCACATGCTCTACAATCCAGCCATAGTGGCTTTCTCTCTGTTCCTCACACACAACACTCCCCACTCTGCCCTTTTCCGTGTTCTTTTTCTTATTCCTGGAATGCCCTTCCTAATCACCTCTAGGTCCTGGTTTCTGTAGCTTCCATCAAGACCCACCCCAAATCCTACTCACCTATCCCTCACTATCTAAGGGTTCTCTGAGATTAATTTTCTCTTTCCCCCCCACATAAGTCTAGAAATATTTATTGAGCACTGCTATGTGCAAGAGTCTGTACTAAGAAAGGCAAATGACAGTCCCTGGTGTCAAGGTGCTCACAGTCTATTGGAGGAGACAATCTGCTACCCACTAGGTACAAACAAGCTACAGCTTGGATCAGCAGAAACAAGCAACAGTGCCAAGTCACTAGAATTCAAGGGAATCTGAACAGGCTTCAGAAAGAAAAACCGTCCTTGGTTTCAAAAAGTTTCAATTTGAATAGAGGAAGAGGAGACATTAAAAGAAGTTGAAAAGGGGAGGACAAGAAGGGGGATGGTTCTGGGAAAAGTCCAAAACTCGGGACCGAGGACTGAGGAGGAATGAAGATATGGCTGGTCTGGGTACTTCCTTCAAGCGCAGATCCTGGGAGGAGGCAGCCAATCAGAGGAAGAGACCACAGGGCTGAGTGGACCCTCTGGGGTAGAAGTGCAGGGGAAGTGGAACTTCCAAGATGAGACGTCTGTGCCCTGGCCGAGAATGTTCAGAGAGTCTAGGGAAGGGCTTCTTTAAGGGAGAAGGGCCTATGCCTTGCTTTGCATAACACACTATTAGACTAATTGGCTCAACGTAAGCCTAGGGACAATATAATGGTCCCTAAGGCCCATTTGATTTACTCCTCTTCAGTTTATGTTAAGTGAAAAAAATCTAAGTTCTGGCAAAATCACTCCAAACTCTTGGATGGGAAAATTCCAACATTTCTACAGGTGCTGGGCGCTCCAGCCTATCATTTTTCTCTATCTTTACTTTATCTCTGGCCTCTGTAGTTGAGACAGAATTCAGGTTATTGCAAACGGTTAGGTACCAAAGAAGAATAATCTATTACAGTGTCTGGGAATCATTGGGCATTGGGGATGGGGCATAGATGGAGGTTCTTACCAACAGATCTTTTCTTGGGACTTGCCTCAGACTTGGTCCTCTATATTGAGATGATTTTAGGTCAAATGACTCCTCAATATCTTCCTTCTCTGCCCCACATCAGTCAGCCCTACCTTTGCTCCTGAGAGGTGTTCTGGAAATGCACCCACCTCTCAAATCCAGACCTTTAGAATCTCTCCCTACCCCCTGAGTCTGGGTTCCAATCTGGCCTCTGGTACTTAAGACTTTTGTGACCTTGGAAGCCACTTAACCTATATGGGCCTCAGTTTCTTTGAATTTAAAACTAAGGAGTTTAACCTCTGATGACCTCTGATGTCCCCTCCAACTTCAGATATATTTTTTCATGATTCCACTTGCCACTTGTATGACTTTAGGTAAGTTCCTTCACTTCCAAGGTTCTCAGTTCCTTCATTTGTAAAATAAAATGGCCAGGTCAAATGACAATTCTAGGTTTGTGATCCTGTGGTCTTAATAAGCCTGAGAAGGTAGTTTAGGGTCAAGTTCTAAAGGACTCCACCTACCTCCATACCCCAGTCAGTCTACCTAAGTGATTGGGGGCCAATAATAGCTTATATCTCTATAGGGCTTTGCAGTTGACAAAGATGTGCATCATAGGACTTTAGGACATAGTGCTGTAAGGAATCTTAGAGATTGTCTACTTCAACTCTCCCTCCCTTTCCCCATTTTACAGAGAAGTAAACCAAGGCTTGGGGTGACTAAGTGACATATTCAGGAACACACAGCTATGAAATGGTGGAGTCAGGACATGACCTCAGGTCTTCAGACTCCAAAACCAGAGGACAGCATTGCACTGTCACTGCAGCACCCAGTATCTCCCTACCCCATGGAGAGGCCACCAATGTTGAGTGCACAACACAGAGACTATTGGCAATTATCAGAGCCATTTTTATTTCATTTTCAAGGCTGCTGTCCAAATGGTGGCTGGGAAAAAATACCTCTAATCATTTACCATTTTCTTTCTAAAACAGAAACCGACAGTGCTAATGTGACATGTGACATGCACACCAGCTGCTACTCGATTTTCCTGTTTGCTCTGCTGGGGGTGCAGGGGCAAGCTGTGGCGTGGTGCATTCCCTCTCAATAACACATTTATCACTCCTTCAGGATCTTAACCTCCTCAGAATGGGGAGCATGCAAGGATCTAGGCAGAAAGCTGAGAGTAGGGATGTCTGGTTTTTTCCCCCAGCTTGGTTATCATCCTATTTTTGCAGAATCTGAGAGAAACAGAGGATGGAGTAATAACTCAGTGAATTCCATTACTGGAAAGGGAAAAGAAAAAGAGGAAGGTAGGAAGGAAGGAAGGAAGGAAGGAAGGAAGGAAGGAAGGAAGGAAGGAAGGAAGGAAGGAAGGAAGGAAGGAAGGAAGGAAGGAAAGAAGGAAAAAGAAAGGGAGGGAGGAAAGAAAGAAATGAGAGAGATGGAAAGAGAGAGCATGAGAAAGAGAAAAAAGAGAGGGAGGAAAGAGTAGGAGGATTTTCTTTTTTAAATTATCTTAATTATTGTCTTAGCTCCTTACCAGTTTAAACCCTATTAGTTGTGGGTAATAGAAGCAAATGTTTTTGGGAGGGGGAGTTAAATACCTTTGTTTTCCCTTTTTGCCTTTACAGCACAGTTATTTCTTCTTCACTGCCATTCTCACTGAACCGGTCCTTGTAACAACAAAAACATTCCAACAAAACTGACAAACCAGTCAGCCTCCTCTGAGCCCAGTTCTACTCCTAATATCCACCTCTGCAGTGAAGAGGAAAGTGTTTATCTTCATCAGTTCTCTAGGAATAAAATGGCTCATTACAATTCTTTAGAGTTTCCTCTCTCTCTCTCTGTGTCTCTGTCTCTGTCTTTCTCTCTCTCTCTCTCTCTCTCTCTCTCTCTCTCTCTCTCTCTCTCTCTCTCACACACACACACACACACACACACACACATATAAACACACACACACATACATACACACATAACAAAACGAGAAGAAATCATCTCTATGTTGCAAGTTTTCGTCAAGCCAGACTGGAATGATGTAGAAGGTAGAACTTCCTGCTTCTTTCCCATGATGACCAGGTCTTCAGGGTTCTATGGCTTCATCACCATGGCCACTGCTTCCTCTACCATCCCAGACCAAGACTTACTTGATAGACCTGGAGAATTGCTGCAGCCAAAAAGAACGTTTCCTTGTGACCAACCTGGAGGCATCCTTTCTGGATTTAGCCAGACTAAACCTAGAATAAGATAATAGGTCACACACCCAAAGAAAGCAAAAAGTGCCCAAACCTCCAGAGATCCCAGCCCTACTTCTCTCCACAGTAGTGCCAGGTTAGCTCCTGGTGCACAGTATGTGTATCTGTAATATGAGTCATCCACTTCTACAACTAAAGAATGCAACTGTAGCTGCATTACTGCATTGGAAAAAGTCTGTTTAGCATAGCCCTTGAAGTTCTCTTTCCTTAGCCCTCTCATTGCTGCTAGATTGATTTTTAATAATGCAAAGGTCCTGGGACTCTTCTTTACCACAACATTCAATAGTTCCCCATTGCCTACAGATAAAGTCCAACTTCTTTGTCTGGCATTCACAATTTGTTAAGATTTGGCCTCAAATTTCCTTTTCCAATTGATTTCCTAAAATTCCCTTTCTCTATGTGCTCTCTTCTCCACTCAGACTAGATTTCTAGACATTCTCCAGGCATATCCTGCATTTCTGCATTTTCTCAGGCTTCATACCCTCCTACTGGGATGCATTATCCTCACATCTCTGCCTCTCAAAATTACATGCACCTTAGCGTCCACAATGAGAAAGGAGATAATAACCTCATTATTATCGTTGCTCTTTGTCCTTTGTTCTAGAAGAGAACTGATGACATGGGATTTAAGTGAGGCAGAGCTGCACAAAGTCATCAGCCTCCTCTCTTCCCAAATCATCAAAGTCCAGTGGCAACACACAAGTCAAGATGACTGATGATGGCCTGGGATGCAGCGGATGACCTTGGCCTCTCTGAATTAAGGTTTTTCCCAGGCCTCTGCTGATCAGAGCACATCTAAGGACAGCACTATGCTCAGCTCTGGTGTTTGAGGGAGGACACTGGCAAGTTGGGGTAGGTCCAAAGAAAGTTTTGAAGTTGAAGGAAGAATTCAAAACCATGTCTGGACATTAAGGAGTTTGCAGAGGAAGAAAATGAACTCCTGATAGACAGTATGATACATGGAATTTGGAACGGTGGAAGGGACTGCAGAAGTTTGCTAATTCAGTCCATACTTGATCAAGATTCTCTTTTACAACACTGTCAAAAGGCACCCTTTGTGTGGAGACTTCCAGTGCAGGGGGGAGGTATGGAAACCCATGACCTCTCAAGGCAGTCCATTCTACTTTCAGGCAGGTATATCCATAAAGGAGCTTCTCCTGACAGTAAGCCCAAATCTACCTTTGTTTCTTGTTCTGTCTTCTGAATTAAAGAAGAAAAAGCCAATTCCCTTGTCTCCATAACAGCCCTAGACACTTAAAGAATCACAGCCTCTCAGAAGTCACCTAGTCCAACCTGTAAAAAAAAGCCCTCTTCCTCTCCATCACCAGGTAGAAGCAATGACTTCTGCCTCTCTACTCCCACTGCTTTTATGCCTTTCTCATTGTGGACACTACACATCTGTCTCCTTATTTTAGATCTGATACCCCAGAGAAGTCCATCAGTACTGTACATCAATTTCATGATGTCATGTTTGCCCAGGTTCTAGATTGTGGACAATGCTCTCATGCCTTCCCAGACACCAGTGGAGTGAAACAGGGTTGTGTGTTTGCTCCGATGCTTTTTAGTATGATATCTTCAGCCATCAAATGCTTTCAATAAGGATGAACATGGCATCAAGGTCATGATGGTAAGTTCTTCATTTGAAAAGGCTACAAGCCAAGACCAAAGTGGAGGGAGTGTTGATGCATGATTTTCTGTTTTGCTGTCTGCAGATACCTAGACTAGAAGTCTCATGAGGGCAGACTTTGTCTTGATCATCTTTATTTCTCCTACAGGAATTTTCATATAGAAGGTGCTACAAATATCCATTGAATTCATTATGACAATTGAGGAATTAGATCAATTTCTTTGAGTCACATAGTCTGATTCCATTTAACTCAGTAAGTATCTCTTGGCATATCACTAAGCACAGGAGTGGAGTTTCCTCCTCTATTTTCATTGCCACTTCCCCAGTTCCGACCCTGGTAAGCAGGCACCCAGACTACTGAAACTGGGGTCTGTCCCCCATTCTTGAAGGGAACCAAGAGAGGAAGATGATCCCATGCACCACTTCATGGTTAGTGTCTGGGCTCTGATGGCTCAGTATTGTTTCTCCTTCGATCAGAAACTCTTAGGGTCTTCCCGTCCCTATTAGGTTTTTCTTCTTTTCTTTCTTTTTTTTTTTTAATTAAAGGGGCCATCCTTTGGCCCACTTCTTAAACAGTCCTAATCACTGAATGGGTGTTGCTTCAATCAACTTGAGAAGTCAGAAAAACTTTTTAACTTAAAAAGGCCAAGCTCTCCCATTGCATCCTTGGCCATATCCAGTTGTCCTTATCTATATCTAGCCACCAGACCCAGATGCTCCAGAGGAGAAAGTGAGGCTGGTGACTTTGCCCAGCCCTCCCTCACTTAAATCCAAGACTATTGAAATAGCTCCTACTTGGCCTCCCAGTCACAGTTTTCTCCCCCCATCCTCTTTCTTTGCTCTACTCTTTCTTATACAAAGATCCAGTCATGCCATTCTTTTGCTCAAAATCTCCAACAGCTCCCTCAGCTTGGACACAGCCATCAAATCCTGCCTCAGGTGTATGAACGTAGGCAAGTCTCTTGACTATTCTCTGAACCTCAGTTTCCTCTTCCATAAAATGATGATAATAATAATCCCTAGCATGGAATAATGGATGGTGAGATGGCCTCAGAGGCAGGAAGACCACATTCAAGTCTTACTTCTAAGCAAGTCATTCAACCATTCAGTGACTGTCGCTGTTGTCATTTTTCAGATATGTCTGATTCTCCATGACTCCATTTGAGGTTTTCTTGGCAGAGATACTGAAGTGGTTTGCCATTTCCTTCTCCAGCTCATCTTATAGATGAGGAAACTGAGGCAAACAGGGTTAAGTGACTTGCTCAGGGTCATATGACCAGGAAGTATCTGAGGCCAGATTTGAACTTGAGAATATGAGTTTTCCTGACTCCAGACCCAGCACTTTATCCACTGTGCCACCTACCTGCCCTAGCCTCTGGGATACCTTCTCAATTTAGATCTATGACCATATATACATCACCTCCAAACTACTCAGACTCTAGAAAATTGAATCTCTCACCACTGCAGGCCCATGATAGGAATTTTGCTACCTGTGCACTTTTCTCTTGTTCTCTATAGGGACAATGATCCAATGATCTTGAGATCTCCATTCTAGAGTGCCAATGTGCCCTGCCAAGTGCCAATGAATCAACTGACAAATGTTTGTTAAGCTTTTTATTATTATGTGCTAGACACTATGCAAAACACTGGAGATAACAAGAAAAAAATGAAGAGGGCAGTCCCTGTCCTCAGGGACCTTCTATTCTAATTGGGAGAAACCACACATAGAAATCAGCCCATACGAGATACATTCTGGGAAGACGGAAGGTAGCTTTAGAGGAGGGCACCACTATCCTTGAATCCTGGGAGGTCTCCTTTTGAAGGTGAGTCTTCAAGGAAACCTGCAATACTAACAGGCAAAGGTGAGGAGGGAGGATATTCCAGATCTGATCTCTTAGTCACCAGTGACATTTCCCCCTCTTCATGGAGTTCATGGAGTGCAACCTCTCTAGGAAACCCACATCTTCCAGTTCCTAAATCATTATTAAAGTATAACACATTAGAAAGAACTTTGGAATTGGAGTGAGAGGATCCAAGTTTAAATCCCTGAGTCTTTCCTTACTCGCTATGTGACTGCAGGCAGGCCAGGCATGCTCTCTGGTCCTCTTAGTTCTTTTGTAAGTTGATGGGGCTGACTTCCCTGATCCCCATGGTCCTTTCATCTCAGGCCACTGATTCAAAGCCCCTGCTGCTCCAACTTCTAGAAGCCTTACCTAGTATGTGAAGGCTGAGTATGAAGGAAGAAATATCAGCCTGGATGTGCAAAGTCGTTCTTTCCCTAAATTAGCAAGTTGTGCAATGCCATAAATAGCGCTTGTTGATGCCGCTGTCATCTTATTTTCAGACTTCAGAAAGTTAGCATCTTCTTAACCCTTTGGCGATCCTCTCCTGCAAGGTGTCCTGCCCTCCCAGAAACCAGCCTCCCACTTTTCTCCAGCTATTTCTAATCTACCTGCAAGCTTCATCTACATAGTCTCCCGCCATTGTCCAACCTCAATGCTGGACAGTTCCCAGTTCAACAAAGGCAGGAGGGGGTCTGACAGGCCAAGAAATGATTTCAAAGACGAACTAGTTGCCGGGGTAACCAGCTGTCAAACGCTTGTCTGCACAGGACGTGTCAAGGATTCCACCAGGGTTTTTCCTAGGGTAGACTGAATGTGTTCTTTGGTCCTGACAGAAACAGAGATGGAGGCCAATGACTTAGTGGAAAATGGAAGCTGGGATTCAAGGATTAAGCTGTTCTCAGTGTCCAGTAGATGGTGGTGGGGAGGAAGGGAATGAATAGGTTGGGAAGAATTTTACTCAGTTCCACAGTTCTCTGTTTTCAAGGGTTGGGAAGGCTGGCAAGTAGAAGAGGAGGTTATACTGGTTCTGCTTGGCCCCAGGGGTAGAACCAGGAGTAGTGGATGGATATTAGGGAGGAGCAGTTTTAAACTGGACATCTGAGCTTCTTCACAGTTGGAGCAATACCACTGGAGAATGAGGGACCTCCATCAAGGTGGCTGAGTGGCTGAGTCTGAGCAGAGCTCCTTCCTAGTGGCTCAAAAGAGTACAAAATGTGCTAGAAAAAGCAAAGGAATAAGACATGGGAAGAAGAGAAATAAAGAAACTTTCAGGAAGAAAGCTTTGAAAAAATAGTAATGATAATTAATAATACATCTTTACATAATTAACGCATTTATATTGCACTTCAAGACTCATTAAGCAATATAAGTAGAGATAAATAGATAGATAAATGGATAGACGGAATATACAGAGGAGAGCGAGAGACTGTGCAGACAATAGATAGATAGACAGACAGACAGACAGATAGAAAGAAAGAAAAATAGAGAGATAGGTAGATATATATGATAGAAAAATAGGATAGATAGATGATATATAGACAGACAGATAGACAGATAGAACCTACAGATGCTAGGCAACCCCATTTGACCCTATTACAATCCTGTAAGGCAGGTATTGTTTTGTCCCCCGTTTGCAGATGAGAAAAAAAGAGATGTAGAGAGGGTAAGTCTACGGATCTGAGGCAGGATTTAAAAACCAACAGAGAGACTGAAAAAAATGAGTAAGCAAAAACAATGTCTCCAACATCATGAAGATTTCTATCAGGAAAAAATGCAAGAAAGAAGGTCCTGAAGAAAAAGACAGTGTGACATTATAAGAGCAACCAGACCTCCGGAAATAATAATAGCACTTACATAACACTTTAATTTTGCAAAACATTACAAATATTATCTCACTTTGTCCCCACAACAACCTTGGGAAGAAGAAAGATGCTATTATTATATCCATTTTATAGATGAAGAAAATGAGACAGAGAGAAGCTAAGAGGCACGTCCAAGGTCACATAGCTAGATTTTCACTCGGGTCTTCCTGACTTCGGGTCCCACGTTCTATGCACTGTACTACTTAGCTGCCTCCAACGGGACTAGAATGAGCCCCAGAGAGGCTAAGACTTGAAATCTCTGTGCAGCTGCAAAGATTAGAATGCAGGTCCTTGGGAACAGCAATTGCTTTGTTCTTTGAATTTGTATCCCCAGCACTTAATATAGATCCTGGCATACAGTAGGCACTTAATAAATGCTTCTTGAGTGACTCCCCTCCTCCCTCTCTTGAGCTCCAGTTTCTCTTTGCTGAGTGCCTGGCCAGCATCTCCACTTGGATGTCCCATAGGCATCTCCAACTAAGCATATCCAAAGTTGAAATCACTGTCTTCCTTCCTAAACCGTCTGTTCTTCCTTACTGCCCCTTCACTCTCAAGGGCATTTCCAATCTTCCATTCACCCTAATATCTTCAAGTCTTCTTTATTGTCCATCCCTTTTATCCAATCAGCTTCAAAATAGAGAGCTGGCTTCAGATTTGGGAAGATTTGGGTTCAAGTCTCATCTCTGACATATTAGCTGTGTGACTCTCTCATTGCTCTAAGCAAACTTCTATGACTCTAAGTTGCAGAGAAGTCACAACGTGCTTTGGTGGAGGGAATTTCCTCAGCAAGGAATTTCTTATAACAGGAGGTCACTCTTATCCTTCTTTCTAAGCATATAAAAAAAATCCTCATCACAATGAGTTCACAATAAGCTTCAAAGTCTTAGTCTTTCTACTTCCACATTATATTTCACATTCCTGCCCTTCTCTCCACCCTCAAGGCCACTAACAAAGTCCAGATTCTCATGATTTTCTGGCTGGACTATTGCAGCCTCCTAAATGGCGTCCCCTCTGATGCATTCTCCCCAGAACTGCCAGATTCATATTCCTGGTGTACAAGTCTGACCAAGCTACTCTACTACTCAAGAAACTTCATGTTCTCCCTCTTGCCTCTTGAATGAATGAAAGAGAACTTACTAAGAGTGAGATATAAAAATTCAAAAGCAAACACTATCCCTTCCCTCAGGGTGATTATGGTCTAATAGAAAAGATAACACTCACAGGGAAATGGGGGACACTCTGGTCCAAAAAATTTCAGGGATGTTAAATAAGGCCACAGAGAGAATTGATTGGCACATCCCATCCAGGAACATTTGTTGAGTTTATTTGATCATGCCGCATGGTTCCAGAACTGGAGAGGGGTGCAGGGAGGAAAAGGGATCTCATCAGTGACAAGAAGGTTGATGAGGCTATAGAAAAGATAACTGGAGAGTGGAGACCAAAGTGAATCATGGCAGCTGAGGCTTTACTAAAAGAATGCTTGGGTACATAAGAATAAAGTCCAAATAGATACACAATCTAGGTAGAAAGGCTGATACTATAAACAAATTAGGGGAGCAAGGAATAGCTTATTGTCAGCTTTATGGAGAAACCTATAACCGAGCAGGAGATAGAGAACATTATGAAATGCAAAATGGATAATTTTGATGACATTAAATTGAAAAGTTTTTGCAAAAACAAAGCCAATGCAACCAAGATTAGGAGGGAAGCAGAAAACTGGGAAAGAATTTTTACAACTAGTGTCTGTGATAAAGGCCTCATTTCCAAAATATATAGAGGACTGAATCAAATTTACAAGAATTCAAGTCATTCTCCAATTGATAAATAGTCAAAGGATATGAACAGGCAGTTTTCAGAGGAAGAAATTAAAGCTATTTATAGTCATATGAAAAAATGCTTTAAATCACTTTTGATTAGAGAGATGCAAATCAAAACAACTCTGAGGTACCACATCACACCTATCAGATTGGCTAATGTGACAAAACAGGAAGATGATAAATGTTGGAGAAGATGTGGGAGAGTTGGAGCACTAATTCATTGTTGGTGGAGCTGTGAGCTGATCCAACCATTCTGGAGAGCAATTTGGAACTATGCATCCCTTTGACTCAGCAATATCATTTCTAGGACTGTATCCCAAAGAGATCATAAAAATGAGAAAGGGTCTCACATGTACAAAAATATTTACAGAAGCTCTCTTTGTGGTGGCCAAGAATTAGAAATTGAAGGGATGCCCATCAGTGGGGAATGGCTGAACAAGTTGTGGTATATGCATGTGATGGAGTACTATTGTGCTATAAGAAATGATGAACAGTCAGATTTCAGAAAAACCTGAAAAGAGTTACATGAACTGATGCTAAGTAAAATGAACAGAGCCAGGAGAACATTATACACAGGAACAGTCACAGTGAGCGAGGACTTTTTCTGATAGACTTAGCCCTTCACAGCAATGAAAGGACCTAAAGCATTCCCAAAGGACTCGATGCAAAATGCTATTCATGTGCAGAGAAGCAGCCATGGAACTGGAACACAGAATGAAGCAGACTATTTTCTCTCGTGCTATGTTTTGGTTTGGTTTTTCTCATGGTTTCTCCGACTCATTTTAATTCTATGTAACATGACTAATGTGAAAATGTGTTTAATAAGAATGTATGTGTAGATTACACGTAAGATTACATGCCATATCAGGGAGGGAGAGGGAGAACATTTAAAACTTATGGAAGTGATGGTTGAAAACTGAAAACAAAAAAAATATTTTTTAAAAAGTGCTTTGGAAGAGACAGTCACCAAATTGGACAATGAGACCCCTAGACCAGAACTTCTTCTACGGGATCAGGGAAATTGAAGACCATATGAAATATATTGCTGCTGAATTGGGAGACAAGTCAACCAGGGACAAGTTTCTGTCTCAATGAACCAGAATTCTGACCACTTTCTTTTGTCATTGGGTTTCATCATCAGCCAATGATCCTGAGAAACAGACATCTTCAGATCCAGTGGTAAAATACTGAGTTGAGAGTCCTCAGGTCAGGTACTTGATGCCCAGAGGAAGGTGTTTTTCTTAAACTCTCCTCAGTGGAGAGGGAGAATGAGCTGCTGAAGTTTAAAAGCACAACCCCCTGCCCGCAAGGGAAGGGACCTTGCCTCTGGGTCTTTTGGGGATTCAGTCAGTCAGTCAATGCACATTTATCGAGCATTTATGATATACCAGACACTGTGCTAAATGCTGGGGATGCAAAGAAAGGCAAAAATCATACAGTCCTTGTTCTCAAGGAGCTGACGATCCAATGGAGGAAGGCACCATGCAAATAACTGTGCACAATTAGGACACGCATGGGATGAACTAGAAAGTCTCATAGTAGAGCACTAAGAGAAGGAGGACTGTGAAACACTGAGTCTTTAACTAGCCTGGAATGAAGCTGAGAAAGCCCAGAGACAGGACAGAAAATGTGCCAGCACAGGAAATGGCCAGTCAAAACACTGAGTTGGGGGAGGAAAATTGGGCTCAAGGAACAGCCAGGAGGTTGTGTGGAAGGGAGAAGACTGGAAAGGTAGGGACGGGTCAAGTTATAACTAAACTTAAAAGCTAAGCAGAGGATGTTCTATTTGATCCTGAAGGTGATAGGGAGAGATGATTAGACCACGTGTTAGGAAGAACAACTTGGCAGTTGAGTGAAGGGTGGAGCTGATGTGGGGAGACCACCCAGGAGGTTACTGCAAGAGTCCAGGAGTGAAGTGATGGCAGCCTGCAGCTGGATGGTGGCAGGGTCAGTGAATGGGACACATAGAAGATAAGTTATAAAGGCAGAAATGACAGCACTTGACCACCCACTGGATTGGGAGGGTGAGGAGTGTGAAGAATTAAAGATGGCCCCCAGATGTCAAGCCCTGGTGCCTGGAAGGAGAGTGGGGCTCTTGACAGGGGTAGGAAGGTTCATCCAGAAAGGTCTTGCACGCAGTGAGTGCTTAACACATGATTGATGATTGATTGAATTTCTTGCCTTTTCCCATCTGTTATTTATTCTTTCTCTGGTGGGTGGGGAGGTGGCATTGGGACAAGCCTTTTATTGGTTATCACCAATCCAGCATTCACCAGGTATGGGCTTTGAGGTAGATGAAATTCAGTATTCCTCTACATGAACCACCAGCAGGGCTATTTTATCTGGGCACCATCAAATGCTCCTGGCACAGCCTTAACTGTTATCCCCATTTTATGAATAAAGAAACTGAGACTCAAGAATTCAGTAATTTCCCCCAAATCCAATTACTAGTAGGGAGCAGATCTGAGATTTGAATCCAGGGCATTTGACTTATCAGTTGTTTTTGTTCTCCTGTATAGGTCTATTTGCTTTTTAATCAAAGATCCAAAGGACTGAATTTCAAATGGTAGAATCTCTGTTCCTATGAGAGATGAGAGTGGGTCATCATCTGCAGCAAAACCCCTGCCAGAGACCGTCAACTCACAGAATGAAAGTGGGTCCAATGTCACCTAGGTCTACCTTTTCTCTTCCTGCCTAATCACATGAGAGATAGGAGGGTACCTTATACAGCATACAGGGCTCTAAGTCAGGAAAGACTAGCTGTGAATCCCACCCTGTCTAAGAGATCCTTTGGGATCATTATCCTCAATTTACAGGTGAGGAATCCACGGCTCAGAAAAACTTATTGATTCTTTAAGGTTTTCCACCCTGGGTTCTAAACTGTCCATTCTTTTGCTGAGAGACAATATTGCTGGACTTGAAGACAAGTGAGTCTGGGGTAATTCCTGTTTCTGGGACTTACTACCTGTGATCCTAAGCCAGTCATCTTACCTCAGTGAGTCTCAGTTTCCTCCACTGTTTCACAAGCATGTATATATAACAATGAGGTCATCACAATGGCTCTGTAGACCTTCAGTTTGGTAGTCAGTCTAATACTTGTCTCCCAAACTTTTCTTCAGAGCCTTCCAAACACTGAGCTAGCTCTGGCAATGCCTGCATCAGCCTCATTGTGTACATCAATGTGTAAATCCCTGGAAAGTACACTACCAAAGTAAGTGAACTTATCCACAGCATTCAAAACTTCTCTATTTGTTGTAATCGATGGTTCCACAGATGGATGGTGTGGTGGTGGCTGATGGAGTGTTTTCTTGGCGTTAATTATTGGGCCAAAATGAGCACAGGCAGCAGAGAACTGATCCATACTTCGTTGCATCTCAGCCCCAGAGGCTGCATTGAGTGCCCTGTCAACATGGCTGAAAACATCATACCAAAAAGCATGGGAGCAAGCACACATTGTCCTTCACTGTAAAAGGAGGACAGTGACATTTGAAGGGCTTTAATCCCATGGTTGTGCATGTATAAGTATAGATATAGGTATGTATGTATACACATGTGTGTATATGAGAGACAATATCTATAAAGCATTTGTCCACCTTAAACCATTGCATAAATAGTAACTATTATTACTGACAATATTGGTGCAACCTTTAAGCATGTCACTTAAACTCTATGACCTTGGCTTCCTTTTCATGAAATTACAGAGTTGGGTTAGAAGGGGGCATTAATCTTTGGACTGTAGATAGTTATTAAGGTGCCATGAACCTGGACAGGAACTTGATCATATCTTTATTCCCACTGACCTTTGCACTTTTTTTTGTCATCCTATGGGTTATAGGTTATGCACTCAGCCAATCATTCTGAGGAGGGGCCCATAGACTTCACCAGACACTGCCCAAAGGGTGTAAGACATCAAAGAGGTTAATGATCACTAAGGGTCCTTCCAAGTCTACATCTATGACCCTATGACAATCCTTTGATAATTAGCACATGAGGAAACATAATTTGTACATCTCAACAGAGCAGGCCAAGCCTGACATCTGGAATCATGTGCTTGTCTTGGTGCTTATAAAGAAACTACTGGATATGTGTTTTTAAATCACTCTGCTTTGTCCAGATAAATTTAAAATACCGGGAGGGAGGAGCATTTGACCTCTTTAAGAAAGAGCTAATTGGTGCCACCAGAGACCTGAGACAGGCGGCAAAAACTGCCGAAAGCTGACTTCAAGAGATCTTTTTCAATGGCAATAAAGCAACAATGAAGAGAGAGGAAGGAGTAGATTGCAGTGAGGGACCATGAACTTGGTTGCCAAGGGAACTCCTGAATTGGTAGGGGAAGGACAAGAAAAAGAGAAACACAGTGAGCAGAAAGGAAACAGTATATGATTCCATGACTGTGTATTTGGAATGGATGATACCACTAAGGCCACACTGGTCAGTCATTTTATGTTATAGATAAGGAAACTGAGACCCAGGGAAATGAAATGACTTACCTGGGGGCCCACAGGTAAGATCAAGAGCAAGAAGAGAGATGACAACAAGAATGTAAGCTTTTCAAGAGTAAGGATTGTTTAATTCTTACAAATTACAAAGCATATGTGTGTATGTATGAATGCATACCTACAATATATATGTTTGCTGACAGATATATAGAGAGAAGATGAAGGAAGGGAGAGTAGGAAGGGAAAAGGGAAAGGAAGAGAGAGAGGAGAGATGGAGAGAGAGATAAGGATAAGGGGAAGTAAAAGGAGCGCGAGAGAAGGAGGAATGGAGGGAGAGAGAGAAGAAGAGAGAGAGGAGTAAGGAGAAGGGAGAGAGCGAGGGAGAAGGAGGGAGGGAGGAAGAAACGGCATGACCCTGTCTTGGTAGGAAGACTTAAGATTATCTAGGTGCTTATACATACTATGTGACCTCAGACAAGTCATTTAATCTTTCAATGACCCTGAGCAACTCTCCAAGATTATAAATTTACAGAACAGTTGTGGAAGCGCATTGGAGAGGGAGCTTCCACACTAATCATTTACCTCGGGTTAAAGTCGATCCCTCTCTAGCCAAATTTCCAACTGAGAGTTTTTGAATGCCATTGCCTGGTGCTGATTCTATTCCAGCTGAGATTTACAAGGTTGGGGTGAAGGATGGGCATTGCTGATACAAAAACTGACTGAAATTTTCTGGATTATATTGCAGGAGGGGGTTATCTCCCCAGAATTTCAAGGATGCTTCCGTTGTCCATCTCTACCATCTCTGTAAAGGTGAAGGAAATAGACCGTACCTGTAACAATCACAGAAGAGTCTCTCTCTTTGCTGGAAGGACTCTTTCCAGAGTCCACCTTAATAGACTGATCCTTCACCTAGCAGACAATCATCTACCTGAGAGTCAGTGTGCCTTCAGAAAGCCAATGAGGTGTTTGCTGCCTGACAACTCCAGGAGATGTGCCAGGACAAGAAGAGAGTTCTGTACACAATGTCCATCAATCTGACCAAGGCCTTTGATACCATCACTCATGAGGGCTTATGGAAAATTATGGAAAACCAAAATTTGATTACTGGGAGAAGTTCATCAGTATTGTACATCAATTTCATGACAGCGTGTTTGCCCGAGGTCTGGATAACAGACCGTGCTATTGCACTTTCCCAGTCACCAATGGAGTGAAACAAGGCAATGTGCTTGTTTTCGTGCTTTTTAGCATGATGTTTTCAGTAGTGTTGTCAGATGCCTTCAACAAGGATGAACACAGCATCAAGGTCAGGAAAAATCTATAAGCCAAGACTAAAGTAGAGGGAGAGTTGGTACATGAATTTTGTTTGCAGATGTTCGTTCAGTGCAGCCTCTGAAGCTGAGATGTAACAAAGTATGGATCAATTCTTTGCTACTTATGCTAATGTTGGCCTAACAATTAACACCAAGACAACACAGGTGTTCTGCCAACCAGCATCACACCATCTACGTGTGGAAGCATTGGTTACAGCAGATGTTTTGAATGCTATGGATACTAAGTTCACTTATCTTAGCAGTATCTTTCTAGGGATGTACACAGGGATAATGGGGTAGATGCATGCATTGCCAGAGGTAGCTCAGTGTTTGGGAGGCTACTAAGGAAAGTGGGTGAGAGAAGAGGTATTAGACTGACTACCAAACTGAAGGTCTACAGAGCCATTATGCTGACCTCATTAATGTATGCCTGTGAAACCGGGACAGTATAACAGTGCCATGCCACTTCCATTTGAATTGTCTTAGGAAGATCACCTGGCAGGATAAGGTACCAGATTCTGAGGTCTTTGCTCAAACTAAACTGCCAAGCATTCCAACTATGCTTCAGAGAGCACAACTCCAATGGGCTGGTCATATTGTTCAAATGCAAAATGTGCACTTGCCAAAAAACTATTTTATGGAGAATTCACATGGGACAGGTGATCACATAGTGGTCAGAAGAAGTGATACAAGGACACTCTCAAGGTCTCTCTCAAGAACTTTGGATTTGACTTTGGGACATGGGAGACACTGGCACAGGACCGCTCAGAATGGTGTGCCCACATCAGACAAGGTGCTATGTTCTATGAGCAAAGCAGAATTGAAACAGCTTAAAGGAAACCCAGGATGTGCAAATTGAGAGGAACCACCCCAAATGTTCACATGGACTATTTGTTGCTGACCTATGGTGGAGCATTCCAAGTTTGTATTGGTCTGATCAGCCCCAAGTGGATACATTGAAATTTGACACCTACATAGTAATGTCATTTTGATCCTCTTTGAGAGCAAAGGCAACCACCACCAACATGTTACCTCCATGTTGTCTCCCTCATTAGACCATGATCTCCTTGAAAGCAGAAACTGGTTTGTTTGGGGTTTGGGGGTGTTTTTTTTAAGAAATGAATTTATTTGTTTTCAGTTTTCAACAATCACTTCCATGTCTTAAATTTTCTCCCCCTCTCCCCCTGAGAGGGCATACTATCTTATATGGGTTCTACACATACATTCTTATTAAACACATTTTCACATTAGTCATGTTGCATAGAAGAATTACAAAGAACAGGAGAAACCATGAGAAAAACCAAACCATTTTTTGGTAGTTTTTAAGCTTTTCTTTGTTTCTCCAGTACTTAGCAACCTGCCTGACACATAGTAGGCATTTGATAAATGACAATTAACTCATTGATTATGTAATAGGCTGGAAACTTAACGACCAGGGTGGGGGGAGGGAAGGGGAGCACGGATTAGGAAGGGCCTCTTGGAGGAGGCTGTATTCATGCTGAGCTTTAAAGGATTATAAGAGGTAGAGGTAATGAAGGAGGGCTCCTCAGGCATAGGGGACAGCCAACGCTGAGGCCCCCAAATGGGAGAAGGAGCATCACACATGAGAAAATTGAAACAGCTCAAAGGAAATGCAGGATGCACAAATGTGGAGCATCCACCCCAAATGTTCACACGGACTATCTGTGCCCGACCTGTGATAGAGCATTCCGAGCTCCATCAGCCACAATCGGACCCACTGAAACTTGACTCTAGCACAGGGATGTCACCTTGGTCCCCTTTGAGAATGAAGGACAAGCACCAACCAGACAATCAGTGTTCAGGAAGGGAAGAATGTGCGATCAGACTCGACACCTCAGGCACAGCAGGTTGTGAAGGGTTTGGAACGCCAAACTGAAGATTTTATAATTTGGAAGTTTTCTACATGAAACCTCAAATCTCTATTACTTACAGCTTGCTTTCCCTTTTAAGTATATAATAAATTCAACATGTAACTTTTAAAGCTGCCCTGCTTGTCTGTGATTCCTTCTGGCCTTCCTTCTGTTCTCTTCTGAGCACTTTGAAAAAATGCTTTAATGAACCTCTTTTCATTTTGGGGGAGTGTGTGGGGAAGAAAACAACTCTGTTGTCAACTACTCTTTATCACCACCCCTAAGAGGGAAGGAAGGAAGGAAGGAAGGAAGGAAGGAAGGAAGGAAGGAAGGAAGGAAGGAAGGAAGGAAGGAAGGAGGAAGGAAGGAAGGAAGAAGGAAGGAAGGAAGGAAGGAAGGAAGGAAGGAAGGAAGGAAGGAAGGAAGGAAGGAAGGAAGGAAGGAAGGAAGGAAGGAAGGAAGGAAGGAAGGAAGAAAGGAAGGAAGGAAGGAGGAAGGAAGGAAGGAAGAAGGAAGGAAGGAAGGAAGGAAGGAAGGAAGGAAGGAAGGAAGGAAGGAAGGAAGGAAGGAAGGAAGGAAGGAAGGAAGGAAGGAAGGAAGGAAGAAAGGAAGAAAGAAAGAAAGAAAGAAAGAAAGAAAGAAAGAAAGAAAGAAAGAAAGAAAGGGAGGGAGGGAGGGAGACAGGCAGGTGATACACTGGCTAGAGCATCAGCCCTGGAGTCAGGAGGATCTGAGTTCAAATCTGGCTTCACATACTTCGTAGCTGTGTCAGACACACAAACACACAAAGGAAAAAAGAGGAGGGAGGAAAGAGAGGGAGGGAGGTAGAAAGAGAGAAAGAGGGAGAGGAAAGAAGGAAGGAAAAAAGAAAGAATAAAGGAAAGGAAGATGAAATCTTTGTTAAAAAGTATGCATGATCAAGTAAAATACATTCTTATACTGGTCATCTCCTAAAATCTATGTCTCTGTCTGCTCCATGAGTCCCTCACTTCTCTGTTGGGAAATAGGTAATGTGCTTCAACATCAGTCTAGAGCCCTGGTTATTATCTTGATCAGAGTTCTCAAGTTTTTCAAAGCTTGAACTGCAGTGTCTATTTGATTTTTGAGGTAATAGAAAGCCACTGAGGTTCCTTGAGTAGGGGAGTAACATGGTCAGATCTGCCCTTTAGGAAGATCACTGGTAGTTGAGAGGAAGAAAAATTAGAGTGGGGAGAGATCCAGTGTGGCTGAAGTGAAGTCTCCACCTCCAGAACACAGTAGGTGTTTAATAAATGCTTCTTTTCTTCCTCCCACATCTCTGCTACCACTGGCTACTCAAACAGATTGCTCTTCAGGATGTCCTCTACTTCAGTCATGCTGGATCCCTCCCAAATCTCAACCCAGACTCTACTGCCTGGACCTCTGACACCTACTCCTCTGACCTTCCAAAGGTGACCAGGTTGTGGCCATTTCCAATATTCCTTCACCCCAAAGCAAAGAGGACCATGAACTCAAGGTCCACACGGTAGTAACCCTAGTAGGGAAAATAGAGGCCTGAGGCCTCTCCTGTAGGGTCAGGGGGTCTAGGAGAGGACCTCTCGTAGTCCTTACCTTCTCATTTGAACTCAGCCACAGGGAAGACAAAGACCTTCAAGCCTAATATAACCTTTGAAGTGGAGTCCAGTTCCATCTAAAAAGCCAGTCAGCAGTCCAACTCTTGGCTAACCACATGATTAACCAACCAGAACATGTTACAGAATGGCTGAACATATGCCCAATTGAAGAACACAGTGTTCCCATCTTACATTATCATGGCTTTTTTTTCCATCAGCCACTTCCTCATGGGTTGGCAGTAGGCAGGACTCCTTGCCCATGGTCTGAGAACAGAGCCCCATTACATAGACAATATTTCATTTAATACTCATGTTACTCATGGAATACTTCTTTTCATGCCCATTTTACAGGGGAAAAAGTTGAAGTTCCTGAGAGCAGTGACATACATATCTGCAAATAAAATAGACATCAGACCTCAGTAATGAAAGTCATCCTCAATAGGCTGTGTTCCAGTGGGAGGATCCCCAGAACTCAAGGATCTTTGTACAAGAACCTGTAACAACAAAAACATAGGCTATCTGTTTAGAGATTGCAACAGTTAAGGTCACACAGCTGAGGATCCTTGAGATATAAAGTATTACATCTCGTTCTGTTCTGCCCAGGACCTTTGAGATAACTAGCATTTCCATCTTCCTTCACAATCCACATTCAGGTACAAAATAATTAGTATAATTAGTATATAGACAATACAGTATATAGAATAGTATATAGAATAATTAGTATAAGATATAAGATGTCTGTTTTTCAGTTCTAGGTTATAGCCTGAGAAACTTGCCCTACAGAATTCTTGTAAATAAATCAAGGGCTATTCTGATGCATCTGATTCTAAACATAAGGCATTACAGATTATGTTTCTCTGACACTTGCCTCTGGTTACCCAAATGGTGACAAAGGGGGAATGCAAACCCAGGCCCTTTGATTTCTGAGTCAGTTTTCTTTCCACTCTTATCCAACCATAAGAAACATCTCTGTCCTCAAGGGATATGTCCAAGAGGCCTAACAGGAATGGGAAATCAGAATAAGGGAATTACAGGTCTCTTATTTAAGGTTTATCCTTGGGCAAAACTGGAAAGAGCATTAACTCTGGAATCAGAGGTGGTGCTAATGGTAGTGGCAGTGGTGGTGGTGGTGGTGGTGGTCCAGTCCTTCAGTTGTGTCTGACTCTCCCTGAACCCATGGACCACAGCATGCCAGGTCCTTCTATCCTCCTCTATCTCCTGAAGTCTGTCCAAGTTCATGTTCATTGTTTCCATGACATTATCCATCCATCTCATTCTCCTCAAATTCCACTTCCAACAGGTGCTAACTTTGTGACTCTGGACAAGTGGCTTCACCTCTCTGTGCCTCACTTTCTTATCTGCAAGATGAAGGATTGGGGGGGGGGGGGGGCGGGCAGAGCCAAGATCACAGACTGGAAAGATGCACATACTCTAGCTCTTCCCCACAGTCCATAAAATACCTGTAAAAAATTACTCTAAACAAATTCTAGAGCAGCAAAAGCCACAAAACAATAGAGTAAAAGAGATTTCCAGCCCAAGGTAGCCTGCAAGGCCAATAGGAAAGGTCTATCACACAGGGCATGGAGTGGAGTGCAGCCCACAGAGTCCAGCCCGGTTCTGGCCACTCCACATCAGCAGGAACAGGATCAGAACAGGCCTCTGGGATGGAATCCCTAACAGCAGCAGCAGTTCTCAGATCCCTCAACCCACAAACACCAAAGAAAGTTTCAAAGGTCAGTGGGAAAGCTTTTTCATATGGATGAGAAAGGAACACAGCCTGGCCTAGCCAGCAGCATCCACTGCAGCAGCAGCATCCATTTTTGGAGCCTTCCAACTAAAGCCTCTAGGGGAATTGAGCAGCTGAACTGAATCTCAGCACTGAGCCAGGCTCTGGGGTGAGGAGAAGGAGTGCTGGCATGGTGGAGCTGGAGATGCCTGTAGAAAGGGAATTCTATTACTCACAGATTCAAGTTTTTGGTTGCTCCCAGACCAGTGAGCAGGCCAGGAGAGGAGTAAACTCCTCTCCCTTGATTGTGCCACCTTGGAGGAACTGAGATCTTATAGGTACCCAGAGTATACCCTACTCTTGACAAAGGAATCAAAAGTCAAATAAGTAGCTGGGAAAATACCCAAAACAGGGGAAAAAATAAGACTATAGAAGGTTACTTTCTTGGTGAACAGATATTTTTTCCTATCCTTTTAGATAAGGAAGAACAATGCACACCATCAGAGGAAGTCAAGGCTTCCAGAACCTCCAAAATAAATATACAATGGTCTCAGGCCATGGAAGAGCTCAAAAATGATTTTGAAAATCAAGTAAGAAGGGTGGAGGAAAAATTGGGAAGAGAAATGAGAGCAATGCAAGAAAATCACGAAAAGTGAGTCAACAGTTTGCTAAAGGAGACCTCACAAAATGCTGAAAAAAATTTCCATTTAAAAACAGGCTAACTCAATTGGCAAAAGAGGTCCAAAAAGTCAATGAGGAGAAGAATGCTTTAAAAAGCAGAATTAGTCAAATGGAAAAGGAGATTCAAAAGCTCATTGAAGAAAATAATTTTTTAAAAATTAGAATGGTGCAGATGGAAGCTAATGACCTTATGGGAGACCAAGAAATTACAAAACAAAAGAATGAAAAGAATGAAATGAAAGAATGAAAAGATAGAAGATAATGTGAAATATCTCATTGGAAAAACAACTGACCTGGAAAATAGATCCAGGAGAGATAATTTAAAAATTATGGAACTACCTGAAAGCCATGATCAAAAAAAGAGCCTAGACATCATCTTCCATGAAATTATCAAGGAAAACTGCCCTGATATGCTAGAAGCAGAGGGCAAAATAAATATTGAAAGAATCCACCAATCACCTCCTGAAGGAGATCCAAAAAAAGAAACTCCTAGCAATATTGTAGCCAAATTCGAGAGTTCCCAGGTCAAGGAGAAAATATTGCAAGCATTTAGAAAGAAACAATTCAAGTATTGTGGAAATGCAATCAGGATAGCACAAGTTCTAGCAGCTTCTACAGTAAAGGATTGGAGGGCTTGGAATATGATATTGTAGAAGTCAAAGGAACTAGGATTAAAAGCAAGAAGTCTATATTGAATTGCTTGCCTTCTCAGGGAGGAAGGAAAGAAGTTGAAACTCAAAGTTTTAGGAAAGAGTGTTGAGAATTGTTTTCCATACAACTGAAAAATAAGAAATACAGGTAATGGAGTATAGAAATCTATCTTGCCATACAAGAAAAGAGAGAAGATGGGGATAAGGGAAGGGAGGGGTGTGATAGAAGGGAAGGCAGATTGGGGGAAGGGGCAATCAGAATTCATGGTGTTTTGGGGTGGGGGAGGGGAGAGATAGGGAGAAAATTGGGAACTCAAAGTTTTGTGGAAATGAATGTTGAAAACTAAAAATTAAGAAATAAACATTTTATTTTCAAAAAGATGAAGGATTTGGACCAGATGACCTCAAAGGTCCTTTCTAGACCTCCAGTTATGACCCTATGTCCTCGCCCCTCCACCTCCTCTGGGTTAACCCCCTCCTTTGTAATGAAGCCAGCTTATACTACACTGGACTTCCTTGTGTGATGCCCCCACATGATCCCTGCACTTTGATGTCAGCTGAGTGTTTTATCAGCAAAATGACAGACCAGATTAGATGACCTCTAAAGTCCCTTCCAAATTGGATATACATTGTCTATTCCTTAAACCAAATCACTTACATAGATATTGAGTAGCACAGTGCCTAGTACAGATCTCTGGGGCAGAGACTGTTCTATCCCTTTCTCTGTATCCCCAGAACTTAACAAAGTGTCTGGCAAATTTTAAGTGTCTAATATGTGCTCGTTAGCTTGACTTGATTTGCCTATGGGTCCTATGTAACCCCTGGGGACATCTGGCCTTGGCTAGAAGCACTGTCTCCTAGGCTGAGTGTGTCCATTCAATTTAGCTGGTGAAACCCCTCCCTTGTTAATTTCAGCCCCTAACCTGGTGTACTTGTCTACACAATACCAACTTACTAGTTTGACAGATTTTTTTTTTCACTTTTCCACTAGTCATTTTTTCCATTGCAATATTGACACTGGCCAAGGGAAGGAAGGCATTTGTGGAAATGACCCAGGACTTCGCGTATCCTTGAAGCCACCAAGGAAATGGAATCCTCTTCCCTCTGTACAGTGAAATACATACTTGAGCTGCATATTTAAAGATGGAACTTTGGGAGTGATTCTAAGAACTGAAAGAGATTTCCCAACAGAACTTTGTCTAGGCTCTTAAGAGCATAGATTTAAAGCTGGAAAGGACCCTAGAGGTCATTTACATCATTTTACAGATCAAGCAACTGAGGACCAGGGAAATTAAAGGACATACCTAAGTTTTGTTGTTGGTATTCAGTTGTTTCAGTCATACCTGACTCTTCATGACCCCATTTGGGTTTTTTTGGCAAAGATTTTGGGATGATTTTCCATTTCTTTCTCCAGCTCATATTATTGATGAGGAACTGAGGCAAACAGGGTTAAGTGACTTGGTTAGGGTCACCTAGCTAGTCAGTGTCTGAGGTTAGATTTGAACTCAGGTTTCCTTGTCTCCTGGCCTAGCACTCTGTCCACTGCACCACCTACCTGCTCCTATACCTGTTTACATGGGTATCAAGTAGAAGAGCTAAGATATCATCTCTGGCTTTATTGACTCCTGAATCAGTCAGTTAGTCCAAATCTTATATTAACAAAAGAAGACGTGTCTTGGAAAAAATTATTGTTTGGGGAGTATGATGGTCTGAGTTCAGATTCTAAGTGACATCACAGACCTATGTGACCTCGAAGAAATCATTTCACTTTACAGGGCCTAAGTTTCCTCATCTGTAAAATGAAAAGAGTGAATTAGATGACATCTGAAGTCTCTTTTGGCTCTGAATCTATGACCCTATGATGCTATGAATATCCCTGGGTCTCAGTTTCCTCATTTGTAAAATGAGAGGTTGGACTAAATGCACTCTGATGTCCCTGGCAGTTCGAGATCTAAGATGTAAAGAGCAAAAGAACTTCTCCTTACAATCCAAAAGAAGCTTCTTCCTCATTGCCTTGCCCTTCTAACCTCTTCCACCCACATCCAAGACATTTCACCCATCAGTGTAATTACATTTTCCACCAGGCAGTGCCCTGCTGTACCCCTTGGGACAGGTGATCCACCAAGCAGGGAAGTGACAAAGAGCACAAGAATGTTCACGGCAACACCCTGATCCTTCCTAGGGAGCAGCTGAGCTCAAGGACTGGGTCCTTCCTCCTTGGATTCCTCACAGCAGGACAGTGACCTCCAGGCTGGAACACAGAGACTGCTGTGATGTCAGAATACTGGCAGAATCCCAGGGCTCCTTAGCCTCTCTCCTCCAGTCACCAGCCATGTGACCTTTAACCAGTTTCTATATTCCGTGGGACTGAATTTCATGTTCTGTAAACTGGGAATAATGGGACTTGTCTGGGCTTGTTGGGAGTTGGGATAAATATATGTGAAGTACTTGGCAAATTACTACCCAAGCAGAGATTTATAGCTAGAAGGAACCTTAGAGATTATATCATCTAACCCTCTCATTTCACAGAATAGAAAACTGAGACCTGGGAGGTCAAGAACTTCCCAAAGTCACAGATATTCACTGCATTTCCCACAGCGCCCCATTGCCTTACTCTGGGAGCAACTTCAGCAGATCTCTGGATTTGGAGGGTGGGAGAGACCTCAGTGGCTGCTTACAGTAGCTCCCCATCTATGGCTTGTGGGACCCTGATCACATTACTCACCCTCTCTGTCCTCCTTTGACCCCTCAGTTTCCTCAGAAGTCAATGAAGGTTTAAACTAAATGGCTTCTCATGCACCTTCCAGATCTTAACCTAGGGTTCTATGATCCTATGACTAGCCAGAGCCTCAGTTTCCTCATGTGTAAAATGCAGAATTTGGATTCAATGGCCCTTAAGGTCCCAACTAACTCTAATCTATGAACTGGCGACCTCTCAGAGGCAGGTGATGGCTCAGTGCATAGCATGCTGGGCCAGGAGTCCATAACTGTTGTCATTCGGTCATTTCAGTTGTGTCCAACTCTTCATGACCCCTTGGGGGGTTTTCTTGGCAGAGATTCTGGAGTGGTTTGCCTTTTCTTTCTCTCACTCATTTTATAGATGAAGAAACAGAGGCAAACAATGTTAAGTGATTTGCCCAGGGTCACACAGCTAGGAATGTCTGAGACCAGATTTCAACTCAGGTCTTCCTGATTCCAGTAATACTTGAACTCAAATCCTGCCTCATTTTCTAGCTCTTTGACCCCAGGAAAGTCACTTAACCTCTGTTTGCCTCAGTTTTCCTCAGCAGTAAAATGGAGATAATGATAACATTTAACCTCACAGGGTTGTCATGAGGCTCAAATGTGATAATTCTAAAAAGTGTTTTGCCCCATACTTTGCAAACAGGGGGCACTAAATAAATGCTTATTTCCTTGTTCCCTGAGCTCCTCATTTATACAATGGAGTGGAGCAAATGACTGTTAAGACCCCTTCTGACTCTAAATCAATGACCTCAGTAACCCTGTGATGTCCATCTATTAGTACTTCTACCCTACCAGCAATCCTTGCTCTGATGTACCTGATAAGGGTTTTCCTAGCTTCTGTTTGAGGATCTCCCATGAAAAAAGAGGAATATGTATATGCACATATATATGTACGTGATATATACATATACACATGCACACACATGTGTAATATATAATATATGCACACAGATGTGTTTGATATACATATATACATATGCCTATAAATACATGTATAGTATACACATACACATGTATGTGTGCATAATATACACATACTCATGTGCCCATATATAGTATTTAATATATATACACGTATAATATATACACATGCATTTGTGTAATGAATACATATACATGTGTGCATGTGTATGTGTGTATACATACACATACCTGTACATGCATATATGTGTATATATACGTATATATGTGTGTATATGTGTATATATACATATATATGTATGTATATGTGTGTGTCTATATATATGTATATATATAGACACACACCCATACACACATTGTTCCAAAAGTCTCCCTGGAGTTCCAGAGCTTCCTATCAATTTCCCTGCCAAGCCTCTCCCCTCTGAGATCCATCCTCCATATGGAGAAGTCTACCGTTTGGCCACGTTAACCGTGTCTCCTCAATGAGTTCCAAGTGGCCCTCTTTTGCCTCCATGATAAAATCCAAATTTTTCTGTTTGGCTTTTAAAGCCCTCCTCAGTCAGTCTCCTGCTGTTATCCCTCGCTCTCCTTCATCCCCAAGGAACCTGCTTGCTGCTTCATACACACAGCATACCACTTCCCTTCTCTGTGCTCGCCTAGCCTGTCCCCCTTGCCCAGGATGTACTCTCTCCTCACCTTCCTCTCTTGTATAATCCCTAATTTCCTTCAAAGCTCAGTTGTAATGTCACCTCCTACCAGCTCTCCATCCTCATCTCCAAAGTTTGTAGTCCCCACCCCCTCAAATTACCTTGAGCACATCCAGTGGTATCGGTCAGTTGGTGCTGCCATAAAAGCAGTAACAGCCCACACGTGGCTCATCAATGTGATTTCTGCAACCTCATCTACCATATGGTCACCAAGGGCACCTCACTTAGAACACTGGTCAGGTGGATTCAAGAGAAGGCATTTAGTGCACAGGAGCTGACTTTCCCAAAGACCTCAGGACCACCAGAGGGCACTCAGCTTACAGATTCATCCTGACTATTCCCACCACCCATGGACTGGAACTCAGCTGGCAAGCATTAAGTACTTACTCAGTGCCAGTGGGCAACTAGGGGGTGCCATGGATACAGAGAAGTGGAGACTCACCTTCCCAAGTTCAAATCTGGTCTCAGACACTTACTAGCTGTGTGACCGTGGGTGAGTCACTTAACCCTGTTTGCCTCAGTTTCCTCATCTACAAAATGACCTGGAGAAGGAAATGGGCAAAGCACTCCAGTATCCTCACCAAGAAAACCCCAAAAGGGGTCTCAAAGAGTTGGACATGACTGAAACAACTGAACGACAACAATGACTCAGTGCCATGCACCTTGTTAAGCACTGGGGATAAAAAGAGCAACCAAAGACAGTCCTGCCACCAAGGAACGCACAGACCATTAACATAGCTTATGGCACCATAGGTCTCATCCTGGTTTCAACATAGACATAGGAGGAAGATCTAGAATAAGGATAAGGATGGGGACTGGCCTGTAATTTCATTGGTGAAGAGAACTCCTGAGTGAGGAGACTCCTGCCAATGTAGGTCACTATCTTTTAGTCTGAGAAAGTTGCCTAAATAAGTGAGAGATTAGGTGACTTGTCCAGGGTCACACAGCCAATAGGGGTCAGAAGTGAGACTTGAATTCTAGTCTTCCTAGCTTCCAGACTGGCTCTCTCTCTACCATGTCCCAGTTTTTTATTCTAGAGATTATGTATCAAAATTACTAGGACAAGGAAATTCGCATTTCTACTTTTGAGCCCCCACCCTGACTTTCAGGAACTTCTTGCTCCTAACTGACTGACATTGATTAGGTGATTGACTTTTTAAAGGCTGCCAGGTGGTGAAAAGTGCTACACCTGGAATCAAATACCTACCCAGGTTCAAATCTGCCCTCAGATTCTTACTAACTTGGACACTAGGCAAGTCACTTAAACTTTATTTGCCTCAATTTACTCATTTGTGAAATGAGGATAATAATAGAGCCTCCCTCCAAGGGTTACTCCCTCCAAGTAGCAAATGAGATGTTTGCTAAGTGTTTTAGCACAGTGCCTAGCACATAGACCCTATATAAATGCTAGCTATATTCATTCTTATTATTCAAGAAAGCCAGTGTCACGGGATTGTAGGGATCAGTCCAGCAATAAAGATTTATTAAGTGACTACTAGGTGCCAAGCATAAGATGAATGGAAATGCAGGAGAAGCCAAGTTATGAAGGACTTTGCATGACAGAAGGTTTTATAGGCGATCCTAGAGGAGATAGGGACTCTGACTGGCAGAGGAGGGAAGTGACATGCTCAGTTCTAAATTTTAGGAAGATTCATCTGACAGCTGAGTGTAGGTTGAAACTGAGCTGGGAAGAGACTTGAGAGACCAAAGAGCAGGTTATTGTAATGGTCCAGTGGGATGATGAGGGCTTGTACCAAGGTGGTGGCAATGTCAGAAGAGAGAGGGGGTCTCATGGAAGAGATTTTACCAAGCTAAAACTGACAGACCTTGGCCACAGATTGGATATGGGGTGGCAAGAGCGTCCAGGGTGACACCCAAGTCAAAAGCTTGAGTGATTAGAAGATTGCCTGCATGGTGCCCCTAGACAATGTTCCAGGAGTCATTAGAAACACTGGTTATGCAAATATTTTGAATTTCCTTTTCAGTGTATGTATTGATTCCTTCCAACATCTCATGAGTTCTTTGAGTGGAGAGACTGTTCCATCTTTATCTTCGGATTGGTGACCTTTTGGCCTCCTGGCATAGGGGAGGCATTGGCATAACTGATTAGTGACTGACTATTGGTTTATCAAAAGAAAAGGAAAGGAAAAGTGATTGACTGCCAGAGCCAGGGGCTTCAGGGGTGATGACAGGGGATTGGCTTTCCCAGAAAGCTGAAGAAGTTTGTCAAGGCCTTTTGAACAGAGTATCAGCTGAATTTAGGCTCTTCACTGAGTCAGGGATGAATGACTTCCTAGACTAGAATGGTCATTCCATGCCTGACTCTGGACTTTCTCTACTATGCCATGGAAACCTCCTCGTCCTGGAGGCTCACGCTGCCCCTGGACTTCTTACACTGGAAGTACCTTTGACCCTGGCACCTTCCTCTGATTGGTCAATTTCCAAGAACTTCTATTTTAAGAGAAATGTCCAGGCCAGTCATCCTCTTGGCTCTTGGCTTATACCTCTCAGGACTTTCTCTACCACACCCTAGAAGTGCACCCCTGCCAACATCCTTCTTTTCACTTCTCTTTCTGAGCTGCGTTACTTCTCCTCATTAGGATATAAGCTCCTGGAGAGCAGGGGTTGTTTTCCTTTAAACAACCCCTGCTCTCCCAGAGCACAGTGCCTGGAACATAATAAGCACTTATTAAATGGACAAGCTGGGTGGCATGGCAATAATCGGGCCTGGAGCCAGGAAGACCTGAGTGCAAATTCAGCCTCAGACACTTAGTAGCTGTATGGCAAGTCACTTACCCTGTTATACTCAGTTTTCTCATCTGTAAAATGAACTGGAGAGGGAAATGGCAAACACTGCAATATCTTTGCCAAGAAAATCTCAAATGGGATCAAGAAAATTCAGACATGGCTGAAACAACTGAATGAAAAATGTGATTGACTTGAATGAAAAATGTGATTGACTTGATTTTGCCTAGAACATGAGGCAGCTTGAAGTAGTCAAAATGTCATTGGTTTGAGCCAATCTCAAGAGACTTCCCAGCTTTGTGAGACTGGGCAAGTCATTGAATCGCTATGTCCTTTCATTTTCTCATCCATAAAACAAGTAACAACATCTACCTCATAAGAGTTATTTATTGTAGAGCTCAAACGATTCTGTCTATAAAGTGCCTTGCAAATCTTACCATATTATAAATGAACTAGATTTCAGGGTAAAGGCATCCAATGGCCAAGGGACAAATCTAGAAATGATACAATGCACCCTTGTCATGCATATAACCCACCCCCATAAGCTCCCTGGGTAATGAACTCCCCAGTCCTAGAAAGTCCTATGAGATTCACAGAATGTTAGAAACTATCATTTAACTGGTCCAACTGCTTCATTTTACAAATGAGGAAACTCACAAAACCCAGAGAGAGGAAGTGACACATGACTTTAGTCAGGAACACATTATATGGGTCTTGAGCATCCCAGTGCATTTCTCTGCCCACTGATCCCACGACATCCCTGAAGTTCAGGTTGAGGAAAGATAGACAGCTCCCTAGCAGTAATGTTGTAGAGGACATTCCTGAACTGGGCAAGAAGTTGGAAGAGAGTCCCTCTCAGGTCACTTTCCATTCCAGATACTATGACAAGTCACTTTAAGGACTTAAACATTAGCCTAAATAGCTCATGGATCATATACCTAATTCAACTTAGGGATCACCAAGAAGGCTAACATGGAATCAAATAGCTCTCTCCTCTTTAGGTTCCCATGGACTCTCAAAAGTCCTTGAGAAATATCTTAGACATATGGGTCAGGTTCTCTATGGAGGAAACTAGCTTGGCACAGTGTAGTGAAAGCTGGACCTAGAGTTTTGGGGTTCAAATCCTGCTCTAAGACTCAGTTTCCTTATCTGTAAAGTAAGGTCCCTGAGGTCCCTTCCAAATCTAGTTCTCTGACTCCCTATGCCTTTTCACTGTCTTTTGGGTCAACTGTAATTTTTATTCTAGTGAAATTGTGGACTTTCTTGACTGACAGTCATAGAGGATCACTTGAAGTATATTGTCATAAAATGACTTTTGAAGAAGGGAATAGTTGGATACCATCAAAAGTCTATTTAATCTCAATGTGAGCCAGCCCATCTCTTTCCATTCCATTCTAGGCTCATGTCACTGTGTTTCCCCGTTTGCTGGTCCTTGGGCTGCCCAAGCACCTCCACATGATCGTCAGGGCATTATTTGCCTTCCCTTAGTTCTTCCTGCATGCATTCATGGGCTGGCCGCAAGGTTCTGTAGCAGCTGGTTCACCACGGTGTTTAGGGCATACTGCAATCAGCACCACATCATTCCTGAATAAGATCATCTGGAGGTCCTTACCAACCATAGGGAATGCATCTGTGATTTGGATGCTGTGCTGGATGGAACCCGACAGTGACAAACACCTCTGAGAAGCATATGTTTCTCTCCCATATACCTTGTTTGCTACTACTGGTCATCAAAGGGTTGTGGTACAAAATCCTCTCTGCTGAACTGTCAGGGACTCTTGGATGATCTTTGGGGTTTTTTATTTTTAGTATATGTGTTTCTTTCTGAAATAGATTTTATGTTTACATTTCCTAGTTATATTTCCCTTCTGGAGAGCCATTCCTAATCATAAAGAATTATTTTTTAATTGGATAATCTTAGAAAGATGAGAATTCTTCTAGACCTCAAGGTCCTTCCTGCAGCTAATGTATATGTGGGGAAGGGGGTGAGTAAGAAAGGAAGCTGATGCCTAAATAGATTATTACATTAAGGTGCCTGGAAGATAATCCATCACATGGAATACTCCATTTTGCTCTATGGAGTCAAATGTGGTAGAGTTATTTTATAAAGCACATAATAAACACAGTAAGAGCTTTCATTCTCTATGTTAGTCAATAAGCATTTAAAGTGCCAACTATGTGCCAGGCAGTGTGATACGCACAGGGAATACAAGATATCATTCATTCAACTATATGACTGTGAAAATACAGCCTAGTATAAAAAAAATCTGCTTGTTTGCCTATTGTCATCTCATAACTTCATCAAGGAAACCTTTATTAATACATAGACCATTCTCATAAAGATTTCTAAACCTTGATTTTCTTCAATACTCAGTTAAAGTCACTCCTACATGAGCTGATTCCCTCCCCGTTGGTTCCCTCTATCTCCTTGTATTTATTGTATCTCCTTTATACATTGTATCTCCTTTATATCTTATATCTCCTTTGTATCTATTCTACCCATACCTTGTATCTCCTTTGTATCTATTCTACTTATATCTGGTATCTCCTTTGTATCTATTCTACCTATACTTTGTATCTCCTTTGTATCTTATATTACCTTTGTATCTATTCTACCTATACTTTGTATCTCATTTGTATCTTATATCTCCTTTGTATCTATTCTACCTATACCTTGTACCTCCTTTGTATCTATTCTACCTATATCTTGTATCTCCTTTGTATCTATTCTACCTATACCTTGTATCTCCTTTGTATCTATTCTACCTATACCTTGTATCTCCTTTGTATCTATTCTACCTATACCTTGTATCTCCTTTGTATCTATTCTACCTATACCTTGTATCTCCTTTGTATCTTTCTACCTATACCTTGTATCTCCTTTGTATCTATTCTACCTATATCTTGTATCTCCTTTGTATCTATTCTACCTATACCTTGTATCTCCTTTGTATCTATTCTACCTATACCTTGTATCTCCTTTGTATCTATTCTACCTATACCTTGTATCTCCTTTGTATCTATTCTACCCATACCTTGTATCTCCTTTGTCCCTATTCTACTTATATCTGGTATCTCCTTTGTATCTATTCTACCTATACTTTGTATCTCCTTTGTATCTTATATTACCTTTGTATCTATTCTACCTATACTTTGTATCTCCTTTGTATCATATCTCCTTTGTATCTATTCTACCTATATCTTGTATCTCCTTTGTATCTATTCTACCTATACCTTGTATCTCCTTTGTATCTATTCTACCTATACTTTGTATCTCCTTTGTATCATATCTCCTTTGTATCTATTCTACCTATACCTTGTATCTCCCTTGTATCTATTCTACCTATACCTTGTATCTCCTTTGTATCTATTCTACCTATACCTTGTATCTCCTTTGTATCTATTCTATCTATACCTACATATGTAGTATCTTCCCTGCTACAAGAGGAAGCTCTTTCTCTATTTGATAGAAAACTGGAAAGTCATCTGGCGGAAACTAGGCTTAGATCAATATTTTATACTATATTCCACAACACATTCATTATGGATATGTTATATGATATTATAGAAGAAAATATTAAATTATATTATTATAGAATATATCAATATTATAGGAGATGACATACCTCTCTCTCAGTTCTAGGGAGATGTATTCTTAACCAAGCAAGGTACAGGGGCAATCAAAGGAAGTGAGTTGGAACCAGGTTGTGAAGGGTTTAAAATGGCAAACAAGAGTTTCTATTTGACCCTAGGCTTAATGGGGAGCCACCAAAGTTTACTGAGGAGGTGAATGACAAGACCAAAACCAGACTTTCAGAAAATCACTTCAGCAGTGATGTAGAACATGGATTAGAGAGGGGAGAGACTGGAGGCAAGGAAAGCAGTTGAAGACTATAGCAGTGGGCCAGTCTAGGAAATGTGATGAGGTTGTGACCATGTGATCGGAGAGAAGGGGAAAGATACAAAAGATGTGAAGGCAAAATAGGCAAGAGATGGTGACTCATTGTGTATGGGCAGTGAGTTTGGAGAAGGAGCACTGCTCAGGGATGGCAAGCATGGGAGAGGGAGGCAGTGAGGAACCCTGACCAGACAGACACTAGGTGGGGCCAGAAGAAGCCCTGTACCAAGAGTGGAAAGAGGAGTGGAGAAAACCAAGGTGTGCAGAAACCAGAAAGAACACTAGAATCAGGGCCAGAAGATTGGAGTTCAAATTCTAGCTCTGCCCCTACATTCTACATGACTTTGGTCAAATCAGTTCTCTGTCTCTGGGCCTCAGTTTCTTTATCTGTAAAATGAGGGGGTTGAACTCTGAGGCCCCTTCTAGCTCCAAATCCCTGATCTATGACCCATGATTCTATGAACTGAGCAGTAAAGTTTTGTCCAGGTTTCTGTAGTGGTGGGATGATTGGGAGAACCCTGGAGGACAGAGAAGGCAGTGGGAATGGGATTGTTGTCTTTCTCTGCCAGGAGATGCTCCACATTCCTCCAACCCACAGTGTAGGCAGCAGGAGCCGGAAGACAGACTTCCGGCCACAGTTTTCTGACTGCAGAGCCTGGCATGTGTCCAAAAGCAGCCTAGGATGAGAGGGAAAAGAAACAGTCCTGGGTCATTCAGGCTTCTAAATAGTTTTCCCCAGGGTTGGGCCCCAGTCTGTAGGGAAATATCAGGGAAAGCCTAGCATGGAAATAGGAATGCCAGCTCTTCCATTTGTCATTTGATAAGCATCTTAGCCAAAAGGGCACTACATCCAGGAACAAGAAGGTGAAGGAGGTGGGGGGAGTGGCAGAATTCTGGATTGAGATGTCACCAATTTAGGTTGTGACCTAGGAGCTGGCATCCCTCAGAGCCCTGGGATCTTCTTCTAAAAGCTAAAAGCTCAGCCAGCTGTCTAGGGGATAATCTTTACAGTTTGATCTCTGAGTAACAAACAGCCTAGTTCTCAGGCCATTTCATACTAGAATTGCACCAATTCTGTATTCTCCTTCCCCCCCCCCCCCTCCTCTAGCTCTGCCTATGCCTCCTGAGCCCACTTCCTGCAAAAGACTGAGAATTTCCAAAATCATAACATCTTTGAATTGGAAGGAGTCATAGACTTAGAACTGAATGGTACCTGAGGGGTTGTGGAGTCAAATCTCCTCATTTTACAGAAAAGGAAACTGAGTCTCCAAAAGGTGAAGGAACCTTCCTCAAAGTCACACATGTAGGATTATAGGATCATAGATTTAGAGCTGGGAAGGAACCTCAGACTGACCATCAAGTCTAACATTTCACAGACAAGAAAACTGAGGCCCAAAGAGGTGAAATCATTTTCCCAAGGTCACTTTGAACCAAGATTTCCAACACAGGTCCTCCAATACCAAGTTCAGCACTCTTTTCATTGTATGCACAGAGATTATATCATCCAATCAGGGTCAGCACAAGAATACTGCCTGATCCATCGCCAGACACTGACTGAGGGTTTCCTAAGTGCTTGACTCCTACATCATCTCTGGTGAGTAGGCATCTAGTCTTTGCTCTGAAGTCTCCAATGAGGTAAAAGCTGCCCATTTTCCTTTCAGGATATTTTCAATTATTGGGAAGTGCTTCCTGACATCAAACTGAATTTGGATTCTCTGAGACTTTAAGCCTCATTCTTTGGAGAAGAGCAGAATCAAACACCCCTTCAACATGCTGGCCTTTCAAATACTTGAAGATAACATGTCTCCTTTTCTCCAGAGTGTAAGCTAACACTCTACAAATATTAAAGGGCTATCAGGTGGAAGGGGTATTAGCAGGGACTGTTTTATTCATTGTATTTTATATTGCCCAGTGTTTGACACAAGGAAGGTGTTAAATAAATGCTTGTTGATTGACTGGTGAAGCCTGAATCCCAGATGTGTAATTTACCAGGTCCCACAAATGGCTCAATAGAGTCTGTGGTCCACTCAGACCCCAAGATCTTTTTTCTAAACATGACTCCCCTACCCTGACTTTTCAAACCTAAGTATGAGACTTTACATTTTTTCCTCTTGAATTCCTTCAGAATAGTTTTGGCCCTCAGCTTGACCCAGTTGTTCCCACCATTTTAACAACCACAAAAGTGCTGTGAACGCCCAGGGTAATTTGACATGCCACTCATATTATTATTGCTGTCATTCAATTGTGTCTGACTCTTGATGACCCCATTTGGGCTTTTCCTTACTATGTCCTTCTCCAGATCATTTTACAGATGGGGAACTGAGGCAAACAGGGTTACATGAGTTGTTCAGGGTCACGCAGCTCATAAGTGTCTGAGGCTAGATTTCAACTCATGAACATGAGCCTTCCTGATTCCAAGCCCAGTGCTCTACCCATTGTACTACCTAGCTGCCCCCCACTCATAGTATACTTCATAATTATTTTCTGCCCAAGGCAGCATTACAGAATTTTTGGTGCAAAGCCCTTGGATCATGGTGGCAAACCCCCAAGGGGTAGGACCCATTGAACAGAAACCCCTGCAGCCTGTTGAGATCCTTTTTGGATCCTGTCATCCAGTATGTTCACGATGGCTCTCAACCAGCCTTAAGCTCCTGCTCTATCCACCATGTGGGCATTTTATATGTTTCTGAAGAAGAAACAAAAGGTTGGAAATGAGTAGGGCAGGGGGAGGGGGGACCAGGAAGGGAAAAGGTCATCAATAAAACATGAAAAAACAATGAAGAAAACTCGGAAGTTCAGAGTGGAACACAAATGGTGATTTTGATACTCCCTTGATAAAATTAATTTATTTATAATATATAAAAATAAACTGTATTAAACTGATGTTCACAAGTTCATGTACAATCCTCTTCTTGTCCTTTTTATATAATGAAATGCTTGTGTTTGATGATTGTTAAGTTCATAGTCAAAGAGAATTTTAAAAGAAAGGAAATCTGGGCTATACCTAAAATGTCTGTCTATGGCTTCTTTGAATTCCGTATATACTGAATTATCAGATTGGAAAACCAAAGGGCACCTGGGTAGTAGATCAAAAATGAGGAAGTCTATAATTGGCCAAAGGATTTGCTTCAACCCTAGGGCTCTTCCTCTTTTCTCTGTGGGCTCCAAAGCTAGCTCCTGTGGTGATTAAAAAATTTGAGACAGAGTTTCTGAGTAATTTAGTCATTTTGTTAATAAAGCCAGTAGAAAAAGGATAATAATTTGACTGTCTCTCTTAGGTCAAAGACCTCTAATAGTGGTGGGGTCACAGTTTATATGCCCTTTGAAGAGATATTCTTGAGGGATGGAAATCAATTCAGATTGGTTAACACAAAATAAGTGTGGGGTTATATTAAAATGAAGGTCTTGGGGCATGTGATTTAGGTCATTCAAATCTTGGTCAAAGAGACATCAATTTCCATATCACATGTCTTGCTAATAGGGAGAATGAACATTTTCCCAGGATCTGTCTGAGCCAACAAGCCGGAATATACCGATTATTCCAAACTTAGAATTTCTTTTACTGCCTGATTAACTCTTGGCCTGGGTAAATCGCTGCCTAAGATTTCCTGTCCTGGTTGATTTCTGGATAAGGAAGTAGAAAAGGGGAAAAACCTTGGCTGTAATACAATATTTAGTTATAAATAGGAGAGAAATATTCATTTTTCATACTCCTCTCTTCTGCTTTCAACCAGTAGCTACATCTTCTTTCTCTGGAGATAGGGGATGTGGTCTCTATACTTTCTCAAGAAACTGGACTTTATCCTTTCAATTCTAGTAGGTCTGCTTAGAACTGATTCCATGTATCATATTCTTAGCTATTGCCCCCACTGATTATTCAGATCATCTTTTTCAGCTTTGTCATTTAAGTTTTCTTTCTTGGGACCTGAGCCCACAAGTGCCCCTAACCCTGGGACCACCTGATCCTTACCATACAGCTCCTCATCCTAGACTAGAAGATTCTCACAGAGAGTTAGAAGGGATCTCAGAGGCCATCTAGTCAAATCCGTACATGAAAGGCATCTCTGTTGTACTATAACAAACAAGTGGCCATTCAGATTTATCCTGAAGACTGCCCTCTAGTAAGAGGGAAACCGATACTTTTCAAGGAAACTCATTCCACTTTGGGGTAACTCTAATTGTCAAGAACATTTTTCTTCACATTTACCTCTTTGCATCTTCCACCCATTACTCAAAATCTTTGCTGAATCTGGGTCCCCTTGAGGTTCTCTGCTCATCATCTGAATTTTGTTGGCAAGTGGCCCTGGACAATTTCCTCACCTCAAGGCCCTGAGTCATTTAGTCAGATTCATATTTTCCCTTCCCTTGGAGAAGCACAACTCTGTAAACCACACCTTCGCCATAATTAAAATACGAAATGTATATGATCCACAATAATAACATCAGCGTCACCCTCCCAGTAATTAGGCAAGGACATTTCCTGGTGAGCGTCAAAAACAGAACCAGCACATGACATCCTCAATCAGTGAAGGCTGAACGAACTTGGTGCCTTCTTTCCTTGGTCTAGTTCTCTCCTTAACCTCCCTGGGCCTCAGGTCCCTAATCTGAATGTAATGAATGCTCAGAGCATAAGTAACAATATTCTGCCTATTTTTGGTTAACTTTCTAAATGGTTTGACACTGAAGGACCTTAGGTGTTTGGAAAGGACAATCCCCTTATTGGCCCCAGTGATGGGGGTGGGGGATGGGGGGGTGGAAGGGGAATGGAGTTACATCTGTTTAAGGAAAAATAAAGGAGGTAGTATTAGACTCCTCTTCCTTCAACTACCATGTGGCAGGTGACTTTCTTTCATTAGACCAGTGGGTCTCTAAGTGTAGTCTAGGGTCCCTCGAGGCTCTCTGAAACTCTTTTGGGGGTACATCGCATCAAAACTGTTTTTATAAGAATACTAAAAAATTTTTATTTCTAATATGCTAAGTGCTAACAAATATAACCCACACAAACAAAAGCTCTTGGGGAAGGGGAGAGTGTTCAATAATTTTTAAGAGTATAAAAGGTATCCTGAGACCAAAAAGGTTGAGAACCACTGCTCTAGGCTTCTTGTGAAGGAAGCATGATGACTGCTTCCACGTGGCATCTGGAGCAAGGTGGAGTTCATCTCAACAAGCTTGAATCTGAGTTTCTTGACATTTCTTATGCTCTGTTACTTCCCTGAGAAGACGTGACCTAATAGCGATCTCGAGATGGACATGTTCTGGCTTGGAGGCAACCTTGGAAATTCCAGAGATCTGACAATCCCATGTCTATTAGTTGGAGCTGACTAGGAGGAGGTAGTTTCTGCATTGGAGAGAATACCATTCACAAGGGGAGGAGCTCATCCTCTCAGCCTGACTCACCAAGATCTGGAGAGAATTGTTTGGACAATACATAGCCAGAGGAGAAATGTACAAATGCTGACTCAGCAATGCCACAATGTATCAAGTCTTGATGTTGTAAGTATCAACTTGCCAGGAGAGGGCAACAGTAACTATGGCTTATTGAGTTTTCTGTCAGTGAGCACGTGTGGGTCTTTCTTGGTGTCATTACTTATTGTATGAAGGAAGTAAATAGCTGTCCCATACCTGACTCATTATATATTAAGCACATTTTTAGTCCTCCCTTTGGGAGACCCTAAACATGATCCAAACCTAAGGACTTCCCCACTAGCACCAGGATGCCAGGGTGAAGGGCATGAAGAGTCAAAATATGTTAGAAGGTAAGTCTAACCCTTTTAATGAGATGCCAAGCCCCACGAGTTTTGGCCAGTCATTGTCTGCGTGGATCCAAAGTAGAGCGACCCCTTGTGGAGAGGAAATAGGCATAGGCCCCTAGTCTAACAATCATTTGTAGAGTTACAAGGACAATGAGGTTGGACCAGATGATCTCTGAGGTCCTTTGCATTTCTAAATCTATGAACTTCCTCCTTCAAAGCCCCAGTAATATCATGCTTTCTCCCTGATTCCCTTTTCCCTATTCTTGGTAAAGGCACTGAAGTATAATGATCCATCATAATTCATATTTATAGAATAACCACTCACATTTGCATCTTTAAGGTTTGTAAAGCACCTTAAATAAATTATTGCATTTTATTTTTATAACCCTAAGAAGTGGGTGGTATTGTTATCATCCCCATCTACAATATAAGGAAACTGAGACTGAGAGAGGTTAAGAGACAAGATCCAGGATCACACGGAGAGTAAGAATCTGAGACAAGATTCAAACTCAGGTCTTCTTGACCAGAAAAGAGTGGATAGGGCACTGAACCTAGAGAAAGCAAAAAATGCCTAAATTAAAAATCCTACCTCATGCTGTATGATTCTAGAAACCTCTACTTGCCTTGGTTTACTTATCTGTAAAATGGGGATAATAATAGCACCTACCTCCCAAGATTGTGTTGTATAAAATAAGATAATATTTGTAATATTTTGCTACCCTTCACACCTTGTATAGGTGACACCTACAATTATTCCTTACAGTACTGTTCTGTAGGGCAACGGGTCTCTCAGTATCATTATCTTCATTTTACAGATAAACACACCAAAACTCAGAAAAATTAAGTGATTGACCCAAGGCCACACAGCTTAGACATCTTTCTGAGATAAGATTTGAATGCAGGCATTTTAAGTCTAAAATCTAGTACTTATTATAGTATTCCATGCTGCCTCCCAAAATAAGGCTTCGTGTGTGGCAACCTCTCCACACCAACACCCATTCTAGTTATGTTTTAACATGGAACAAAATCTTAAGCCAAAACAATGGCTCAAAACATAGCCACCCATTGAATATTTGTTAAATGAAGAATTGTCAATGAATGAATGAAGCCATCAGGCAAAGCAGAGAGAGTCCTATCTGTTCAGTTGTTTTTTGGGCATGTCCAACTCACTGTGTTCTTGGCAAAGGTACCAGAGAGATTTGCCATTTCTTTCTCCAGCTCATTTTGCAGAGGAGGAAATTGAGTCAAACAAGGTTAAGTGACTTGTCCTGGGTCACAAGTAAGGTGAGTAAGTGCCCCAGGCCACATTTGAACTCATGTTCTCCTGATGGGGACTTCCATCCACTGCACTACCTAGCTGCCTTAGGCATTAAGAGCCCAAAGGTTCAAATACTACCCCCAAACATTTACTAACTCTGAGACTCAAGGCAAGTCCCTTAGTTTAACTTTGTGCCTTAGTTTTCTCCTTTGTAAAATGGGGATAATAATGCTGTACCACCTACCTCAAAATGTTGTCAGGAGGACCAAAAGAGTTCATTCCACCAGTATTTATTTAGCACCTACTATATGCTCCCACTAAGCCTGGGAATACAGAGTCAAAAACAAAAGAATCTCCCCTTGAGGAATTCCTTCTCTAAGCAAAGCACTTTGTCTCTCTCTGTAAACTGCCAGGTATTGAGATCATGGAAACTCTATAAGCCATGTACTACAAAACCAGTAAAAGTCATTCTTGACTCATAGGACTTGGTTCGACTGCTCCCTCTGGTATCTGGGCAAGTCACCCACCAATCCAGACATCCACATCCTCATCTGTACAATGAGAAGGTTAGGATGATGGTGATGATGATGATGGTGATGGATGATGGTGATGGATGATGGTGATGATGATGGTGGTGGTGGTGGTGGTGGTGGTGGTGACGATGATGATGGTGATGATGATGATGAAGAAGAAGATAATGATAATGATGATGGTGGTGATAATGATGATGATGAAGATGATGATGGTGATGACAATGATGATGACGGTGGTGATTATGATAATGGTGGTAGTAGTGGTGGTGGTGGTGATCATGTTGATGATGGATGGATGATGATGATCTCCAAGATCCCTTTCATCTCTTATATCTGCTCCTTAGACTAGGTGATCTCCAAAGTCCCTTCAAGGTCTCAATATATTATCCCAAAGGAATCATGATTGCCTTTTCTCAGATGAAAAAGTAGACTTACAAAGGTTCAGTGACTTGCCCCCCATTACACAACCAGTATCTGAGGCTAAATTTGAACACATCTTCCAGATTCCAAGTTCTGCATTCCACCCTGCACAGTTTACATTTTTTGATGGATAGGAAAACTTCCATACTTCTCCTCAAATCACAATAACATCAGAAGCCTTGTGGGGTGAAGGATGGGAAGATAGAGGCAGAGGGAGGATATTCAGAGCCATGACTGCCAATGTTGGCATCCAGGGCAAGCAGCCTTCAAGGGAAGGAAAAGGAATCATCATTTACATAATATCTATTACATGCCCCTCACTGTATATTTTATAATCATTATATCATGTGATCCTCACAACATCCTAAGAGGTAGGTGCCATGATTATTCCCATTTTACAGATAAGGAAACTGAGGCAAACAGGTTAAGTGAGGTGGCCAGGATTCAGATTTGAACTTAGAGTTCTTTATCTACAATACCACCTCACTGCCTTCAAAATCAACTCTGTAACTCATATAAAATAATGTTTCTATCTGGGATTGTACTGGTAGAGAGCCCTGAAGAGGAACCTTTCCAGTAGCAAGGACAGTATTGAATTGATTATTGTGCTAGAGCTAGAAATTGGGGGAAGGAGGATCCTCCAGAAAAATGGAGGATACCTGCAGAATGATGAGAATATAGTTGGGAGGCAGAGGTGAGAGCGAAGGAAAGTGTGACTGGAGTAGCTGGCCAGGTACAATGGCCCACACATGAGCTGTTCACCAATCAGGACCTGGGGACCCCATGGCTACAGTTCTGGAGCTAAGAGGTTTAATGGGGGTGTGGGGGAAGGAGGAAGCAGAGACAAAGGGATAGTATGTTGCAATGCTGCTGCTGAGATCATTGCCTGTGAGAAGGGAAGAGTGGGGCCAGGGAAGTAAGGAGTTGGGGGGCAGGGGAGGTGGGGCAGAGAAAAAGATAACCTTCTCAATCCTTCCTAGTGGAATAATTTGATTATTCTAGCCAACTAACTTTTAAGGAGTTGAAGCAAAAGTGCCATCAAAATGTAAACATAACAAATTAAACCCCTGTACCATTTCTTTTAAAAATCACTGTTTTATATGTTTGCATCCTACAAATTTCAGTGCCCTGGGGACAACTCCCAATCACTCCAACCTAGTTATGGCTTTGAAGGGAGCTGCAGTGACTGGCCTGGAATCCATGCATCTGGTTTGATCTTTCTTTCAGGCCTTAGGGAAGCAGGAGTCAAAACAGTCCAGGTAAGCAGCTTAGAACATCCATGTGTGAAGTTTTCTCTCCTGCTGTCCTTATTCCTGACTCCTTCCACTAGGAAGCCAGTTGTTGGCCAAGCTCCTCTCCCCATCCCACCCTCCCCTGGAATGGGCTTGGAGCGCATCACTAGGGCAGACATTTTGCCCAGTGTTAGACCTACTGCAGAAGCTTCTGAGGAGGTAAGGGAGAAGTTATAGGGTCACTTAAGAGGGGGGAGGTAGGGCAGGTAAATATCCTTCTTTCTACTCCATCCCACACTCCTGATGCAGGCTCTGATTAGAGGCTAAGGAAAAATGTCTGTGAAGCTGCTTAGAGGGAGGAAAAAGAAGGGAGCCCATTTGGAACCAAAGGTAGAAGAAGGGAGCCAGAAATGACCTCCTCCATCCCAACAAACATTCGTTACATTTTGAAAAATTGTTGCTCATAGCCAAAGATGGAGAAGCTGAGTAACCAGAAGAGATGAGCAATGTCATGGTGTCGACTGCTCAAGTGGAGCCAGGCAGCCCAAGGCTGGCACATATGGGCATGTGGGGGGAGAGGAGAGCTCCAGAGTCTTGGGTTCCCATCCCAGCTCTGCTACAACCTAGTTTTGTGACTCCGGGCAAGTCACAACTCCTTTCAGCCTCAGTTTCCCCACCTATAAAAGGGCAATAAGCAAAGTACTTATCCTACCTCACCAAGTTATTTATGTCTTAAATGTAATAAAAATAATTTTAAAAATAATAATAACAATTCATATTTCTTTAGTGTTTTAACATCAGCATGAGGTGGATAGTTCTAGGACTGTTTCCATTTCACAGATGAGGCACTGAGGCTCAGAGATGCCATTGTAAGGCAGCTTCTAAGTGTCAGGGCCAGGGTCTCCTCAATGCTATTTCCATTCCCATTTCCACTAAGCACTCCTCACCCAATCCTGTCAGTTGGTTGGTCTCTATTTTGTATGAGAGGCAGCCTGGAATAGCTAGAGAGGCCTTCAGAACAACCTGGATTGAAGCACTGCCCCTGACACAAACTGCCTTTGGGACCTGGGCCAGTCATTCAATGCCTCAGTTTCCCAGGCAACCCTAAAATTCTAAATTACAAGAAAGTTCCAACCTTCACTGATTCAAGAACTTTCCTTGTTTGAAGTTGGCCCCCATGAAATCAGAGGAAGAGTTCCCATCCCTTATTTTATATGAAATTTCCTTTTCTGTTTATATATTGTATCCTTCCCATCCCCTACTTTGAGTTAGAAAGTACACTCTTTGGAAGTCAAGGTCTATTTCATTTCTGCCTTTGTATCCCCAACTATAAACTGGATCAGATGTCCTCATGAGTGACTTTTAATTCTAAAATTCTACTGTTCTTATAGCAACTCTGGGAGGCACATAAAGTTATTATTCCCATTTTATAGATGAGAAAACTGGGGTGGGCAGAAGTTAAGCAACTTGTTCAGGGTCACATAGCTAAGATATATCTGAGGCTGGATTTGAACTCCAATCCTCCTGATTCTAGGTTCAACACCCTATTTACTGTGCCAACTTGTGATCCACTGGCAAAGCTATAGCAAATACAGGGCCACCTCTGCTCCAGGATGAAGCACTGGGGAAGGTTTCAGTGGAGGAGAGAGATCGTTGTATACATGCACATTTTGCATTCTTCAAAGATCCATATTTAATTTTCTTAGGTCCATATGACAATGTGGTGGGGGACAGTAGCCAGATATAATTATTATCATTGCCATTATCATTATAGCAGCTTGACAGAAAAAGAAACATTTGACCTTCATTCAAACCATTTAATAAATAGTCATCGAGTATAAGTTGACTGTCCTTTGTGGATCCAAGAAGCTGTAGCAAGCTCAGCAGCCACACCTCAGTAAAACACTGGCAGATGGGCTAAACCAGGGTGAGGATAACCAACCAGCCTCAAATCTGTCAGTGAGTTATCGGGGCATCTACCCCAAGCATGTGAAAACATCCTCTGGTGAAATGGATGGATGAGAACAATTGTTCCAACTTCCATGAAGGTGGTGGAAGCAGGCGCTCTTCAGATATTGAAGACACCAAGGCCATCCACTGCATCCGGGGCTATTGCTGGGCATCTCGACTTTTGTCCTGCCACGGGACTTGGATGACTCTGGAAGACAGAGTGAGGCTGATGACTTCATGCAACTCTAACCCTCACTTCAATCCAGTCCATTCAAGACTCAAAACAACAACCCATTATGTCACTGACCCTCTTCACAAAACAACAGTCACTGAGTACTTATTATGTTCAGGGTATTGGAGAAAGACCTAGGTCTGAATACAGCCTTTTACCTACCCGTGTTGTCTTAGGAAAGTCACCTAACTTTGCTTGGCCTCAGTTTCCTCATCCGTAAAATGAAAGGGCAGGACTAGATGATCTTCATCACTTCTGACTCTAACCCTATGATCCTATAATCTATGAATCTGGCCCCCAAAACTTTCTGTCCATGTCATGATGATATCAACACTTCTTAATTTCTTAACATCCTTGGCTTCTCTGAGCCTCAATTCTCTCATATCTGCTTGATACAAAGAAAAGCTCCCCCACCAGTTGGTGTCATTCCAAAGTACAATGGGCTGCCTTGAGGGGAAGTGCCCTGCTTCACTAGAGGCAAAGGTGGAATGACCATTTGTTGGGTGTGCTGGAAAAAGCGTTCTTATTCAGGGATAATTGGGATTTGATAGTCTCAGAGATCCTTTTCAATTCTGAAATCCCGTGATCCTGTCATCTGGAGTAAGACAAAAAGTACACATGCATTATTTCCCTCATGGGGTCATTTGTTGGTCTGGACCTTTGACCTCAGTGGTACAGACAATCTAGGGTGAAAGACCCCCCTTCCAAAGCAGATCAGTAACTATTCTGCAACATCTAGCCTTGGGAAGCTGCCCAGGGCACTGACAGCTCAAGGGACTCCTCCATGGTCATACAGCCAGTATGTGTTCAAGGTAGGACCTGAATCCAGGTCTTCATGGATCTGTATCTCTTTCACCATGTTGTCTTTTATGAAATAAGATAATATATGTAGAATCTTTCTTAAACCTTGAAACACTCCATGTAAACCAGTCAATGAGTATTTATTAAGTACATACTTCATGCCAGGAATTGGGAGTGATAGCCCCTGTCCTCAAAGAGGTCTTCATGAGTTGATGTGGACAAGAGCTCCATCCTTTGGTAGCCAGTTTAGTGATGAGTCCCTCTGAACTTGGTGAGGCTAGTCACTGGACAAAGGGAATCCATCCGTGGGCCCATGGTAGAGCACTTCCCACTAAGTAGATTCAGTAGAAGCTACAGTACCATTGGCAGTGCTAACAGTATACCATCCACCATTATGTACCACTAGCAAAACCTTTGGGAGGCTGTTATCCTGCAGTCACAAGGCATGGGAAGAGGAAGGACCTTCTTTGCAAGGACTTGTATAGGATCATAGCAGGTGCGAACTAGAGGACCTCCTTCCAGCTGTTTATCCTTTCTATCCTCTTTATCATCAGCTGTTTCTCTAAAACACTGCAGACCATCAAACCAATTCATGTAGGCTACATGGAAACTTTAAAGATCTGTGTTACATTCTAACACAATTTCAAATGCCATCTTATCCCTGAGAATGGCTTAGCAGGACAGGTATACAATAAAGCTAGGGTCTAAGAAGCCAGAGGCTTGGGCTGACTGACTTTCAGGACAAGCAAGTCACTTAGCCTTTCTGGGCCTCAGTTTCTCCTCTGTAAAAGGAGAGAGTTGGGCCGGATCATCTTTAATGTCCCTTCCATATGGTCCTTCTAAGTCTTCTTTCTCCAAGTCTCTTCCCCTTTTATCTGAACCTTATCAGGAAGCCTGTCATTATTATTTACAGTAGGTCAACATTGGGAGAAAGAAGGTAAGAAAGGGCACCAGTCTGCTCTGTGGTAAAGTTGGGGTTCCTGAGGGTCCTAAGGTTCACTGTGGGTGATCTCAGAAGACTTGAGAAGGCTCATTTTCAAGTGAGGGGAAACAGTCTTTCTCCAACTTAATGAGAGAAGAATTTCTCTTAAGGCAGGGATTCTTAGCTTTTTGTGTGTCCTAGCCCCCTTGGGGAGTGTCATGAAACCTATGGACCCTTTCTCAGAAAAGGTAAATGTATATAATGAATACATAGGCTTACAAAAGAAACCACTTATATTCAAATATGATTATCAGAGTAGTTTTAAAGGCTAATTTCACAGATCCCAGGCTAAGAACCCTTGTAAGGGATATGTACATAGAAACTTCCAGGGGATAAGTTTATGACCCCTAATTCCAAGCAGTGTTAATAATTAGGTGAGTATTTCAAGGCCAAGAAGTGAAAATATTTAGGTTAGGGCTGCCTTCCCAGGTGCCCTTAAGTTAAAATATGGTGGCCATGGGCTTTCTGTACTGGTAGGCTAGGCTGAAACTCAAAGCTTGAAACTTAGGCTCACAGAACATCAGAAATGAAAAGGACCATCAGAATAGCCTCTGGTTCAACTCCCTTGTTTTGCAAAAGGAGTTACCAAAGCTCAAACAGGAGAAATGCCTTGCCCAGGGTCACACAGTTGGTTGACAATGTAACATCCCTCCTGACATAGTTATGATAAAGTTTCTTAGACTCATGGGATACAGATGATTTTGAGGATATCTATTATAAAGTCTGTTAGACTCATACCAGGAAAATAAGGGTGAAGTGAGAGTATAGCTGGATTCTCTCATGGAACCTCTCTAAGCCATGCCCCCATCCAGGGAAAGCTTGTAATTCACTTTGTTCTACCTTCTTACTTGTGGATTCGTCCTTCCTCAAGGGGAAATGACTCAGGATTGCTAAAGCCCTTACTAATGTGCTTCCCTTCTAAACAAATCAGTCATAATGATACCACCAACTCTTTAACAAGAAGCATTTATCAGACAAGAAGGCAAAAAGAAAAATGGTCATTTCCTAGCATTTAAGATGGTAAAAGTAAAAAAATCAAGTTTTAAGAGTTCACCCCTAAATCTGGGTCACATTCTGTCACCAGTACACACAGTGGGCACCCACTTACAGAAATCGAACAGGGAGGCACATGAGCAGGGAAACCCATAGACCTGTGAAGACTCTGGACAGAGGTGAGAAGTGCTATGAGGATTACAGATGCAAGGCTAGAAGATAGTTTACCCTGGAACATAGTAGGGCAACCAAGGAGGAGCCTTCATACCTTAATCAGGGGACAGTAAAGGGAAGAATTTGCTCGACTCCTCTTGCTCATGCTTGACTTACCTAGTAAAACAACTGTGACCTCATTTGGGGTGTATAACAAGGAAGAGGAAGATCACAGGACTGAAGACTAAGTTAGATTGTAGAGGTCATCTATCTCTCCATCTTTGCCTCCTTCTTCCAGCCTCTGACTTCCTAACTGGCACCCCAGCTCCTCTCCAAGGGCACCAGACTCTTGATAGGTGATAGTTTTCCACCTAGACCCAACACACTGCTCCCTGACCATCTTCATCCCAGGGCATCACATGCCTGCCAAGCCTCTCCCTGTTTTCTACCTCAAGCTCTTGGAATTATAATCAAAACAATGTTATCATTCCTGAGAAAGATGAGTCAATAAATCACCCTATGGCTCTACTTATCATCCCTGTGATTTCCCAGTCCAAAACATCCTTCTCTGGTTAACACTTCCCTAAATGCACTCATGTCCACTTTTTTGAGGGTAGGGACTCTCTTGCTTTTTGCATTTGGACCCAAAGCACAGTGCCTGGAAGCATCGTGTTTCTTTCATTCACTAATTTATTCACCTTATCCAACCTCATTTTCATAGATGAAGACAATTTTTTAGCATCATCAGAAAAAGTCTCAGTACAATCTTCTCTGCTCAGTAGCCTAATAAATAACCAGGTATTTCAAATTGTATCATTCAGAAAAAGAAATCTAAGCTATCAATAGTCATACAAAAAAATACACTAAATCACAATAGGGAAGTGCAAATTAAAGCTCACCACACTATCATCAGATTGGCTGAGATAACAAAAAAGAAAAATAAAAAATACTGGAAGGACCATGGGAAAGCAGATACATTAGAGTATGGGAGAGAGAAAGACACACACCGAGAAAGATAAAGAAAGAAGACACAAGAGAAAGGGAGGGAAGGAGAGTGAGGATGGGAGATAGGGAGGGAGAGAGAAGAAAAAAAAGGGAGAGAAGAAGATGATGAGACCATGAACTGGTCTGGCTGTTCTGGAGGGCAATTTGAGATATAACTAAAGTGATTAAACTGTGCATATCCCTTGATCCAAATACTGCTTACAGCAAAAGAGACCAAATAAAGAAGTAAAGGACCCATATGTACAAAAATATTTACAATATCTCTTTTTGTGGTGATGAAGGATTGGAAACTGAGGGGATGCCCATCAATTGAGGAATGGTCAAATAAGGTCTGGAATATAAGAAATGATGAAGAGAATAGTTTCAGAGAAACCTAGGAAGACTTATATGAGCTGATGCAAAGTGAAGTAAGCAGAACCAGGAGAACAATTTCTATAATAATAACAATACTGGAAAGATAAACCTCTTTGAAAATCTTAGAAACTCTGATGAACACAATGACCGAGCACATTCTAGAAAACTTATGATGAAACATGCTACCCACCTCCCAGTAGGGAGCAGGTGGTCTCAGAAGACAGACTGAGACCTGTGCTTTTGCTTGATTGCTTTGGGAATGGCCAATGCAGGTCATTTGTTTTGCTTGTCTATATGTGTGTGTGTTTTATAGATACAGATATAGGTACAGGGTGCAACTAGGTGGCACAGTGCATAGAATGCTGGCCTTGGAGTCAGGAGGACCTGAGTTAAAATCTGGCCTCATATACTTACTAGCTACGTGATCCTGGACAAGTCACTTAACTCTGTTTGCCTGAGTTCCTCACTTACAATGTTAGTGGAGAAGGAAATGGCAAACACTCCAGTATCTTTACCAAGGAAACCCCAAATGAGGTAACAGAGTCAGAGAATTAGATAATGACCAAAACAACTCAGCAACAGCAACAAATATATATATATATACACACACATACATACATACATACACACATACATATATTATACACACATATATATTTTTATATGTTGTTTTTCTTTTAAGTTTTCTTACTAGGTTTGTTTATCTTACTTTCCCAATGGTGGAAAGAAAGGAAGTAAGAATTTATATAGTACCTACTCTGTGTTAAATGCTTTTTACAAATACTATCTCATTTGATATTCACAACAACCCTGAGAGGTAAGTGCTGTTATCATCCCCATTTTGCAGATGAGAAAACTGAGGAAAAGAGGTTGTCTCTGAGGACAAAGTGAATTTAGACATCCAGGACTCTAGACCTAGCACTCTACACTCTATCCACTTTGCCACCAGGTGCCTCAGGATAAAGAGAGACATTGGTGGGGGTGGGAGAGGGGTGGGGGTGGGATTGAGACCTGTAAATTCAATTCAATTGAATTTTTCTTCAAACTATGTCCCAGTGTTAAATTGAGCTTCCATTTTTTGGGTTCTTGCAAACTCAGAAAATCTAATGAGGCTACAACTCTTTAGAAATGCCTCTTTTTGGATCCCTTCCAAAGTGTGAAGTAAACATTCCCCTTTGCCTGATTTAGTCATCCCCAACTGTGGACACTGTAATACATTTTACCCAAGTGTTTGGAGAAGCTCCAGGAAGAGGCTGGAACCAGGTGAAGGGGGACAGAAGATTCCTCAGTCAGAAGGTGATCCATCACCGAGCTTGATGCAGAGTAGAGGTCATACTCTCACTGCCAAAAGAGAGTAACTGACAATTTCTTGGTCTATTTAATTTTAGTTCTCAACATTTGCTTTTATAAGACTGTGAGTTCTAAATTTTCCTCCTCTCTTCTTTCCCCACCCCACAAGATGTCAAGCAATTTGATACAGTCTCTACATATATAATCATATTAAACACATCCACACTGGTCATGTTGTGAAAGAAGAATCAGAACAAAAGGGAAAAATTATGAGAAAAAAAGAGAAAGAAAATACTATGCATCGATCTGCATTCAGACTCCGTAGTTCTTTCTCTGGATGTGGGGAGCATTTTCTATCACGAGTCTTTTAGAACTGTCTTAGATCATTGCATTGTTAAGAAGAGCCAAGTCTATCAAAGTTGGTCATCGAACAATGTTGCTGTTACTGTATACAATATTCTCCTGGTTCTGCTCACTTCACTCAGCATCAGTTTATGTAAGTCTTTCCAGGTTTTTCCTGAAATCAGTCTGCTCATCATTTTTTTTATAGCACAGTAGTATTTTATTACATTCATATACCACAGTTTATTCAGTCATTCCCCAATTGATGGACATCTCCTCCATTTCCAATTCTTTGCCACCGCAAAGGAGCTGCTATAAATATTTTTGAACATATGGGTAAATCTTTCCAGGTTTTTCTGAAATCCACCTGCTCAAGGAGAACTTCAGCAAAACCTGGAAAGATTTATATGAACTGATGTTCAGTGAGGGGAGTAGAACCAGGGAAACATTGTGTACAGTTACAGTCATATTGTACATTGGCTAACTCAGCTCCTCTCAGTAAAGCAAGGTTCTAAGACAACTCCAAAAGACTCAGGATGGAAAATGCTATCCATGTCCAGAGAAAGAACTATGGAATCTGAATGCAGATTGAAACACACTGTTTGCTCTTTCTCTTTTCTGTTTTGTTTCTTCTTTCTTGTAGTCCATTCCATTGGTTCTAATTCTTCTTTGCAACATGAGTAATGTGAAAATGTTTAATCTGAATGTATATATAGGGAGCCTATATTAGATTGCATACCATATTGAGGAGAGGGGAGAGAGAGAGGAAAGGAGGGGGAGAAACTTTGGAACTCAGAATATTGTGGAACTGAATGCTGTAAACTAAAAATAGATGGTTTTTTTTTAATTGCTAAGAAAAAAAGTAATCCATCCACTCATCATTTCTTATGGAAAAATAGTATTCCATTACATTCATATGCCATAACTTGTTCAGTCATCCCCCAATTGATAAACATTCCCTCAATTTCCAATTCTTTGCCATTATAAAAAGAGTTATTATATAATTTTTGGTATATGTGAGTCCTTTTCCCTTTTTCATGACCTCTTTGGGATACAGACCTAGTAGTGCTATTGCGGGATCAAAGGACATACACACTTTTCTAATCCTTGAGGTAGAGTTTCAAACTGCTCTCCAGAATTGTTGGATCAGTTCATAATTCCACCAACAATCCATTAATGTTCCAATTTTCCCATATCAGAATTTAGCATTTTCCTGTTTTCTCATGTTAGTCAATATGATAAGTGTAATGGTTCCTCAGAGTTGTTTTAATTTGCATTTCTCTAATCAATAGTGATTTACAGCATTTTTTACATAACTATCAATAGCTTTAATTTCTTCATCTGAAAACTGCCTGATCATATCCTTTGACCATTTATTAACTGGAGAATGACTTGTATTTTTACATATTTGATTCCATTCTCTATATATATTTGAGCAATGAGGCCCTTATCAGAGACATTGGCTGTAAAAATTGTTTTCCAGATTTCTGCTTCCCTTCTGATCTTGGCTGCACTGATTTTATTTGTGCAAGAACTTTTTAATGTATTGGTGATACTTTTCTTGTTCAAAAGATGAAGGAATCAACAGGAAGCATTTTCTATGCAATAGGGAAGAATTTTTTACTGGGCTGGAAATGATGGGAACCCTCATAGGGGGAGGAGAAAAGGAAAGTAACCAGTCTATCTTAGAATTTGTGAATTTCAACAGGAAAGCTCTGTGCATAGAGTTCAAAGTGGTTTGCTGTTGTTGAGATCGATGACCCCATTTGGGGTTTTCTTGGCAGAGATACTGGAAGGGTTTACCATTTCCTTCTCTAGCTCATTTTACACATGAAGAAATGGAGTTAAGTGATTTGCCCAGGGTCACACAGCTAGTAAGTGTGTGAGGCTGGATTTGAACACAGAAAGATGAATTTTCCTGACTCTAGGACCAGCACTCTATCCGGTTTAGCCACCTAGCTGCCCAGATACTCCAATGCACATGTAGCCAAATGAGCATGAGGTTCAATGAATGCACCCTTCACCTACCTTAGGAATGCATAACTCTAAAAGATCATAAAAGGTTATCCACTTCAGGATTTTTATTAGTTTATAATGTTAGAAAGTAGATAAGTAGAAGTATGTATAGAATGATTTTACATATGTATATATGTATGTATGCATGCACATATTTGTGTCTAATGGTAGCCATCTCTAGGTGGGGGTGAGGAACAAAGAAAAAAGGAAAAAATAAATTTATAGCAAATTGTATATAATAGATTTGCAGATCTATATGCAATATCTTTTAAAAAAAATTATACTATGTTATAGAAATGCTTATTTTATTCTATATATTCAAAATAAATAAATAAAGTTTCATATGAAGATAACAGCATCTATGGAGTTCTGGTAGAACTGACACTTTTCACAGAACCACAGGAATTTTGTAATTTTATTTGTGACGTAGGTCTTTTACAACACTATCATTTCCCAATACGTTGAGCCTTCCCTTGTAACTAAAAAAACCCTGTAATGCAAAAAGTGACCTTGTCTCATGCTTGCAACACTCCAAGTCATGGTTCCCCACTCCTCTACTAAGTGGCAGCGAGTCCATTTCATCGTGGGATGTCAGACTGAGATGGAGCACTGCAATTGGTTGACTTGAGCGACCTTTGACATCATTGTAAACATTCTTGTAGACTCTTCTCTAGGCTCTACTTTCTTTGCTCTGCATCAGTTTATACAAGTCTTCCTAAGTTTTTTGACACCTAAAGCTTTAAAAGTAACTCAAAGGTCATCTGGTCCAAATCCTTGATTTTATAAATAATTCCAGAAGCCAAGCATAAAGTCACACAGTAAGTGGCCCAGATGGGAATCAAATCTAGGCACTCTAACTTTAATTACTGAATTCTTATCACTGTATCACGATGGCTCCTCTTTTTTTCCTGGTAAGTAAGACCACAAGGCACTTTGTCCAGTGATCCTCTGAAGCACATGTTATGGAAATTAAATGAATTCTTCCTGAAGTGTGGGCCTAGACCCTGACCCACTCATTCTTGCAACGTAACCCATAACTATGGTGTCCAATATTGGAGCTCACACTTGTCTTCTCCCTTTCTAGGCTGGCTAACTCACCCTAATCTACACCTTTAGATTTGCAGCTCTATGGGTGAGGAGATGATTCCAGAGAGGGCATTGAGCACAGTCGCAGCTATACAGCTACTATTCATTTTTGCAGGTCCTGGGGTGACCATGGGGTAGAGAGATACACTCCTACTACTCATCCCTGAAGTCTTCATCCATATATTTTCCCTCAACACAAATCAGTTACAATGACCTTACTGATTTTATACATGAAATGATGGGAATCTTGGGAAGTGATCATTCTATCCTAGAGTTTATGATAGAGAAGAGAAAAGCTATGCATAATCTGATATCCATCCTAGGCTTTGGGAAAGCAGATTTTAGGAGGCTCACAAGAAAAGGATGTCAAGGACAAAAATGCTTCAGTGGAAATGAACCTGGAAAGGATGAGAGATGGTCAGTCTTCTTTGCCACATATGAACAGGTGGCCTTCTTCCTTGCTTAGGCAAACCCTTCTCCCTTCTTTCCATCCATTGCTTCCCCTGTCATTCTCACACCATCACTTATCTTCAATATCCCCAAGTCTTCTGGCTGCTTCCTTCCTGCCTACAAATATTCCCATGTCTCCCTCGTTCTCAAACAACCTTCACTTGATTCTTAGATGTGTTTATCTAGCCCTAACTTCTCTCCTAATCTCCAGTCTTGGACATCTCAAATGGAAAGTCTCATAGACATGTCCAGAAAGAAACTCATTATCATTACTCCCAAGTCCTTTCCTCTTCTTAATTCTCTAATTCATTGGGGTGCAGGGGCTCACCAATCTGTCCAGTCACCCAGGTTCAAAATTCAGGTGCCATCTTTTACTCCTCACTCTCTTTTGTCAACAAATCATGTTGTGTATACTTTCATAGGGCAGCTCCTCTTCCTGAGTTCAAATCTGGCCTCAGACACTTCACTAGCTATGAGACCCTAGGCAAGTCACAACTTTATTTGCCTCAGTTTTCTCATCTGTCAAAGAACTGGAGAAGGAAATGGCAAATTACTCTAGTATCTTTGCAAGAAAATTCTAGATGTGGTCATAAAGACTTGAACATAACTGAAATGATGGAACAACATACTTTCATAACATCTCTTGTATATACCTTGTATATATGAACCTGCCACCACCTTAGTACAGACCCTCATCACCTCATGCCCTGGACTATTGCAATAGACTTTTGGTCTACTGGTCTACCTCAAGTCTCTTCCCCACTCTAGTTCTCAACTCAGCCAGCAAATTGTCCTTAAAATGCAAATGACAATCTCCCATTCAATCAATTCTAGTGACTTTCTAACACCTCTAGGATCAAATAGAAGATACTATTTTTCCCCCTTCCTCTCTCTCCAGTCACCTCCTAACACACACACACACACACACACACACACACACACACACACACACACACACACACACACACACACACTGTACTATAAGTCTGGCCTCTTTGTTTTTCTCCCACAAGACACTGGCCCAAACTCAGAGCGCTTTCAATGCTTGTCTGCCACAGCTTGAACATGTCTCCTCACCTCACCTCTGCCTCTTTCATGTCTCAGCTAAAATATTATCTCTGAAGGAAGCCTTTTCCCATCCTCTTTACTCTTGGCTCCTTCCCTCTGGTACTACTCCCAGATTATCCCATCAGTAGCTTGTTTGTACAAAGTGATGTGAATATTGTCTCCCCCATTTGACTGTGAGCTCCTTGAGAGCAGGTACTATCTTGGTCTTTCTTTATATCCCCAGCATTCAGCACAGCCAAGCATATAGTAGGTGCTTAATGCTAGCTAACTCGACTTAACGTCATTTTCTTTTTTTTGATTAGTGGACACAAGACCTAGATTTTAGCAAAAATCTGGTAAATTATCTCATATTCTTCTTGGTGCAGAGATTGAGAATATGGATTAAACAGTAATATAATGTAATAGATAAAGGACTGGTCAGATGGCCAGACTCAGAGGGTAGGGGTTAATGGTCCACTGTCCACATTGAAAGTCTTCAGTGGAAGGTCCCAGGGATCTGTACTTGGTCCAGTGCTGTTTCGCATTTATATCAGTGACTAGGATAAAGATATTCTAGGAACCTAAGGAGGCATTTGCACCTTAGGTATTGAGATGAAGGAAATAGCTGACCCAATACAAGTAAGCTAGGTGGAAGGTGGGGAGGAGAGAGAGAGAGAGACAGAGAGAGATGAATTGAAGGTGACAGAAGCAGATACAGTTTAGATATAGGTACAGATATAGATCTATCTGTCTATCTATCTATCTATCTATCTATCTATCTATCTATCTATCTATCTATCTATCTATGAGTTTACTTAACTGGTAAGGAAGCAGTTGTCAAACACAGGGAAAAGATATATTAAATAACCAGGCAAGTGTTTATTAAGCATTAATTATGTCTGAGCACTGGGGATTGAGATATAAAGAATGAAACAATCCTATCCACAATGAGCTTAGCTTCTAAAAGAGAAGAGACATACATATAAAATATACGGATAGTATAAATATAAAATGAATAAGTACAAATTTATAAGGTAAATTCAAGGTACCTTGAAATAGAGAGCCCTAGCGGCTGTGGGGAATCAGGAAAGGCTTCATTCAAAGATGCTGTATGACCTTCATCTGAGTGGTTGACCAGTGCAAAGGCTAGAGATGGTACTCCCCTATTTCTTCCAGACTCCTAGGTTCATAATCTCAACATTATCCAGAACTCTCCACTTTCATTCACTCCACAAACAAAAATAATATCAACAACAAACATGGACACATCATTATAAGGTTTGCAAAGCACTTGTTATCTCATTTGATCCCCACAACAACCCTATAAGAGAAATGCTATCCTTATCCCCATTTTACAGGTGAGGCAACTGAGGCTTACATCCAAACAGTGGCCAAATTTTGCTCCTGTTATCTTCACAATGTCTCTCTCGTGCAGCTCCTTTTGCTTACGGAAACAGATAGCTACCACTTTCCTAACTAGTTTCCCTCCCTCAGGTCTTTCCCCACTCAATCCATCCTACACAGTTACCAAAGTGATTTCCCCTAACCAACTCCCCAGGCTTCCTATTGCCCCAGGATAAAATATAACCACCACTATTTAGTTTTTAAAGCTTATCACAGCCCAACCCCCACCCACCATATACCTGGTTCTTTTACTCTTCTCCCCTCCCTCTATTTTACAACCTGGTTTAATTCTTCCTACCAGAGACTGTAGTTCCCTCCCTTCTAGGTCCTTAAGGTGCTGTATATCTTTGTATAGTAATTGACTCTCTGTGGGGGCTGCAGAAGGGTGAGGATGAAGTCCATTTCAGATGGCCCATCGGATGGTGGGTGGGGGTACACAAGAATCCAGAATCAGGATCCAAAGGGATCTTGACAAATGAAAGAAGTGGACTGAATCTCAAAAGAGACAATTCAATAGGAAAAAATGGAAAATGTTGCACTTAGGTACAAAATGGGGGAAGGATGAATTAACATTTGTTGTTCTGAAAAGAATCTGGGGATAATTGTGGACAATTAGCTTCATGTAAGTGAGCCATGGTGATGGATGATGAGATCTAGACTGCTAAAAGGAAAAGATCATGTGTTGAAAGCAACCCAGTCCCCAGATTTTCCCATACATTTCAGCAGCCCAGATCTTTGCCCTCTACCCCAGCCCACCTAATTAGCTTACTTGACTTTCATTTCACAAGTTGCACCCATTCCCACCCTAGACTATTTACCACTCTTTAATCCCACTCACATCCTTTTACAATCCCTTTTTGCATATAAGCATCAGTCTCACCACTTGCAGATTCCCTAAGAATCTGGCCCTCTCCATTGGTGTTACAATAAACTTTGCCACTGACTGGAAAAAGGTTTGAGTGTGTGAATTCATTCCAGGCAGATGCTGCCCTGTACCCTGACATATCAGGGTTCCCAGCATCCCAAACCACATTAATGAGATGTGGTGGTCAGAAAACCTAATGAGGTCTTGGGCTATATTCAAAGGGGTATAACTTCCAGAACTAAGAGATGATAATTCCACAGTGCTCTGCAGCTGATGTTAAGGTCAAGGAATCATAACAGTGAGATTTGGGGTGCTTGGGACCCCATAATACCAACATCCTGGGTCCTGCCCTAATGAATTTGACCAAAGTCTTCTTTCAGTCAAAGTAAAACAAAGTTTATTGAAGATTAGTCCTATTGGGTTGACTCTTAAGAAGTCTCACCATTTGTAACACTTGTATAACATTTCCCACCATGCAGAAGTACCTAAGAATCCCACTCCAAGCTATTCTCTCAAGAAGCTCCCCGAAGGCCTGGTACAGAAGGATGACTTCCCTGCCCCTGAAGAAGAAATAAAAAGAGGCACCCTTAGAAAAAGTCATAGAAAAATGTCCTTCCTTGTGCTCCCAAGTCTTCATTGTTTTCCTCTAGTCCTACTTCTGTGTAGGGTGCAAGGATGGTTAACAGCCTCAGTGACATCCTTAGCTGCTTACTCTCAGTCACTTCCCCCATGCCAGTCAGTGTTCAAATCTCCATCTGACCATGTCATCCCTAGTCAACAGACTCTAGATGCTTCTTATCATTATGAGTATCACATTGCTTTGGCATTTGAAACACCTCTTCCTCTGTGCCTTCCTATCCTTCTAGTCTTCTGCCATATTCTTCCCTTCCTGTGCACTCTCCAGCCTTTCTGTTGCTCTTTCACATGATGCTTCATCTCCAGTCTCCATGCCTTTGCGCTGGCTGCCCCATGCCTGGAATGCATACTCCCACCCCACCCCACCCCCCACTCCCGCTCCAGCTCTGTCTTTCAGAATCCCTTGACTTTCTTCAAGATTCAGCAAAAACTCCTCATTTCCCGGGGGGGCCATTCCTGGTTGTTCCCCAGGACCCCCCCCACTCCGCCACCCCCACCAGCTACTGGTGATCTCAGATCATGTTCCACCTACTGGATGTTTACTGCTGACCTCCAGCCTTGCATCTCCACCTGCACATTGGACATCTTGAACTGGAAGCCCTGTAGACATCTTAAACTCAGTATGTCCAAAACTGAACTCATATTTTCCTCCCCAAAACTGCCTTCTTTCTAACTCCCATTACTGATGAGGGATCCAACAGCCTTCCAGTCATTCAGGCTCTCAACCAAGGCATCCTCTGTAATTCCTCCTCTTTCTGTGTGTGGATGGAGGGGAGGGGAGGATGTCTAATGTACTGCCAAGTCTCATCATTTCTACCTTTATAATAGCTTGTGTAGATGGTTCTTTCTCTCCTCTGATAATGGCATCACCTTGGCACAGACTTTCATCACCTCAATTCTGGACTATTGCAGTAGCCCCTTGGGTAGTCCGCCCACCACAAGCCTCTCCAATCTGTCCTTCACACAGCTGTGAAAGTGACCTTGGTCTGACCATGGCCGCCCACCAGCAGCAGCAGCAGCGCTCACCATTCAGGAAAACTCCTGTGGCTCTCTACTGCTTCCAGGACCCAATAGAGAGCCTTCTGTTTGACTTTTAAAGCCCTTCATAATCCTTCACCCCCAACTCCAACACACACCCTGCCCCCGTTCCCAAGTACTTAGTGATCCATACACACACACACACACACACACACACACACACACACACACACACACACACACCCCATTCCCTAAGTATTCGGTGTTCCGCCAGCCTCCTCGATGTTCCTCACATGGGACACTCCATCTGCACACCGGCCATTCTAGCCGGCTGTCCCTCAGGCCTGGGGGGCTCTGCCTCCTCATCTCTGCTTCCTGCCCTCCCCAATCCCACCTTCCGCAGGAAGCCCTTCCTGCCTTCCCTCAATACTACCGCCTTCCCTTCATCCCCCATCTCCGACTTGACCTACATGATCTCGTCTGTTCACAGACATTTGCATGTTGTTTCCCGTAGTGATCAGAGCTCCTTGAGGAGCACGGACTGTTTGCCTTTCTTTGTAACCCCAGCGTCTAGATCGGCTTCCGGCTAGAATAGAGCGCTTAATAAACGGTGATGCCTGGATGGAAGGATCACAATGTAAATCCCTCATCCCTGGCCAAGCTTGCTTTATTCCCTGGCCATCCTCTATCCAGAGACAGCGCCCGCCAGGGTGGGGTGGGGGGTTGGAATCCCCGCCCTGGAGCCAATCTCCAGGCCCTGGCGTGCACCTGGATTGGTTTTGGCAGCCAGTCTTAGCCCGGTAGCCATTGCCCCTCCCCACAACCTCCCCCTCTACTTCTAGCTGTGGGGACTGCAAACCATCCCACACTCAACCAGGGATTCTGATAGGGTGTGTCAGTGGTCTGCCCAGCAGCTCCTCCACTCACCGCCTAGGAACCATTCAGACTCTCACTCCCTCCCCTGGCCGCCACTCCCCCTGTCTGGGTGGTCTCAGAGTGAGCTCCGAGAGCGGAGCGAAGGTCTAGCTTTTGTCTTCCCATCTCGGCGCTTAGAACGCTTCCTAGCACATAGTTTGAACGCTCGTTGTCCATCCATCCATGCTTCACTTCATCCACTACTCCGTCCACCCACCCACTCATCCATCCATCCATTCATCCGTCCATTCGTCTGTCGGTCCGTACATTCATCCATCACCCATCCATCATCCCGCCCACCGTCCGTCAGTCAGTCCATTAATCCATCTATGCAACCACCCACCCATCTACCTGCCTGTCTCCTGGATGGCTCCCTCCCTCATGCCCCGGTTCACCTCACACCCGCCGGAGCCCGCGGAGGGATCGTGTGCATTTAGGGGTTAGGGTTAGGGTTAGAGTTAGTTTGCTCTGCGTCCCTGTAGCTGCCCCTTCCGCCTCTCCTGTGCTGTCCCACTCTCCCCGACGAGGGAGAGAGTAGCTGGTTTCCATAGCTAAGCAACAGACTCCAGCTTACCTCCCTCCCCTTCCAAAGCAGGGCCTCCTGTGGGGCGGGACCTCAGCTCATACCACTGCCCTCCCAGCCAATCAGCTTTCCCCGAAGTCCCCAGCCTCCCTTTTCCTCTGCAGGGAACCTGCAGCCGGAGATCCAGCCCTCACTGCGTACGTGTGTGTACGTGGGGGCAGTAAGCCCCACGTGGAGAGATCGAGACTGCGGGAGGGTGGGTGGCCGGGGGCATCAGGCCAGCCAGGCGGGGGAGGGACCGGGAGGCAGAGCATCCCGGGCCAGCGCCAGCTCCCAGGCATTACGAAGAGGGTTACCAGGACTCTACCGACAGCTGGCGTCTGGCTGGAAGGGGGCGGAGGGAAGGTGTGGGGTAGGGTGGGGGGATGCAGACTCCGGGGGACTGCTGGGCCAGCCCCAGGCCACAGGAAAGAGACTGAAGCGGGCCCTGAGCTGGACCTGGAGAGATAGGTGTGGGTTCAGATCCCTGCACCGCCTTTAGTTCTTACTGCCCGAGTGCCCTTGGGTAAATCACTTCTCTCTACGGTTCAGTGTCGTCATCTCTAAAAATCCGAGGATTAGCTCGAAGCAGCTGGATGTCTGTGTGGATAGAGCTGAGTCCTGCTTTAGATACTAGCGGTGTAGCCAGGGCCAAGTCACTCTGTGCCTCAGTTTCCTCATTAAGTACACATGCTGGGCACTTCTTCAAGGCTTGGAGAATTAATTTGGAATGCCCAAAGGCCCAGAACACGAGGGCAGCTTTAATGCTGTATAAGATCCTCCTTCCTCTTTCCCAAACCAAGACCTAGGACCAGACCAGAAGAACTTGTTGGGCAGCCCAAGAAGCTGATGCAACACTCCCTTGACAATCACCCTGAAGCCTGACTTCCACACAGCGTCAGTCCCAGCCTACATCTGGCCCAAAGATCCTGGACCAAGGTCCTTCCCTCAACCTCATACCAAGAATTCAGGTCCCTAGCTCTCTAGTTTGTCTCCCTCTGGGCCAGGTGAAGACTAACCCAGGAAGGGATTGCAAGCAGATTGGTTGGCAGCAGCGGGCAGAAGCAGATGGCCCTGAGGGCTGCCTCTGTCTCCATCCTCTGGGCACTCCCCTGGCCATCAGATGCTCAGATGGGCCCAGTGGCTCCAGGCTTGGACTTGACAGAAGGAAGGACAGCCAAGGAGGGACCTGTGGTTCAATATGAAGTGTCCTGGTACTAGAGCCTGAGGCCTTGGGTTCAAATCCCACCTCTGAGTCACTAAACTCCCTGGGCCTCAACTTTTTAATATACCAAGTGGGGGTGGGGTGGGCATTGGACGACAGGCTCTCTAAGATATCTCTCAGCTTTAGAGCTCTAATGAAACCCCAAGAGATCATAAATTAAAAGCTGGAAGAGACCACCTACTCTCCCTCTCTCCCATGTTACAGAATAAACTGAGACACAAAGATTTGGTGGCAGGGAGAGTAAGCTGCCAAGCAGGAATTCAAACCTGGGTCCTCTGACTCCAGTGCAGGGCTCTTTCCATTGAACCACACTGCCCCACCCAAACAAGGACTCAGCCCAGGATGATCTGAGCTTGTCTGGGTTTCATTAGATCCAGCTCAAGGATGTCACCATCCTCATGAGCCTGGGACTACTGTCTGAGGGCACAGACCCAACTAAGACAGGATTCTATGGCCCTGTTTCTTCAGCTGAGAAACCAAACACCCCCACCCCCAGCTTTCTTTCCTGCGCAATCACACTAAAGGACAGGCAGTCCCTGGCTTACGCAAACTCCACTTATTCATTCCACAAACACCCATTAAGCATCTGCCACAGGCTGTACACTTATATTTGACCTTTATAGATGGCAACCACAGGAGCACCACCCCCTCCTCCTCCCCATCCATCCAAGCCCTGCCCCCCACCCCAGCCAGCTGGTACCTACAGCCTTTTCTCCAAAGCAGTGGGGAGAATGTGGGACTGGGATTCAAGAAGACCTGGATTCAAATCCTGCTTCTGATACTAGTAGCATGACCCTGGGTGAACACCAAACTCTAAGTCTCAGTTTCCCTGCTATGAAGGTATTAACAGTACTTCACATAGGAGCTCATTTTCTAGTTTTAATGCTTTTTCACTGGCTGGCTCACCCCACCCTCCCCAACCCCCCCCAGGCCTGGAGTGCAGTCCCTCCTCTGTTAAAGTCCCTGCTTTCCTTCAAGGCTCAGTTCAAACACTACCTTTTCCACATGAGGCCTTCCTTAGTTGCCACAGTTATTCAGCCCCACCCCACCCCCCACACCTGCCATCCCAATCCCAAAACACACATACATAAGGGGACCTTTTTTGTTTTGTACTGTGAGGGGTGCTTCTCTCCCCATAGCAGGGGGTATCCTTTGGCTCAAAGGGACAAAGACTATAGATATCTCCAGCCTCTTCTGTTTTCCCCCATGACAGGATGGGAAGTGGGAGGTTGAGGCCAGAAGCTTGGCTACTCCACTCTACAGGCTTGAATTATATCTATCTGCTCTCTTAAATATTATTTGTCCAGAGAATGTGGTTTTCAGATTCAAGCTAAACTTCTGATCTCTATTTCTTTAATGGGGAAAGGAGGATCCAAGCTTTATATCCAAGACTTGACTCCTTTCCCACCAAATTCTACTTCCACAATTAACAAGTGTAAGAAATAGCAAAGTAATATTTAACCAAACTGATAGCAAAAGAGAAATCCAAGAAGATATATGCAGGAGAATGTGTACCAGATGATGCAAAGTGAAGGAGATCTTCCCATGGGGAATGAGGTAAGTCAGTTCTCTGATCCCACCAAAGAGCAAATTCCCTCCAATCTCTAATGTAGCAAGCTGGGGGTAGGGGTAAGATGGAGGCTGCCTGTCCCTCTTGTGTTGGCTTCTCCTTCAGCATCCTGAAGTAGGGTTGGCATTCCATCTTCTCTCTCCAAGCTGGAAGCCAGAAGCCTGGAGTGCCTGAAGGGGGCACTGGTTTCTATGAATTAGTCCCACACCAACAGTCTTTGGGGGCCCATGCTACATGGATATGTTACGTATATGTGTGTGTGTACTGTCTCCCATATTAGAATGGAAGTTTTTGTTTTTGTCTCTGTATCCTCATCACTTGATACAGTACCTGTCATATAGCAAGCTGGTGCTAAAAGGAAAGGCAACTTTTGAGGGGTTAACAATCTCTTTAATCACACACATATATAATTGCTTTAACCAAGCACATATATCATTCACTTAATTCAGGGGAGTCAGAACCCTGAACTTCAAAGAAAATACAGAGAAATTAAAGATCAACAGACATGGCTTCCTCTGCCTGACCACCAACAGACAGGTCCAACTGCCTGACCATCAACAGACAGATCCAACTGTCTGACCACAGTTTCCAGGGAGGGAAGCACTGACATCTGGGTTCGTCAAGCAGGACTGGGGGAAAGTGGGGGGCATTCCTTAGCAACCTCCCAGAGTCCTCATCTGGCCAAAAAACACTTCCAGAAAGACCCAAAGTTAAACTTCACCCTCAGAGTATTTATACCTTTTTTTAGAGCCAGAGGGCATCCCAAACCTTGAGAACAAGTACCTCACTAACAAAAGATGTGGGCCTTCCTACAAATCTTCCCTAATCAAATTCCCCTTAAGGGGCAGGCCCATTAATGGGTGGGGAAGATCTTTAATCACATTAACAATACAAATACATATACTGTTTCTAGTTAAAGAAACTCTTCTTTCCATACTTTACTCCTAGTAAAGACTCTTGGTTAATTAAGGCAAGATTCAATCAGAGGCATTTGATTATACTAAAACAAAAACCCAAGAGATCCCACTTTGTTTACCATCACACTCCACCCTTCCAAGATCCTTGGCTTTACAATTTAAATGGCCAGGAATCCTGGAACAAATAGAGGCATTATATTTCTTCATTATACTAAAACAAAAACAGAAAAAGAATCCACTTTACTTTTACAGTTACCAAAAGGAAGATAGAGGTTGGATACCAAGGGGAAAAACAGCTAACCACTGGGACTATCTCAAAAAGTGTAATGAATGGGTTGGCTTTGAAGCTCCCCAGAGACCTTCAGGCAAAGGCTGGCTGGTCACTCATTTGGTCTAGTTTAGAGGGAATTTCTGAGGGATCCAGTTTGGCTTGGAGTTCGTTATGGTCCCTCTAACTTCTAGATTCTTGTTCTCCTCAGCACCCTCCCAGTACTCCCAAGTTGGGGCTGAGGATGTCTGGCTCACATAATTACACAATGTTCTGGTACAGTCATGATGGCTAACACTTTAGGTTCATCATGAATAGGGTTACCTGGGTTAACCTGGGAACCTAAACCAACACTGTGTGACACTCTTTCTCTGCAGAGTATTAACTTTAGGAATACAATCCATGGGTTACTCATAATTAGCTACCTTGGTCCTGTAGACCTAGCGTTCAGAATGTAGGAAGCAAAGTGTAACCCAACGACTTTTGAAAGGTATAATATTCAAACAGCAACTTGGTGGCACAAAAAGCACAGGACTCAGAATCAGGAAGATCTAAGTTTAAATCCTGTCTCACATACCAAGAGCTGTGTGACTCCAGGCAAGTCACCTAACCACCCTGTGTTTAAGTTTTCCCATTTGTAAAATCAGGGTGATAATAGCACCTACCTCCCAGAGTTGCTGTAAGGCTCAAATGAGTTAATATATATAAAAGTGCTTTGCAATCTTAAAGCACTCTGTAAAATGCTAGCCATTTTTATTGAGTCAGTATTCTAAAAAAGAAACCAAATACTATTTAATTTTTGTGGCTAATGACTTGAGTTCAACCTCCAAAGAGCTGAGAAAATACGTGTCACTAAAAGTAAGAAAATGTATCACCCTTCCTTGTTGGCGGAGGTGTGAATGTGGAATATTGCAGACTATCAGACTTGGTTGTATTTGGTCGCTATTTTCCAATTGTTTCTTTTCTTTCTTTTTCATCTTTGTTACAAGGATGTGGCTCTCTGGGGAGGGGAGGGAAAAGAGATAGAGTTAGAAAGGAAGGTGATACAGAAACTAAGGCTACCATTAAAAATGGTTTAAAAAAAGGAAGTGTAGGCTTCTCATTCCAGCCATCCTTCCCAGACATACTATGTGTAAAGAAGGGATCTCCTTGTTCCAGTTGATCATGGTGACTCGCCTTTCTACAGGGACAGCTCTGTGTCCCTAGCACAGTGCTTTGCACCTGACAAGCACTTTGTGCGAATCTGTTGACTGAAACCCTGCCTCCATGGTGCTTGTATTTTACTAGACACAGGCACATTCCCAAAGATCAGAAATTGCCCCATTAACCAGCAACATGATGGACAAATACTGTGGACATAATGATTTTCCATGCAGGTTTCCCTCAGAACTTTGTGTGTATTTCTCTACTGCACCTACTATCCATACTACTGAGTATTATACTGTATTAGAGGTAGGAAAGAAATAAGCATTTGTTAAGGGCCTACTATATTCCAAGCCCTGTGCTAAGCACTTCACAACACTAAGAAAGAAGCCCTCAAATCACCTTATTACTTGAGTGGCGGTGGCTGGGTCTACGAATCAAGGGGAGAAACAGACTTTTCCTGGTGGAGCCCCCTTCTCTTGTGATTGGAGATGCCAACATGGTCCTTTGCGCTAGCTTTGCCTTGAGCTTGGAGCCTCAAAGGCAGCTTAAGGTTGGGGCAATGTCTCTGTGCACTGTGCTCCATGGAATGCCTCCTCCTTATCAGATTTGCTTTCATTTTTCTTTTCTCACTCCATCTATTTTCTGGCTCTCACTGAGACCTAACTGCCTCCTGCTGATACCCTTCCTAATACGGATTCCACTGCCACCCTTCCACTCATGGCCCAGATGTCATGGTCATGGTTGGGGAGTCAGAGTACTCCCAGCTCCCCAATGGCACTCCACCCGCCCTCTATCACCCCCACTCAGCAACCTTTGTTCTTCTGATGTCCACAAATTAGCTCTTGATTCCGAGTTCACCCTCCTTCCTTCCTTGCTGAGTTCAATATTCAGTATCTGGCTCATGATCTTTCTCCCTACTTCAACTCCTGGCATTACACTAGAGGACTTCAATGTACTCAGTGATATTCCCTCAAGTATTCTAACTCCCGAGGTCCTCAGCCAACTTCACTTCTAGAACCTACTTCTTCACTCCAGTTACACACAGATATGGTCATACCCTTGACCTTGCCATAAGCCACAAGGATACCACTTTCAGGTTCTTCCTTTATCAGGTCATCAGCTTTCCTAATTCCATCTTTCCCTAAATCTAACACCCCCAAACCCTGTTCTTCATCCTCAATGTGACTTCCATCCTCTTCTCTGTCCTCACACAGCCTCTGCCCTAGTTCAAGCCTTCCACACCTTCAGCCTGGATTATTCCAATAATCTTCTGATGTTTCTTCCTGCTCTCCAATACATCTACTACAAAGCTCAATAATATTCATAAAACAGATTTATGCAACGTCTCCTACTCAAAAATAACTTCCAATTGCCTTGGGGAAACAAAATACAAATTCTTCTTCCCAGCTCTCCATCCAGTCTAACTGGTCTGCTAGCTGTTCCTATTATGACATTCCACCTGCCTATGCACCTGGAATGCATCTCTCCTTCCGTCCAATTAGAAGAATCTCTAGGTTCCTTCAAAGCAAAGCTCAGCTGCCATCTCCCCCATGAGGCCTTCCTGGATCCACTCACTAGTCTCCATCCCCCTCCCCAGCCTCCTTACATATGACATTTTCTACTCTGTATTTCTGGGTGTTCCTGTTGTATCCCACCTTTATAAAGGACACTTCACCAGGCAAGGGCAGTTTCAGCACTTCCTTGGTACTTAACAGTGGCATGGAATTGAAGCCTGAATGTTTTCAGCTTTCTGGGCCACAGCAGACAAACTAAATTCTCATTCATAAGACAGACCTTCTTACTATTTGGCTGACTGACCATAAGAACCCAAAACTCACAGCCAATTCAACCCATGAATTTAGTGGGTTGGTCTCTCAGTCAGTCCGTCAGTGCCTCCTACACCTCAGGCATGGAGCCAAGTTCTGGACTCATCCAGTCATAGAGCCTGCCAAGGGAGGCAGAGAAGGAACAAATATTTTAGGAGCCAGGTCTGAATACCTACATGAAGCATGATCTTAAGTCAATCTCTCCAGAGCAGATTCCTCATGAGGGAGATGGAGAAGACATCTTCTAAGAGTTAAATCAGCTCTAGAATTCTATGACCTTAACACTGACACCAAAGCTTATGAGAAGGAAGGAAATATGCATTTGTTAAGTGGCTACTATGTGCCAGGGCATTGTACTAAGTACCCTACAAACACCTCCTTCAATCCTCACAACAACCCTGGGAGACAGGTGATATCCCCATTTTACAATTGGGGAAACTGAAGCAAACAGACGCGAAATGACTTGGCCAGGGTTACATAACTAGTAGGTTGTTGAAGGTGATTGAATTTGGATCTTCCTAACTCCAGGCCCAATGCTCTATCCACATCACCACCCTTTTGCCTATACAGGCTAATACTTCCATTCATATTTTATCTCACTGGCCTGGGTACTTCCTCCATTCATTAATATACAGAGGGGTTGTTTTACTTTGTACCATGACGGCTACTTCATCAGGTGCTGCCCAGGACCACCATGTTGTCTGTCTCTGAGTCAACATACCACAGTCTATCTAGCCTCAGGACCTGTCAAGAGCTTGGAGAAGCACCAAGGAAGTGGTGAGTGCTCAATTTCACAAATACTCAAGCAGAAATTTAAGATTCCTCTTTTTTGAGTAAGCCCAGTATTTCAGTAAAAGGCTTTGACTTTTTGACAGGAAGAGACATTTCAGGATGTGTATTGCTCCAGTCTGAATGCCTGATCTATCTGGGGGAATCCATACTCTATTCTCAGAGGCAATCCCACTTCTTGAGAGAGTTGTATTGCCTTGGTTTTCCCAGTGCCTGGCACAGGGTCAGCACACAGTAGGTACTCAATAAATGCTTGTTGATTATGTGGGGGGGGGGGGCAACTCGGTCTTTAAAGGACAGGGCTGTCTAACCTAGCTGGGGGAGGCCTGGAAGAGAATTGAGTAAAAAACAAGCTCCAGGAGGAACCATGGTTTGTCCTTCCTTCTCAAAGAGGACCATGACAACAGGGATGCTGCTACTTGCAAGTGAACTGGAATTCAATGAGGTGGGGTGTGCAAAACCACCAGCCTCACTTTCTCCTCCAGAGCCATCCGGGTCTAGTGGCAGGATATAAATCAGGAAAACTGGAGGTGGCCCCTGATGTAGTGGGAGACTTTGGCCTTTTTAAGCTAAGATCTTTAACAGATCTCAGTTTGACTGAGGCAATACCCATTCAGTGATTAAAGCTAGGTAAGAAATGAGGCAGAGTGGCTTCTTTTATGTAGTCAAAAACAAAAAACCAAACACAAACTGGGAGGGGAAGATCCTCAGGTTCCTGGCCAAAACAGAAACAATTATTATTTACATTGACTCTGAGCCATCAGGGCTCAACCAACGACCACTAAATGGGTCTTGGGCTAGGATCTATTGTTGGCCAATCAATTGAGAGTCAGGGTGAACTGGATTTAACGCTTGGGCTTTAAGAAAGAAATCTAGCTGGTAAACCCCAAGGTATCTAGTCAAAATGCACATTCATTGGGGCAGAGCTTCCAGGAGAAATATGCATAGCATGAATGGTTGAAATTGAGTTAGTTCCCCTTTCATATCTTCGGTGTCCTTTCCTAATTCCACCATCATATGAGAAGTTGCCTAAGAGATGTTTCCTATGTTAAAATGCAAATGCAAATCATAAGACATTTTGTATGAGGCTGTAATATTTTCAAAAATTTTCACACAATTGATTCCAACAACCACGTTGTGACATAATACTATCTCCATTTTACAGATAAAGAAAATGAGGCTTGCAAAGATTAAGTGACTAGCCCAAGGTCACACAGCTAGTAAACACTAGTAAAAGGTGGTGTGGAGGAGAGATGTGGGAGGGCTGGTTCAGTTGCGAATTAATTCACTTAGACATTCTCTGCAGCCATGGGAGCTTTACTGACACAAAAGCAGCAGGCCTGAGATTCAGCAAGGAGCTGAACAAAGGACCAGACACATACAGAGAAAGGATGCAATTTTTAGGGTTTCTAATGGGGGGTAGAGATTTAGGGACAGGATGAGGAAGATGGATGACACAAGATAAGGAAGATGGGAAACTTTACAACCCAGGATGGGGAAGACAAGAATAAGAAGGAAGTTTTATGGTTTAAAGATTTAAGGGTAGTACAGGAGGACCCATGTTAAAGATTAAAGGACCTGAGCAACACAGCATAAGGGAGACAAAAGCATAGGTTCAAGATAAGTGGGGGGGGGGGGGAGGACTTTAGAGCCCCATCAAGTTACAGAATAAACTAGGGGCTTCACAAAGTCAACCCTTAATATTTTTAACTCATAGGGCACTGTTTGTATCCATATCAGTGGGACTTCAGTTGCAATTTCAGCATCCATTTAACATATGGAAAGGAATCCCTACTCCAACTTAGAAGTGGCCACCCAGTTTGCTTGAAGACCTCCCATGAGGGGAAACTACCAGTAGGTCATTCTACTTTTGGACAATTAAAATTGTTAGGAAGCTTTTCCTGATGCCAAGTCCACAGAAGTGACCTTTACACTTTCCCACTGCCTCTGGTTCTGTCTTCTGGAGCCAAACACAAGACAAATCCCTCCTTCAAATGACAATCCTTCACACATCTGAACATCTATCAACCCCATATTTTTCAGGGCTGCTTTAGGCTAAACTGCCCAGATCCTGTCACCCCTCCTCATGACATGGCCTTCACCATCCCCTTTTCCTATGGACACCTTCCAGTTTACCAGGAACCTTCTTAAACCATAGGGACATACTTCAAATAAGATCCAGCAAGGCAGGAGCCATCAGAACTAACTCTTGCCTGCCTATTCCTGGAAGCTGTGTCTCTTTTAATACAAGCCAAGGCTGCTGGTTGCTATACTGCAATGCTGCCTCATACTGAGGTTGCAATTTACTAAAACACTCAAATCTTCTTCAGAATAAATGTTGTCAGATCATGTCTTTGTCATCTTATGCTGGTGAAACTGATTTCTTCTTGTACCTAAGTGGAACTCTTTACATTTATTTCTACTGAGTTCTTATTAGATTTAGTTCAATGTTCGTTATCCATAATCTCCCAGTTGAACCCGTCTCCTTGTCTCCCAGCTCAAAACTTTCTACACTTTATCAAATGTCCTCTCCATAGTGAATTAAACTTGATCAGACCCATTTAACAGATCAAAGGGTCTGGCTAGGATGCAGAGAACATGTCAATTCAACGCTTAGGTCTAACTACAAATTGTGGAAGGTCTTGCAAGAGTTGATTCTCAAATCAGGTCTCTGCTGATCTATTCTATCCCCTATTCAACCAACCATGTTTCCTTCTGCCTTCTTCATTCCCACAATCACCCAGTCCTCAGCTCTAAACCAAGTCCTTACCCACACATACTTCCCTACTACCGATAGTGACCTGCCCATCCTTCAGAAAGACCCCTACCTTGATCGATCCCTTCCTGCTAGCTACCAGCCTCTATTCCTCCTCCCTTTCAGGAAGGCCCCTTCTGCTTCCTTGGCTGCATCTTCACTCATGCTGGGTAATCGTGGGGAACCCTCCTCACAAATTCTCAGTTTTGGAGACTTCCCTCTAATTTACTCTATACATAACTTGAATGTGCATAGATGTTTGCAATAGTGTCTGTCCATTAGAATGTGGGCTGTTTAAGGGTACTGAAGGATTGTAACCTCTTCCTGTCTCCAGGTTTTACTAATATAACGTACCTTGGTACATTAATAAATGCTTAACAGAAGGCCTGTTAGTCACCTGATTAGAGCCTTATTTACAGAAAGGCTGGTCCAACCTTAACCAGAAGCACACTTGTACTGGGCCCCTCAATTTGTTAAGTTTCAGTCAACTCCAACTCTTGGTGACTGCCATTGGGGGTTTTCTTGGCCAAAGATACTGGAGAGGCTTGCAACTTCATTCTCCAGGTCATTTTATAGATGAGGAAATTGAGGCAGACAGGATGACTTGCCCAAAGTCACACAGTGAGCAAGCGTCTGAGGCTAGATTTGAACTAAGATGAATCTTCCTGACTCCAAACCCCACACTTTATCGTACAATCTAGTTGCCCTCAGAGCCTCAACATGGACACTCAATAACTAAAAAAATCAACCTTAATACATCAAAAACTAATTTTGAAGTTTTGTTATTGCTTCATAACAATCTTAGAGTGCACAATATATCCCAACCAAGTCTATTTTAAAAGAAGGGTGTGCCTTTTGATGAACACCAGTTAATGATTTTAGAACCCTCAAGAGTGGATTTACTAGGTGGCAAGTTTCAAACTGAACCATTCATTCCAGGCCAGTTTTCCAATGACACAACTCATTTTTTGTAGCCTATAGGCAATTTAACCTAGATCTTTGGTTGCAATTTGTGAACAGCACAGGAGGAATTTCAAAGCTTTATGTGGATCATAGGGCCAAAAACTAGAAGATGGCACCCTTAGCTTTTAAACCAAGGTGCTGAACTCCTTGGCCTAAGTCCTTCTTTCTACTGTACTGCTGTTGGGTGTGAACCACAATACTTTTAGACAGATGATCATAACATATGCCATGGTAACCTCAAGTTCTTAAAGGCTGCAAAAGCTGAGACCAAACCAAAAAGCCTTGCATCTGCCAACCCATGAGCAGCCTAAGCTCACTGTAGCAAGGCTGTCCACCAGGAAAATGGCCACTAGGTGAAAAGGAGGTTTGAGCTGCAGATACTCCCAAAGGCCATGTTAATATATCTAACACGTAGAGCTAGCTTTAAGGGGTAGCTGAGTTCTCTGTCACTGAAGTTCTTCAAGCAAAGGCTGCAGAGACTCACTTCAAGATGCTGCAAAGGGATTTCTTGGGCAGCTAGAGGACAGAAGGCATCCACGAAGGGTCTTCCCATGGAGACACTATGGAGTTAATAGGATATGCATCAATGCAGGGCCTGGTCACAAATTAGCTAAGAGACAAAGACTGGATGCCTGGGATATTTACTGTGCTCAGAAATGTGCTCTACCATTTCAGTCTTGGGAGACTCTGATTCAATTGTTTAAGCCAGGACACTTTCAGGGCTTCCTTACTTCAAGGTTAACTTTCCAGCTGCCTCCAGCACCAAAATCCACTGAACTTTCCCTGCCAGAGTCTGGTCTTTGGTAAGTAAGAAATCAAAGACTAAAAAAGCAGGCTTACCAAACACCCCCATTCTCTTTTATATCCCAGGCAAAAGAAGGAGGGCATGAAATGATTTACTAATAGAAAAACCCAGTTTTGTGAGAGCTTTAATGGCACAAAATGTTTATAACTACAGCTTATACACATATTGTAAACTGTATATAATGTTACAAAGTGCTAATAACTAAATCAATGAAGAATGCAGAATCAATTTGGCTCAGTTAATTCCAATCATTTCATCAAATGGTTCAATTTGTTGAGAGAATCTGAATGGTGGTCTTCAATTTACAGTCAAACTTTGCTGCAGCGAGCTAACTTGCTCCATTTTTCACTGCTCGAGTCTAGGTATTTTTGCTTGATCCTATTCACAAAAATTTTAAGCCAGTTTTCATTAAACATAGGAAAAATGAAGCCTGCATTTATTTCCAAAACTGTAAACAGGTATAAAGCTTTTAAAACAACATTGAGCTTTACAAAACTTCAACTGTGAATAGTTGAAATCCTTTTCAGATTACACATTGAACTGTTTGTGTTCACTCAAAGTTTGGGAGACCAAGACTTCCCCCCCAAACCTCTAGCAGGGTCATCAATAACTACTGCCTTGTATCATCTTAGGATAACAAGCTCTAGCCATTTTATTTCAGTAAGATTCTAAGAACAGTTGATTTCACAGCTACTTGAGAAACAATAGGACAGAGATGGATTTATTTTCAATGTTCAAAAAGCTGTAAATATAATCAAGTTTTAAACATACTACACATAAAAACCAACTATTTAACCTGGAAAGGGATGTGATGCATTTATTTCTCTTAAAAACATGTGCCCAATTTTAAACAGAAATCTTTTCCTCCCCCAACCCTTGAAGTGGGCCAATCTGAATACAACACAAGGTGTCATTAATTAGTCCTTGTGAGTAAACTAGCCTATTCAACTTATATAAATTTTAAACCATGTGTTCAATACCACCTCAGTGGACAGCCTCCCCAGACTTGTCAATCACCTCCAAATGAAATCCAAGATGTATACGTGAAATAAATAGGTTCTAGACAGCAAATCAAGGGTCACCACATTCAGATTCAAATGGAGAAGAGAAATCACAAAGACATCTAGAAAGAATTAATTGTTGTTTTTATTTGGGCCTTGGCTCATACCTTAACAGTATTTTCTCAAATGGCAGGAGAAAACGAATTTAAGCATAATCAAGAAGTTACTCCATCCTTGCCATGGCCAACTTTACTAATACAAACAAGTCAATTAAGAATTAAATTCTGCATTTGGACTGTCTGTTCATTTCTGCCATAACACATCTACTTTATAAAATGATGCAGAAAAAAGTTTGATGGAACAGCTTCTGCAAGCTGGCCAAAATGGCTGTCTTAGTATTTTACTCACATCAACCTAATGCACTAATTAAATGAGCAAATTACTAGTTTTCAAAGTAACGATGGTTCTCTAAATAGCCGATATTAAAATCTATATCATAAACAGTAATTACTTATATATCAAACATATAGTAGTATCCTTCAGAGTTCATGCTACATGTTCCGAAATCTGATAAAATCTACTTGAGGACACTGGAAATCCTGATGCTTCCTAACAATTTGGTACTAAAGCTTCACATTTTGAAGAAGGAAAGTGTCACTGACGGAGAGGCGGTGCTCCCCAAATGCAGAGTTCAGAAACGTACAGCAGGATGCCTTGGGGGCATCCAGCTTGAGGGTCCCTGGCATTGCCCTGGGGAAGATTGTACAGTAAACAGTAACAAGAGGGAGCTCTGGAAGAATATCAAAAGCGACATTATTTGAGGATTTACTGCTCCCCATCCCCAGGACGGCTCCACAGAGCAGCCCACCTGCTTGGAATGGCTCTGGAGGCCCAAGGGGGTCTTTAATGGACTCCAGAAGAAAAGAAATTTCCAATAAGAAGAAGCCTATAAATGCACCAAACACACTAGAGAACTTCTCTTTAAGGGGGAAGAAAAGGAAAACAATCCTTTAAGGGAAGAGATGAAAAATAAAAACAACTTCACACATAGCAGGAAAAACTCCCAACACCAAAGTCCCAAATGCCAAACTCTTCTCTCGTCTAGGCCTGGGAGCCTCTCTATCAGAAGTAAGGGTTCTGCACCACAGAAAAGCCAACGTTCTGACAACCCTCTAGTCACCTGACGTCAGGGCTTGACTGGCCTGCAAATTTCCAACGTGCCAGCCAATACCGGGAGGCTTGGAGAGAAAATGGATGGCCTCAAAGCTGGTTTCAAATACATTTATTGCCACAGACTACTTTTTTTGTATTTCTTTTTCTTGTTATAACTATAAATTGTGAGCTTATGAGAGCTTGTCTTTGTCTTGAAAAATCAAGGTTTGACAGGATACTTGCTAACCTGCTTTCTTTGTAAAAGAGTGATGGTCTTTGTCCTAAAGCAGTCAATATTTCTATGGGGATGCTGTAGCTCTAACTCAGGTGGGATGTAAAAGGGCTATGGAAAAAATAATCACTTGCTGGTGGCATCTGCGTCGAAAAGAAGACTTTGCAAATTTCTAGACAACAGTAAACTGTGAGGAAACTCTGAGGGTCTTACAGGCCAAAAAGGGAATGAGGTCATGAAAATGCCTCCCAAGAGTTCGAATAAAATACTGAATCCCAAGAGGAACTGGAACGTGGATATGTAAAAAGAGGGTCGAGGACTGGGGCATGCTTAGAATGGTCTCAAGTTCCAATACACTAACGTGACAGGGACAGCACTTCACAGGGCACGCGCACGTCCAGGGCTCTCCTCTCCCTCAGTAGGTGCTAGCAGATGGGGAACTCAGTCGCTTTCCAATATAGATGCTGAAAAGAAACACAAGGTGTTATATTTCACCTGCTTGAAAGTTACATCCCATGAACCACACAGATGATGAACTTCTGACAGGAAAAAGCATTTATGGAGCATCTACTGCGTGCCAGGTGCCGGGCAATGTGCTTCACAAACATCTCACTTAGGAGGTTAGAGATGGGCACTTGGCCCTAAGCCTAAAATGCCTCCTTAGGACTCACAGCCAACCTCACCATCCACTCATCCAACATTTAATAAGGGCCCAATGACTGACTGCTTAGCCAGAGGGTGAATCTGTGCTTGGTCACCTACTATGTGATGTTGCCAAGTTACAGCTTTGGGTGCTTTGCTTTCCTCTTCTGCCAAACGAGGGTGCTGGACAATCCTCACTAAGAACTGGATAGGACATGAGGAACAGTAGACTAGGCACCCCAAGGAGAACAGAGGAGGTTCCAAGATCAAAGCCAAATCAACAGGCCCCTGCTTTCTCCTGCTCCCCCTGCCCTCTAGAGAGGCAAGGCAAGCTGTTCTCATATTTTAGCAAACTCAAGGACGTTAAATTGGTGTTGCTTATATCTGATCTTATTCAGCTGTTTTTTCAGTCATGTCTGACTACATATGACCCTAGTTAGGGTTTTCTTGGCAAACTTACTAAAATAGTTTGCCCTTTCCTTCTCCAGCTCTATTTACAGATGAGGAAACTGAGGCAAACAGAAGTTAAGTGACTTGCCCAGAGTCACATCGCTAGTGTCTATGGCTGGACTTGAACTCAGGTCTTCCAGACCCCAGGCCCAGCACTCTATCCACTGAACCATCCAGCAGCCCCTCTACAGTAGCTGCTTAATCAATGTCTGTTCGCTTGTTTCTGCACTGGTCAATGGAGAGAAAGCAGTACCAGGAAGCACACAGGCAAAGCTGCCCTCCAATGAGGTGCCCAATGAATTGACTGAAGCAGTGACCTTCATCCCCATGCCTGTTCCTCCCACCGCAGACTCATGTGAACCCTTCCCTGTTACTGTCCTGTGGCTCCTTCTGTAACCCTCACCCACACAGATCAAGCACTTGAGGACACTCTAAAAAGACAACTCACTGCCACATCAACCTGATCAGGCCCTGGAGAAGTGGAAGAAATTCTCTTGGGGTCCTGAAATGCTGAGTTCCTTAAAAGAGAGAAGTAGAGCTCGGACCAAGGATTTCACTGCTATAGTGAATTCCCAAGTGAGGAAATTCACCCCTGCAGATCAGGCCAGCACTTTCTCTGCAGCATGTCATCTTAGTTCCTTGGGGCAAGTGGAGGAAGTTAAGTGAATTGCCCAAGGTCACACAATCTGGACTCGGTCACACAGTCAGGACTCAAAGCCAGCTCCAGAGGCACTATGCTTCTCATGGCAGCTGTTCTTTCTTTAGGTTACACATAGGACTTGGTGATTTCTTCTTTTATCTTTCAAATATTCTTGCCAATCGTTAAGTCCAAGTTGACACTGATATTTCGTTTATGCATGAAGGTAATTTCCCAGGCCTAGTCCACTATACAACATGCCTAGAACATGAAGATACTCATGAATGAAGGCTAAGGGATATCTGAAAGTCATTACTTCTCCCTCTGATGACTGCACACAGCAGAAAGGAAAGTCTACGGCCCCTGTCAACTGCAGAAGAGGCATTCTCAAAGACAAGTGTGTGTTCTATCATCTCTGGAAGGGGACAGCTATACAAAACTCCTCAATTTTCAAGCCATCTTGGTATTAGATTTCTTAAATATTTGTTGACACAATGTGAAAATAATCTAAGATAAAGACAAGTTTTCACTCCAAGTTGTTAACAGTGCTTAACTTGCTACAAAACTAAGCCGGGGGTGGGAACCAGAGGTCTATGGTCACATGTGGCCTTTGGACCTTTTACTGAATCCAGACTTCACAGAATCAATTCCTTAAATAAAAGAATTTGCTCTGTAAAACTTGGACTGCATCAAAAAGCCAAGCGTTCCCGACCTTGAACCAAGCCCTCTAATAACGCCCTGGAATTCTCTGATATAAAATTCAAGACACCAGAAGCTTTTTGAAAACACATTCTTTGCATTATAATCAATAAACATTTAGTAAGCACTTATGTGCCAGGCACTATGCTGAGTGCTAGATTACAGGATAAAATTATAGCAATAAACTGAATTTTCCTATGTACTTACCCTAAACCCAAAGCCAAAACATGAGAGATGAAGAGTGATGGAATGAACACTTTAAGAAATTCTGCAGAGAAAATGCCCCCTTTCTTCATGGCTCCACTTTTCCTCATACTTAAAGACACGGAACGTTTAGGGTGCCGGAAGTGGAATTCCCTAATGAAAAAAATACAGAGGGAGAAATGGGTCAGGAAGCCTGTGATAAGAAGGACGTGAGGAGAGCCCTAGCAAACAGTCAGGTCCAACGACAGAGCATGGGGGAAGCATGATCCACACCAGCTCACTCACTTGGGGGGGATGTTTTCAGGCCGGCTGGACCAGTCCGATACCCAGTCCACACTTTTCTGCAAAGCCTCTGCTTCTTTTTCTCCTTCTGCAGCTTCTTCTTCAGACTGGGAAGGAGAATTCACAGTTTAATACAAGAAAAACCAAGTCAAGCCACTTCAAATATAAAGAACAGCTAGCTCCAGGGCCAGAAAGCAAAAAGGCCACAGTTATTTTGGTTACCATGAGGACCATCCAAGAAACTGGACTGCATAGATGCTGATGAATGCTGGCTGCTGGTCTCCAAGTGTTACACAAGTCAAGGCCTGATAAATATTTAACGTCTTCCTAAGAATTCAAGTAAAGTAGTTTAAGAATGTAATGCTAGCCAAAATAAACAGCACAGGAAGTCAAAATTCAGCAGTAAAAATTATGAGGTGCTATTTTTAGACTATCACTGCTCAAAGTGGTCTAAACAGTTATCCCAAACTACCCTCCAAACCAATCTGGCTCAACCAAAAGTGATTCGGAATATTTCATTTTCCTTCTGACTGTATTCACAATCTAGCTTATTAAACACACGGGTAGAGAAATTCTTCCATTTCTAAAAATCACAATCAAGCCCAAAGCAAGCAGATGTGAATTTCCAAAGGAGCCCCTGGAGAGGCTTCTATAAAACTTGATGCCATGGATCCAAAGGCAGCCCATATTTTCCTTGAGGTTTTCTGAGATAGTTGATTTGAATCAGGTTCCAAGTAAGGCTCTTAGTGGTCAGTGAAATGGGGAAGCTGGGCACATCCAAAACAGAATTTAGAGCTGAAAAGAATTTCTGAGATCTGGTCTCATATCTTCACTTAACTCAGGCCTAGAGGACGGGTGACTTGCCCTGAGGATTGCTGGTAATAAGGAACAAATAAAAAAATTGTAATTAAAAGCCTAACTGCCTGATTTTAACACATAACCACATTAATACGGTTCACAGTTCACTGCTTTGCTCTTATATCTCTTCACAAAAGTAATTTTAAAAAGTTGTTTAAAATGTTCACTAATATGAAAACATCTTCAAATTGGGATCATGCAACCAAATGGCTTTGCTCTACATGTAAAACATGTTTCTTTTTAAACAAGGGCACTTAACCTGGGATCCAATCTTTTTAAAAAAAATATTTTGATAACAGTATTTCAATATACTTGATTCCCTTTGTAATCTTTTAAGTTCTATCCACTGAAATACATTGTGAGAATGGTTTCAGAAGACCACAGAGGTGGGAAAGAAGGGGAGCTCCAAAGTCCACAAAAGTTATTTTCAGGACTCTTGTAATAAGGTTACGATCCCTACCTTAAAGAACACAAAGTGGCTTAGACCTAAGGGTCTGCCTGGCCCAGCCCAGGCCTCCTGCTCCTCAAAAGGGCGCAGCCATCCTTGCTTGTCTCCACTTCAAAAGGAGAACACACACTTGTACAAAGCTCGACTTTCCCTGTATTGATGGCGTATGGACTAAAACGACAAATTCATCTGAAACCTGCAGTCGACCTGGGCTTTGTAATCTGCACCAGTTCTTGGGGAAGAAAGAAGCTCCCTTTTTATTTTTCCTAAATTTACCAATTGGGATTTAAGAAGCATCCTAAAGTTCTGGTTCCATGATAAGCTATTTATTAGTTTATATGCATCAACACTGACGCTTGTCCCATGGCAGACCTCCATCGCAGTGCTCTATGTGCCCTAGCCTGGCCAGGATGGCATGCGTGCGTGCGTGTGGCCTGCCAACATCCAGCGGACTTTCTTACTACAGCAGCACACAGCTTCAGTGATGAATTCATACCAGTCCCAAGATTCTTGGATCAAAAGTGACAGCTGAGAACTGATAAAAGTACAGACTGAGCTCTTCTCTTCCTTCCCCTTTATTATCTAATTCTGCCATAAACTAGCTTTTTTCCTGGACCTTCTTTAGACAGAGAGAGCCCTTAAGACACTGAAGCAGCATTTCACTAAATGTCACCTCTGGCTTCAGCAGGGATACCTGGGACAGAGGGTCATCCGAAGATTTAAGGCTGGAAGAGTTCTTGAGTGTGGACTTAGTAGGTGCCTCCTCATCTTACAGATGAAGGATTGAGGCCCAGTGAAAATCTGTGACTTGCCCAAGGTCACACAGATAGTGGGAATATTTATCAGGCTGGGAGTCAAACCCAGAATTCAGCTTCCAAATCTGGGGCTCTTTCCAGAGAAATATGCCTTTATCTCTACTGTTTTGTTTCTAAGCTAATTTTGTACCCTTCAGAAAACAAATATCTCTTCTCACCCCATCCCTAATGACCAACTACATTTTCTTTTTGTTGTCTTGGTATGGCAACTTGTCAAAGGACTTTTTCCCCTGTTCATTTCCCCCCCCCACTCACAGAATTCCAGAAGATTGGTCAAGTATGGTTATTCCCTGGATCAACAAGGCTGCCTTTCCCCCCGAAGCTTACCCTTGGTGCAAGGTCAGCAATCCTCAGCCTGCTTGGCCAATATGGAAGAAGGGTTCCCTGTGGAAGTCTTTCTATGGCTAGAGTCCTTACTGGCCCTCCCCTTTTGTGGCATTCATTAAGGCAGCTGGGGATAGGCAACAGTGACCAGAACCCAGTAATTTGCCTACATTCCACTCGTCAGTTAGGACTGAAATACTGTCTCCAAACTGTCTGCTTCAAAACACGATTTAGAGAAATCTTTTTCATGAAAAACCAAAACAGAATTCATGTAGCCTCGACATTGTTCCTGAGTAAAGGTTCCACCTTGCTATAATTCCCAATGTCTCGTAGCACAAACTGTGGGTACTATGAGAAACGATTCTCTTCCTGTCACTGCACTATGAGGGCCCTACTCCTGACATGCTCCAGGGAACCTGGTGAAAGGAGACCTAGGAGAGTCTGACATGTTTTGCTTTTCAGGAAATGGCAGAAAAAGAAGAGAGGACCTGGGAGGAGTTAAGACTCACCTTACTATACCTCAGGTCTTCCCAAACCTGCAACCAGCTCTCTAACTACTGGGCCATTCTACCTCTCTGCCTCCTTCTCTTCTCAGAATGTCATTGTGGGAAACAGTAGAGATGAGAACTTTCAATCTTTATACACAGGTACAAATGAACATTCCCAACCTCATAAAAAATCAGAAACCAAATGACTCATTTATTTCAACAAAAATTTTACTCTTATCTATTAAGCAAAATGTATTTATTTTCTGAAAAAGGAATTTTCATTTTGTTAAATCTCACTTTGAATGACAAAAAGTACCTGAGAGCTATGGTCCCTGCTGGTGTGCATCTCCACATCAAACATTATCTGACCATCTTCTTGTGGAGAAGGGCTGAGGGGAAAAAGGGTGAACCATTAGTTTTCATTCTGCTAGAAGAGAAACCAAATGACCCAATGCTACAGCTCACATCCTTTTCAAAGGAAACTTCAACAGGGAATCAAGGAACACCTCCCCAGTCCACACCTGCCCCCCAAAATCTCACAATGTTGTCAGGAAGCTGAAGAAAAAGGCAATAAACATAATCAGTTGGTGAGAACCATTTTTTTTAAATAAAAATAACTTAGAGGAAATAAAATTTTCATCTAATGCATCAAGTCCTTTCAGAATTTTTTTTCCAATAAAGGCAGTTTCCTTTCAATAAAAGAATGTGGTCTTTATCCTGTATCACATTTTTTTCTCTTTTTAAACAAAGTACATAAAATCCCATTTTGAAATATATTTTCCAAGCTTACAGAGCACAGAGACTGAAGGGTACACAAGTTCCTAGGGAACAACAGATGTGAGTTTACGTGGCTGCACTCTCTGGCCCTGCAGATTTACTTAGCAGGCATCCAGTGCCTCTCTCCAAAGAAGGTTGTGACATTTAACTCCCAGTTCCTAAAGAAAGTATTTGGAATTGTCTCTGGATCAATAGAATTAAGTAAAAAATTCTGTGCCTTCATGAGGATAGAGATTCCTTCCACTGATGCTAATCTCAACCCCACAATGACTTAATAATAACAACTACTCATAGAGCACTTTAAAGTTTGCAAAGAATTCTGCGGGAAGCAGGTACACACTAGAGGGATTATTATCTCTTTTTTATAAAGAAACTGAGGCTCTAAGAGACTAACTCCAGCCCAGGAATTCAAGCACTCTCCACTCTAAAACAAAGGCTCGAAGCTGATGGTCTAAGAGTTTTCTCATGACAAAGACTCACCACCCTCAGACCTCCCAGAGCCTTGCTGGGCTGGCCCTGGCACAAGAGGCTTACACTTCATCACCAAGAGTGTCCTAGAATCCTTTCCAGGTTGGCATAGTATGCGAGTATCTTTCTATGAAAATACAGGATCATCCAAAGTATCTAATGTACCTCACAACTAAGCAGATGACCTGACTATCAATTTAAGAGTGGCAGCTGCAGAAAGCGGACTGGCTCCCAAGGATCAGCTGGAGCTGGGCACCTCGCTGACCCTGTTCTGGGATCTCACAGTCAAAGGTCAGGCCACAGTAATGGTGCTGGAAGGGCCGGAAAAGTGTTTTACATGCACTACCTGATTTCACCCTCAAGATGAACCTGAAAGAAGAAAACTAGACATATTATCATGGTTAGTCTTGGCCCCACGGAGACTAAGCAGGATCGATGTTTCATGCTGTGGCCACACCACCCCAAGGGCTGGAGGTGCGCTCATACGGCTCTCAGAGGTCTTTCCTCTTCATCATGGAGACTCCCTTGTAATGATAATAGGATCAATGTCACGTGGCAAAGAGGAAAGAAGAATATTAAGAGAAGCCCCAGCCCTGGCCTCCACTCTCGGCCGCCTAGCCCATAACAATCCTGACAGTGTCAAGCCTGCGCCAAGAGCTTTACACATTTCTCTTCTGAGCCTCACAACCTCCCTGCAAGGCACAAACAGCTTAAGGGCCTGGCCCAGGGTTCCACAGCTCCTACGTGTCTGGAGCCGGATCTGAACTCAGTTCCTCTTCCCTCTCCCAGGAACAGTAGTCTGGTCATTTTGAAACCTAGCAATATTAGACAGAAAAGAAAGTAAAGGTGGGTCAGGAACCCACTGTTAGGCTGACTCAAAATGAATGTGAGTATGAGGGCTTCCAGTCAATGATGATTTAAAATACTATTATCATAGAGATCAACCACTTCAGGTCAATTCTTTCTGGCAGGCAGGAAGAAAATGAGATTTGGCTTGCTGGAGAAGGTGATCCAAAACATCTTCAATCACTTGCGAGCTCTTTTAAGACTGCTTAGGCCAATGTGAAATGAAGTGTCAGTTCAGAGCTGCAGAAGTGACTAACCTCTACTTCATATTCTATTCAATCACCCCACATTTACTACATCCCTGCCTAGGGAAAGCGACCACGTAGGGTGCCCGGAAAATGAAGACTGAAAGAACCCAAAGATCCCTGCCCTTCAGAAAGAGATGCTCCCCTGGTCAGATGCCAGTCACATGGCTAGCAAGAGCACGCTACTTTAAAGGGGGAGGGGACTCTGTTCTCTAGCATCAGAGAAGGTTCCCCATTGGAGTTGGGGCTTGAACTGTATCTTGAAGAATCAAAGGATTTTTAAGAGGTACAGAAGGAAAGAATATACTCAAGGAGTAGAAGGAGAGCACAAAAGTCTAAATTGAGAGATGGAAAATCCAATCCAGGAAACAGCAGAGGGCCACAATGGCTGAAAAGTCAAGTGTCCAGTATCCACTGACAAGGCTGAAGGCAGACTGTGAAGGCCTTTTGATGCCAAGTGAAGCAGTTCTGCTGAACTAGGAGCCCCCAAAGCTTCTGGCAAAGAAGAATAACATAGGCAAACTAGTGCTTTCAGAACATTCTCATGGCAGCTATGTGGAAGATGCATTGGAGAGGCTAGAAGCCAAGTGATTATTACCACAGTGCTGAGAAGAGGGCAAGAAATGAAAGACGCCATGGAGAGAAAACTGACAAGACCTGGGGAATGACTAGAGATGGGGGTGTGCGGGGATTTGGTCGAATTACTGGTCAAGGATGACTCCAAGATTTGGGAAAGCCGAGTGTCTAGGTGACCACATTCACAAGCTACATAATTAACAAAGAAGGGATCCACAGAAGAAAACTCTCTAGGCTGGAAAGGAGTTCAATTTCTTCCTTTACTCACTGAAAGCAGCTGGTGAAAAATGACATGTCCTCTGCTCTTGGGGATCCTGAGTCACATAATTCAATGCACAGTAAAGGTCTGTTACCTAGAACCTGAGGAGAAAACCTCAGTTCTTTATTAGAAAACTTCATACTGGTAGCCACAACTGACGTTAAAGCCAAGTTGGATAAACAATGAACTGCTGAAGGCAGAGGCAAGAGGTGATCACTCACTACTTATTTACTGAGTTTGCTTTAAGAAAAGCAAAACAAAAACTAGCCGCAGACTCCTCTTGGGAACAGAGTCACAAAGTTCTTTGATTAAGACCCCAGGACATGGCTACACAAGGGAATGCTTAGAACAAAGTCATGTCCTGCCTCCTTTGGTGAACCATCCTGGTCGACCCCAAATAACTCTCTGGCCCTGAGCCAAAGCATTTCAATGAACCTAATCAGCCAAGACTCAGAAACACAAACAACCCAATCGGCCAACATCCTCCCAAGTTTTAAAAAAGGCACACGCCAGCAACTGCTTGGTCCAATAATGGATATGCACCAACAGGAGACACCTGACAGCCACACTGCATCCAAACAGAAGCCTGGCCTTTGATGAGCTCAACTTCAGATCTGCCAGGAGTTTACCCCACAGAATGCCCTGGCCCCCCATCACCTTATTTACCTGTCACAGTGAGAGCTGCCTCTGGAGCTGCTCTGACCTGACTCGTGCTGGGCATCCAGGAGGATCTTCTCCATATCTCCATTGTGAATGGAGGATGAGGAGGGCACATGCTCCAGACCTCCGTTTTTTCCATTTCCGTTCCCGTCACTACTGTTGCCGTTCATCTGGAGCTCCACCCAGGAACCTGTGGAGCAAGCCAGATAACTTCAGTTGGAACCAGTGGGAAACAGAAACTTACCACGCACAGCACACAGATGTGAGTATGTTGAATCCTGATAACAATCCCGGCTACCCAAAGCAGACACAAAAACACTGCAGAAAAGGTGGAGGGGGGAACCCTACGTATTGATTATCCCAGTCATTCAGCTTAGAGACAATTAAAAATAAAAAACTTATTGAGAAATTACCTTCACTCTTTAAATAAATGGAAATCAGACCTTGTTGTCTTTCTGGTTTATAATATCAACTCTTAAATATCATAGTCACTCTATAATTCATAGTGGGCCTCAGCTGTTAACTCTCCATACATGCATGACAAATACTAAGACATAACAAAGCTCTTCAATCAAAATAGTTAACTACCGATATTTCGCAAATGTTCAGCACTACATCAGACTTTCACAAATTCAATTTAGAACAAAAATTCTTAACATAGCCCAAAGTAGGCTCAAAAAGCCTAAATTTGTTGAGTTCTGCGATAAAAGAGACCTGTGAGATCAAGCCTAACCTTGAGCCAAGTCCAACTAGTTTTGGAGAAGGAAATGAGGCTGAAGAGCTCAAGGGGCTTCCTGAGGTCATACGCCAAGTTAGCAGCAGAACTGGGACTAGCCCTGGGCCTCACGGTCTACTCTAAGAAGCCTGCCCAAACATCCCAGGAACACACCAACTGGGATTTCCAACACACTGGCTTCTTTATCTTCTCTCTCCCTTCTTTCTTTACAGAAACGTACCTTGTGATATTGTCTTATTTCTTCCTGTCCCATAGGTTCTTCCTTTTTCCTGGGTTCTTCTGGGGCTGCTTTTGTACACAAACTCAGCTTCTGCTGGAGTCTTACCCAACCTATTAAAAGTCTAGAAGCTGCAGAGCTGCAGGGGGTGGGGCCAATAGGAAGAAGGGGAGGGACCTTGCTAATGAAAATATCTGGTCATCCCAGGAAGTTTCTGAACCCAGTGAACTTTTAACTCTAGTCACTCTACACATGCAGGTAAGTTTGAAAGTCTGGACTCAGTCAGGGCTAGTTTTAAAGAAAGTTATTCCACCATCATCAGGAAAATAAGGTGCATTTATCTTTTCCCCAGCCCTATTCCCTCCATATTAAGGTAGGGAAGCATTGGAGAGATGCAGTTCTCCCCAGAAAAACCCAGATCACAGAAATACCAAAGAAAAAGGAAAAGGACCTATGTGGACAGAAATATTTATAGCATCTCTTTTCGCACATCAACTGGGGAATGATTGAACAATCTGTGGGATATGACTGGGATGGAATACTATTGTGCTGTACGAAATGATGAGCAAAATAACTTCAGAAAAACCTGGGAAAACTTACATGAACTGAAGAAAACAAGTTAGCAGAACCAGAAGAACACTGTACACGACAGCAATACTGTGTGAAGAGAGACTGAACAGCTTAGGTATTCTCAGCAATAAAAAGGATGTATGATGAAAAAAGTTCTATCCATCTCCAGAGAAAGAACTAACAGTGTCCAACTGCAGATTGAAACCTATTTTTTAAACTTCATTATTTTGGGGTTTTGTTTTTTTTTTTTTAATGGCAACATGGTTAATATGGTAATGTTTTGCATGACGAGACATGTATAATTTATATCAAATTGCTTGCCCTCTAGAGGAAAGAAAAGGGGGAAAAGGTAAAGAATTTGGAGCTCAAATTTTTAGAAAATAAATGTTAAAAGTTTTGGCTTACATGTAATTGAGAAAAAAATGAAAAATTAAACATTTACAAAAAATGAAATGGCAGCTGTTGGTCTGGGAAAACAAGTAAGCACACCCACACCAAGCAAACGTCCTAAACTTCTGCGCACTACTTCCCACATGTACCCCTGAGCAAGGGGGATCTCCAGGAGGGGATTTTGAAACATTCTAACATCTGATTGTCAATAACTTTGTGAGGTGTTTTTTAAAATAAAGGCAAATATTTCAATTCCCATCATACAAATAAGGACAACAAAGTCCTCAGGGTCACACAGGGAGGTAAAGAGCGAGCAGATTTGACTGTATAGCCTCTAAGTTCAATGCTCTTTCTATGAATTCAGAATAGAGTCCTTCAACTCCTCAGTTTCTTCCAGAATCTTCCATGACTGCCTCAGTTAGAAATAATTTCTACCTAATACGATTTCATAGCACTTTTTTCCAGAGGATGATTTAAACTCCTAACAAGCAGGAGCTGTGTGTCCTGTCTTTCCCAGTGCCCCTACCAAAGGGTACCAAGGCTCTGAGAAAGAACTGGGAAAATGCAGAAAACACCCAAAGGCTCTCCTAATCACTGAGGCTGGGCCAGACAAAGCAAGCCTTTGGAGAAGGACATTCGTTTGACTAGAAAGAGATTCTGGGAATCTGTAGACACAATTCCTGATTTCCTGCTTTCTGACATTTCCTGGAAAGTGGTAAATGTGCATTTGAGGCGTCCAATCGCAAGGGGGAGAAAGAATAAGCTCTGGGAAAACAAAAGAACAACGATCACCTGTTCCGTTTTTCAAGCCTGTGGTCTTGGAATAGCCTTCCAAGTCTACACTTGACATCATTCTGTCTTTCTAGGCTTCATTAATGAGAGATCAGAGACAGACTCAGAGCTCAAAATAAAGGTCAAATTGAACCCCCTAATTTTATACAAGAAACCAAAAACATGAAGTTAAATAACTTCCCTGAGGCCTTTAAAGTGGCAAATAGGCAAATAAAGACTTCTTTCTCTCCAGCACCTCCCAGATTTCCGAGTCTAGGTCTATTTTGCCAAATATTCATGCCATGCCACTGGCTCATCTCAATGAGTTTATGGTCTCATTATTTGTCTATGTGGGCAAAGACAAAAGCAAAAGTTCTTGTCCTTCAGTGGAACTGTGCTTACAGATGAGCAACACCACATATGATTAGGGATGATATTTTCCCTCTTAAAGAAATATTCGGATCAGTTATCTGAGTCAGTTAACATACATTTAAGAAACTGAAAATTAACATCTAGAAAACTGGCAAACAACAAGCTATTGTATAGGAATGTATATGTCTATGCAATGATTTTTTTAATCATTGGGAAGTTACCAAGATTTTTCTTTGAGGCTAACACTATTTGGTTTTCTTTATTAAACAATGAAACTCTCAAAGTTTCAAAGACATGCCTCTCAACAGGAACGGTTCAGTTTCATGTGCTCTCACACCAGCCAAGTGAAATTTGCCTTTAGCAGGAGCCAGATATGCCCTTTTTCATCTACCTCAGGCCTCTCTTAAAAACAACCTTAGAACTCTCAATTTCACCTAAGAAATAAAGAAAAGAAAGGTCTAAAAAATCTACACAGGGAAAAAGAAGCTGACAATGAAATGTGGGTGGGGAGGAGAAACGCAAAAAAGTGAACTTTAGACAATGAATAATTTTACTAAAACGTTTTTAGCTCAACTGAGGATTTTATTAAATTAAAAATGTGATTCAATGATTAAGTGCTACTCTTTTTAAAAAATCAGTTTTGTATGTATGTAAAAAAAATGGCATTGCTTTTTCTGCAGTAACAACATTTTTCCAGCGTAAGCCTCTGGGAGTGGCTGAGTTGGCATCTCAGCAGGCAAGCTACGTTCAGAACTGCACGTTTTCAGTTTCTCGAATACCACAGACATGTCCAGCTAATGACGTTCACAATTATGACTACATGCACTATTAAGCGCTGTTGTGTCTCCTTCACAGTTAAGGATAACCAGCTCAACAATTTCTTTTTTTTGTGGGGGGAGGAGGATCACGGTAGGGAGAGAGACAAGACTGAAGAAATATTTCCTTCCCTTCTCCAATCCCTGTAATGGTCTCACAGTCACCTAACCAAGAAGATTGGGATCTTTCTACTCAAGTCTGTTCAGTCCTTTCTATAACCAAATGTGTTCCCAAACCTTCCCAGGTGAGACTTCTAATTTTAGCAATAAATATGGTCCATGAGAACCAATGAGGGGCTGCATTTCAACTCTTACTCTGAAAAACAGTGAGGCTCTTGGGGTAGAACTGGGTCAGAACAATAATAGCTCACATTTCCATAGCATATCCCTGTTTATAAAGCTCATCCCACACGCCAATCCCGCCAAATAGGAAGACCATTTCACAGATGAATAAACAGATGCTCAGAGGAGTGATTTACCTCTTATCATGCCCAGTAAGTACTGGGTGCCAGTATCAACACCATTCAAACTCCAGTCCTATGCTCTTTCCACTAGCACCATACGGCCTCTTCTAAAACAAGGTTTCACTGAATTTTATGAAATGTGTCAGCCCCTCTTGAAAGTGGCACCCCTAAAACAAACCCTGACACTTCTATAAATGCATGTGTGTTATTTGTGTTATGCTGACCCAGCTATAAATGAAATAGGCCTTTGGATCACAGTATATTAGGAACCCCAATTAATTTGGGTTTTTTTTAATATATGATCATCTCTATTGAGGTGACTGAGTTCTCTAGGGAAATTTATGTTGGTGGTAGGTCCTAGCAAACAGAAAGGGTTTTGAATGTAGGAATGAGATTTAAGCTCCATGTCTAATGTCAGAAGACCTGCCCAATGGTCATCATGCTGGGCAATTTTCTTGTCCGGAACTACTCAGGAACTGCCGACTCCAGTACAGAGAAGGTATGCCCCTCCATTAGGACAGGAACCCAAACCAAAAACAAATAAATAAATTGGGATATTTTCAAGTGTGGGACAATAATAGCTATTATTTACATATCACTTTAAAATTCGAGAGATAATTCACAAATAACCCAAACAGGTGGGTGTTATCTTCATTTTACAGATGAGAAAACTGAGGCTCAGCGGTCAAATGACTCTGCCATGGTCACGTCAGAGGCAGGATTTGAACAGAGGTTCCCAACTCTTGCTCTGGTGCGCTATTCATTCACACTGCCTCAAGAAGAATGAACATGAGGTCACACATCTCAGCAATGCAATCAAGTATTTCACCTTGCCATGGTTATCTACAAATAAGAAAACTGAAACTATAGGATTTTTTAAAAGTCTAGTTGAAATATGGAAGGGACATGGTGAATGTCATAATCACATCATTTTATTTGTTTGCAGGGTTCAGGATTAAAAAGGGGGGGGAGGTCAAAATAAACTAATATTAAGATTCTTTTTTCTTCTTTAGAACCAAAATAAGAGGAATTTTATTTCTATATTACACAATGGTCTAATTGAGATACATTCCTGAGTGCCTCTACAGCTAACTAATCCCCTCCTCCCACTTTTCCAAAGCTCTCTATCTAGATGCAGCCTTACTTACATACCACCTACTGAGACCTCACACCAACAAGGCTCTTTTGTAGGAGGTGGAAGTACATGACAACTGGGACATTTGTGAAAGCTTGTGAGCAGGTCAGCACGGTTCAAGGGGGTTAAACGCGGAAGCACTTCATAAAGTACGCTGTAAAGATCTAAGATATTATTATCATCACCAACAGATTCACTCCCAGCATCAACCTGAGATTAATTCCAGGGCAAGAAGCACTAGATTCCAGTGGATTTCACTGCTTTTGAGGAAGGCTCTGCCTCCAGGTCCTTGGGAAACACCTTCCAGGAAGGGAAGAGCACCACCTGAAGACTAGTGCAGGCTCCTTAACTCCCTATTTTTGGAGTAGGACTCAACTAGCACAGTGAATAAATTCTTTGCTCAGAACTCAAAAAAAAAAAAATCACTTGAGGAAATCAATACAGCCACTTGTTTTGTTCAGCTCGGGACTGAGTAATGAGCAAGCCAAGGAACTAGACTTCCCAGTGAGAAACAGGAGGGCAATAACTGAAAACAACTTTATCTAGATAGTTTTTCAAATAACTTTTCAAAGGTTCCTCCCCTCTATTTCCTACAACGTGACATTCTGGCTAGCAGATTTCCCACAGCACCATCCCCATATCTCAAGTACAGATGGCTTTCCTTCCAGAAGGCTGTGGAGGGCCAGAATCAACGTACTTGCCCCTGATTGGCCAGTGACATTAAGTCCTCCTTGGGCACAGCATAAAGGCCAACATTCACTACAGTCTAGCCCAGAAACGAAAATCTTACTTCTTTTTGCCATGAAATGTACTGATCAAACAGTTTCCTTTAAAGAAATCATAAAATCATTGTCACAAAGGACAAAACTGAACAAAAACATCCTTAAGAGAAAATGTTGGTGGTGTTTTCATTTACATTATCACGTAGCTGAATTCATGGATGGTAAAGACCAACAAATTCTGGTCCCAGAGGAAAGAGGAGGTAGAAGACAGATACCACACACCCTGTCAGATGTGGTCGTCTTCTTCACTGACGAGATTTAAGTGGTGTGTGGGGACAGGATGTTGGGGAGTAATAAAAAAAAAAAGGCATAAAAGGGGTCAGTCAACATCTTTACGTTTTTTGTTGTCTGTCATTTCAGTCAGACTCCTTGTGATTCCATTCAGATTTTTCTTGGCAGAGAGCCTGCAGTGGTTTGCCATTTCCTTCTGCTGCTCATTTTACAGATGAGGAAACTGAGGCAAACAGGGTGAAATGATCTGCCCAAGGTCACACATCTAGGAAGCATATGAGGTCAGATAGGAACTCAAGTCTTCCTGAGTTCAGGCCCAGGGTTCTATCCACTGTGCCAACTAGCTCCCTATCCCTAACCCTGGTGTGTGAGGGCAGGGTATATTTGGAAATTATTCTAATAGAGGAAGGGCTATAGTACAAGCTGAAAAGAATTTCTAGAGATTTGAATTCATATTAACACAATTGATACAGGGTGTAAATCTCCCTAAATCTGAGGAAAAAAAATACAACCTAGAAATACATTATATCTCCAAGTATGAGTTTTAAAAAAAGAAGAAACCCAAATATTCTAAGTTGCTGCGGACTTAAGAGGCTTGCTTTCAAATCTTGCTTCTGAGTGTAAACTCTGGACAAATCACTTACCTTTCTGCTAACTCCAATGACCTCAACTGTAAAAGGGGTTAACATTTTTAAATGTATGAAACTGCCCAAGATCACAAAAGCTATCAATATATTGGTAAAAAAGTCCTGCTCCAAAAGACGGGGCCGAAGGGAGAGGACTGGCCTCGGAACGCTCCGCTGCCCCGGCCTCGCGCAGCCCCCCCAGCGCCCGCGCTCCGGGCCCTCCTCCCGCTCACGCCTCGGGCACCCGGCCCCGGCTCAGCCGCAGACCGCGGGAGGGCCCCCGTGGTGGGGCAGGAGGGCTCCGGGCGCGTCTCTGCCCTTCCTGGGCCTTAACGGCCCCAGCGTCCCCGCCAAGAGCCCACCGCCCGCGCGGCGGCGTGCAGCAGGTGGAGACGAAGCCCTCAAACGATCCGCCACTACCGCCGGACCTTTGGGCCGAGCTGCCGGGGCGGCCCGGCGTGGTGACCCTGGCCCAGTCACCTGCCGCAGCCTGGACGGCCCGGCGTGGTGACCCTGGCCCAGCCACCTGCCGCAGCCTGGGCGGCCCGGCGTGGTGACCCTGGCCCAGCCACCTGCCGCAGCCTGACCCGGCGCCAGCCCGGAGCGGCCCGGCGTGGTGACCCTGGCCCAGTCACCTGCCGCAGCCTGACCCGGCGCCAGCCCGGAGCGGCCCGGGGGCCCAGGTTCGGTCCGCGCGGGCCTCGCAGCCCTCCCTCCCCTCCCCGGCCAGCGCTCGGGCCCCCGCGCCGTCCCGGTCAGAGCCCGCCCCTGCCCCGGCCGGGCCGCCAACCACAGGCGGCTGCGCCCCCGCCCCCGCCCGGAGCCCCCGGGCCCTAGACCCGACCCTCGGACCGGAACGAGGCTGGGGGCGGGACGGGAGGGACGGGCCCGGGAGCGGGCGGCCGGGACAGGCGAACGTGGCCGCCAGTCAGCGGGCCAATGGGGGCCTCCGGCGGCGGCGCGGTCCCGCCCCCGGCCACAAGCGGCGGCGGCAGGGGCCGCGGCCGGAGCTGGGCTCCTCCTCCCATCCCCCCGGCACTCACTGTTGAGGCCCGCGGGCGGGGCCGGCGGCTGCTCGCCCTCGTTGTTGTTGTTGTTGGGCAGCGGCGGCGGCTGCTCTACCAGCGGAGACGACATGGTCGGGAGGCGCGAGCGGCGACGGCGGCGGCGAAGGAAGCTCTGGAGGCGGCGACGGCAGCTTCAGCTCCGTCTCTGGCTCTCGAGCGGCAGCACAACAAGCCCAGGCCCCCGCCCCCTCGGCTGCGCATGCGCAGCCCCCACCCTGAGCCATGACGTCAGGGTCCGCCCCGCGCACGTGACCACAACACAGCCAGCCGGCCATGTGATAGGAGCGGGCTAGCACGGAGTCGCTGAGCTCAGGCCTCCCCTCCCCCCGGGGGCGGAGCTCCGGGTCGACCAACGCGCCACGCCCCTTCTCCAGAAGGTCCTGTGGCTCCCTAGGGCTGCTAGGATCCTACGCCAACTTCCCGGTCCTGCCCTAAACGCTCTCATCTCCAGCCTCGGGGCCTTTGCCCACGGCCCTCCTCTACAGATCGCTCTTCCCCACCTTCCACCCCAGACCCCCAGGCTCCCGCATAACCTTCTGTGCCTTGCGCCCGGAGGGGTCATCCTCTTCCCTTTGGACTGTGAGCTCCGCGGCCTCAGCATTCCCAGCTCGCCCGGCGGGCGGGTCCCTGAGCGCAAGGCTCCTCCACCGCGCACTCCGTGGGCGAGGCCCCTCCCCCAGAACTCGGAGGGCACCTGGGGGTAGGTGGGGGCGAGCCTGGCGCACCTCAGCGCCCTGGTCTGGCTTTGTGGGCCCGGGCCGGCTTCTGCCCTGCACTTGGTACCTGGCCAGTCCCGGGCAACTCCTGTGACCCCCGTTGGGGTTTTCTAGGCAGAGACGCAGGGCTTGGCCGTGCCCTCCTCCAGCTCAAGCTACAGACGAGGAAAAGGATGCCAGTGGGGACTTGGCCAGGACGCTGCCAGTTAGCGCCTCGGGCCAGATTTGCACCCACGCCTTCCAAACTCCTGACCCTGATTAGATTCTGTCCTTGGGCCTTCTAGCTCTAGGATCAATCATTCCGGCTTTTGTTTCGTGGGCTGACAGAATGAACATACCTCTAGGTTGGTCTTTGAAAGCCGGCTTTCCGCCAGAACCCTCCTCAGAGCCTTCTTCAGTGGGCAGATGCTCCCAGAGATTCTATCTTACAAGGCAGTCACCACTACCCCTCCATGAGGCCAAGCCTGGACAGGAGCCTTGCAGGAAGGGAAGGCCGTGTGAGCTGGCCCTTCAGGCCCTGTTTTGGGGGTACTGCATTCACAGGATCAAATTGAGCAGTCCTGAGCAGATGGCCTTTATTACGAAGATTCCATTTGGTGACCTGGAGCCTCTTGCCCCAGTTTCGAAATTCCATGATTTATGGTTAACCATACATACCAAAAGCAGGAAAGTGGCTTAATATGAAATCGGCCCTTCCAGGCTAACAAGCCTAGATTTATCTATGACCCAAGCACCAATAGCCATAATTTGGTCAGGGGCATTAAGTGGTGAACTGATTCAGAAGATCTAGCTTTGAATTAGGGGCAGCATGCTGCAAGGGATTAAGAAGGCACATTCAATTTGACTTGAATTAAATATTCTGCCCCATTCACTGTGACGGCAAGTACTTAATAGCTCTAACCTTAGTTTCCTCCTCTGCAAAACCAGGAGACTGGACCACATGGCCTCTAAAGCCCATGCCAGATTCCATATAAACTTGGATTAAAGGAGAAAAAAGTTTTTATTTTCACGAACCTCTAACAAATTCAGAATGCTTTTCAATTATGAATATATATTTTAAAAAATTATTCCAAGAAGGAATCTACAAGCTTCATAGAACAGATGTGGTACATGGCAAACATTAAAAAAAATAACTTCTTAACTAGATGATCTCAAAGGTCTCTTTCACCTCTAAATTCTATGATCCTAAGCATGTACTCTAATGATAGTTAACAAAGCAATATTCTCATTCATGGATTACCATGTGGTCTGCCCAGTGAGACATCCCTTGGTAACTTCCGAATTCCAGTGAATAGGATTCAGCACCAAGGCTGACTAACACAGATGAATGAATGCATTGGCAAATGAAGATCACTGGTCTAGAGAAGCCTGGATTCCATTCTGCTCAGGCCACTTAATAGTTTGGTGACAGCCTCCCAAAAGGGGTCACAAAGGGTCAAATAGTCTTTATGGATTGATTGTAATTATTTTGATGGTTGCCATAAATGATAAATTTTCATTTGGCTATAAGTTCAATATGTGTCATCAGTGTGACTTAGGCAAGAATACCAAACACACATTAATACAATGTTCCAAATGAGGTGCTATTCGCTCTGTCCATAGTCTTGGATCAGTCTAGAGAAATGTGTTCAGTGCTGAACAGCACACCTGAGAAGGTCCAGAAGATAACCAGGAATGGTTTGGGGATGTCAGACACTCTATATGCATTGATGGAAGGAGCTGGGGCTGTTGGACCTGGAGAACAGACCTAGGGGAAGGACAACCATGTTTCACATATTTGAAAAATATGTAAGGAAAAATCAAGTTTGGCCTGCTCAAAGAAAAGAGACCTTGGACCAAGGCATACAAGTTTCATGGTGGGAGATTTTACCTTAGCATAAAAATATGTTAAGTGGTAGGGCACCATTACTAAACATAAGCTCCCAGAAAGCAGGAGTTGTCTCCTTTTGTCTTGAGGTCCCCAGTGACAATGCTGAAGTGGTTGCATGAACAAGTATCAGGGATACAGGAGATTGGATTTATATTTCAACTCTAGTTAATCCCTAAAGTTTTTCTTCTCAGGTCAAGAATCTGTGACTCTACAGAATGGTAGAGACAGCAGGTACAAGGGAGTAGGAAAGTAAGGGAGTAATCTGGCTGGCAGAGACATGATGGCATCCCAAAAAGCTAAGCATGATCTTAGGTTTCATTAAGATAGGCATTGTTCAAGTCTAGGCAGATGAGCATGCTGCAGTCCTCTGCCCTAGTCAAACCATACCCATGGTTCTTTGCTTTGGTATTTTATAACTCCACAATTTAGGACAGTCCTTGGGACTAGTAAATACTTAATAAATGCTTTTTCATTCATTTATTCAGTGGTGAGTTATGAATTCAAACAGTACTTCAAGAACCATTCTAATGATTATATACAGAGTGGCTAGGGGTGTGTGTGTGAAAAGAGTGAAAGCAGGGAAATGGGGAGCTGTTACATACACTGAAAATGAGAAAATAGGGCCCTGTACTTGTTTGGGAATGGAGGAAAGGATGTATGTGGAACAACGGAGGAGCTTTGATGACTGACTGGGTATGGAAGGTGAGAAGACAAGAGTCAAATGCTTATGAGATTGCTAGCCTGGCTGATTATGACAGCAACCCAGTTACAGACAGAAATGGGGAAGTTAAGGGGAGCATCCTCCTTGCTGGAAGTGACTGAGAGGGTTAGGAATTCAGTTTTCCATGTGTTGAATCTGAGATGCCAAAGTGACAGTCAGATGGAGATTTGTTCATTAGAAAATTAGAACGGGAGAAATAGACCAAAACTGGACATAGAGATTTATGAGGCATAAACCTAAAGACAACAGTTGAAGCCATTCTAGTGGCTGAAATTCAAAAACCATTTATTAAATGCTTAGTCTATACAAGTTATAGAGAGAAAAAAGCAAAGAAACTCTAGAATAGTAATAGCTGAAAATAGATAGCAGTTTAGAGTTTATAAAAGATTTGAGCCTCATCAACAACCCCAAAGGGTGGAGGCCACAAGTATTATCTTGGGGTGGAAGGGTTAAGGAGAATGGGAATAAGGAATCAGGTGGTGGAAGATGGGCAGTGAGGTTTGGCTGATGACCAACTCAGGTGACTGAGTCACAAAGAGCAGAGGTGCCCGGGGGCTCCAGAGTGACACCTAGTGTTCTGAGTGGGAATATCATTCTGGGATCAGTGCTACAAGTGTTAACTTCTGAACTTGATTTCTTCAAGAATTTTTATATTTTTACTGATGAACATTTCATAGTGTGAGGCTGAAATAAACTCAACAATTGTTAATTTCAAGAATTATTATATATTCAAAGTGTGAATGCTATGTAGTTTTTACTCTTTCTTTTATCTTGGGGATTTTGCAAATGACTTGTTCCCAAATTTTACTTGAGTGTTATGATAGAAATTAAGGTAACATGAGAGAAGTTCTAAGCACCTTCTATTTATTAGCAGTAGCTAGGTGTGCTGTGCTGAGAGTCAGGAAGACTCATCTTTCTGAGTTCAAATCTAACCAATCCTGGACAAGTCACTTCATCCTGTTTGTCTCAGTTCCTCATCCGTAAAATGATTGGAAGAAGGAAATGGCACACCACTCCAATATCTTTACCAAGAAAACCCTAAAAAGGGTTCATAACAAAGAATGGACATAAATGAAAACAACAGCTAGCAATTACCAAAATAGGGTGAATGGCCTCACCAGATGACCAGAGGCCTAGATTGGGGGCTGACAAGGTCTTTTATAACAATTAGCAAAATGATAGAGCAGAATCTTGACCAGCATAGGTGTGTCTTCTTCTGAATGGCTATCCAGGACAGTCAGAGTGGAAATTATATTATTTGGACCTCCCCTTCTGAAACTTCCCTCCCCCTTAACCACAGCAAAGGCGTACCAATCAGAGTCTGAAGATAAAAGTTTTCAGGCTATGGGACTGGTCTTGCAGGTGATGGAAGTTCCTACAATAGTTTACACTGATGAGATCTGGCCTTTTAGGTTAATCAAGTTTCTTGGGAAAGTGGGTGATGTGTGGGGTTACAAAGGTGGAGCTAATGACAAGATAAAAGCTTGACCTTTATGCAAGTTCCTCAGGGGGTGCAGGTAGTAGGTGAAATTTATTAGGAGAAGGGACTGAGAAAGTGAATATTAAATCTAGTTTAAGTTTTAGGAAAATAGAATTAAAATCAATCTTCAGTTTCACATGAGCTGAACCTCTATGCCCTGCTCAAGCATTTATTGTTATTAGTACTTATTATTTGCTGTTGCCAATGAGAATACCATCTGGTTTATGAGAGCTTTTATTATAGCTATGGATTAACACATTACTTGCTTATGAACCTACTGAATGCTTGTCATCACTACTGAGTTATATTGGATTTGACTAAATTGTTTCATGAACCACCACATTGCTAATTAAATAAAATACTGATGTTATGGAATGACATCACATTCTCCAATACTGTTACTAATACGAAACAACAAAAATAATAAGTGTTTATTCAGCACTTTAAGGTTTGCGAAGCACCTTGCAAGCATCTCATTTTATCCTCACAACAATCTTTGAGAGGTAAGTGCTATTAATATCCCCACTTTACATATGAGGAAAATGAAACAGATAAGGCTAAGTGATGCCGCAGATTGCTAGCAAGTGTGCGAGGCCAATTTTAAACTGAGGTTTTTCTTAAGCTAGGTCCAGTGCTCTATCCACTCTGCCACCTACCTGCCTCTAAATACTGTCATTTTGAAAACACTGATATGCATAAGAGCTTGCTGTTATGTGGAGGAGACCTATGTTTTGGAATGAGGATGTGAGAAAAGTTTTGAATGACAATGTAGGAGAGATAGGGTATGGTAAGATGGCCCAACTAAGAATGGTCCAAAAAGATACTACAGATGTCGTATGTGAATTACCACCATCGTGTGAACATGACAAATTACTAGAAAAAATTCAGAGAAGGAACAGTTTACTGGATATTAGTTTGTTCTCCCATACTATATGAGGATGGGTCTAATGAGTAAAGGGGGAAACACAGCACAGCAGTTGAGGATCAGATTTTAAAACACATTTGTATTTTCCCTATTCAGCATCAGGAAAGACCTTGGTCAGCAGAAACAGTCCATTCAAGTGTGTGAGATGTAAAATCTGTATTTCAGTTAGTCAAAGATATTGTCTCTGCTTGTGTCTAGATGTCCAAGCTGGGATATTTCCCTTGAGTCAGAGAATAGGGTGGTAGATCATCTAATGGGGGAGGGAGGGGTTCATTAGAATCAGTGAAACAAATCATCAGTACCTCACATGGGGGTCGCAAGAGTAGAATCAGCTCATACAGGTGGGAAAGATAAAAATAATATAACTTCTGATTACTACTGTATTGTTTCTGATTTTATGCTGTGTTAATTTTATGATTTGGTCTGCATTCACCTGGTTTCAGTTTCGCCCAGGAATCCAGTTGAACTAGTTCAAAGTTAGTTTAGTTTAGAAGAAAGGATATTATCTCTCCTCTCATGATAGTATCCCCTAGGATACTTAATAAATATCCATTTTAGTTTCACAAAATTACCATCCCCAAAAGATATGATCTGTCCTTTCCTGTTTTTTTTTTATAGTTAAGAGAGTTTTGGTTTTTTTTTTCCCCCCCAAGGAGACAGCAGCAATTCTGCCCCTAGCAAAGACTACAGGATATGGATGAACTACCATAAAGTAATTAACATTTCTTAATTGTTAGAGAGGGGCATGACGTCTATAACTAAAAGCCAACACACTTCCCAACTCACCCATAACACCTCTTTTCCGATGTCTCAATAAAGTGGGTTTTCCCCATCCTTTTTGGGTCCCTGGCTTTGCTGAGGTGGGCAGAGTGACCTAGTTTGTTAACAGCTATCTGTGTCACTGTTAATAAACTGTTATCTTGCCTAGGACAACTTGCCTCAGTGAAATTTTACTCATCAACGAACCCTCATTTGAATGTGAGAGAGAAGTCCACTGACTCTGCCAGAAAAGCTTTGCCAGCATAGAAATAGCTATGTCATGGCAGAAGAATGTCACTAGTTCAAATTAGAAACTTTCCTGGAAGACCCATGTCCTCCTTGGGAACAAGTATGGGAAACCTGAATTACACAAGTGGCATTAACACCATGTGAAGAACCTCTGACATGGTGATGTGAATGGCTAATGAAAAGTCTCTGCAGGAAAGCTCTGGGACTTTTTGCAGACCAGATGGTCAGAAATCCAGATGGAAAACTTGTCCACAAAATCTGAACAATATTTGGGGGGAGAAGCATATTCAACATCATTTGAATTTACATTTTAACACAGAAATGAGAAATCATCTGGCTTCATTCTCCATGCAGACATATTATGAAGATTAGAAGAACTAGGGGCAATAAAGCCTGACATGAAGAGTAGGTTACAATGGAATGAGTGTGTATGGGCCTGCAATACAGTGAATTCATGAGTACAAATAGGTAACCCAGACTTTACACAGACCTCAGACAATGGATAAGGTAAAGAACAGGGAAAATGGGGCCCAGGACATCCAGAAGGACACTCACTGGAAGCCCTACGTGCAAATAATTCAAGACTGTGTTACAAACCATGGGTTAAAGATACAAAGCAAAATCTCAGCATTTATAAAGATGCAGGGATCAAAACGAAATAAAACTTGCAAGAAGAGTACCATGGACAGCAACAGTTCTCTTAGGAAATGTGCTGGCCCAAAGGACTGACACTGGTACACCACTAAGCAGTATGTAGAAAGGCAGACTGGATTTCAGTTACATCCACTGAGAAAATGGCTACTCAGAGACTGCACAGCTGAACCAGACAGTGCAGCACTAGTGGCCATCACGTTCCAGTCATTTTACAAGAGGAATTGGAAGACAATACCTGTAGAGCTTCATGTTGCTTTTTTGTATATCTGTTTAATAAATGTTTGTTGAATCCAATATAATGGAGGCTGACCTGCACAAAGTCCAAATGAAAAGGGGATTTTCTTTGAAAACTAAGTGAAAGGGGGAGGAGCCAAGATGGAGGAGTAGAAAGATTCACATATGCTAGCTCCGAACCCACAGCCCATAAATTACCTGTAAAAAGAACTCCCAACAAATTCTGGAGCAGCAGAAGATGCGCAGCAACGCAGTGGAGGAGATTTCCATTCCAGAGAGCCCTGAAAAACCGACCCCAAAGGCCCATTGCGCACCAGACCCTGAGCAGAGCCCAGCCCTGGCCGCTTGACACCGAGAGGAGCAGATCCAAGCAGCCTTCAGGGATGGAATCTCTGGCGGCAGCGATGGTCCCTCAACCCACAGGCGCTAGAGGTCAGTGAGAGAGAATTCTGGGCTAGTCAAGAGGGGAACGAGGTGTCTCCATAACTCAGGCCCCCTTGGGAGGAAACAGTGGACAGGAGCTCCCAAAGCAGGCCGGACCCCGGATCCATTATTGAAGGTCTCCCCATAAATCCCCTGAGGGAACTGAGCCCTGTGAGGCAGCCCTGCCCCCACCTGAGAACCTGAACTTAATCCCACTGAATAGCAGCCCCGCCCCCTGCTGAAAGCCCTGAGGCTGGGAAGCAGCATTTAAATCTCAGACCCCAAGCACTAGTGAGGGGGTGGAGAGGAATCTCAGAAGTCAAGTAACTGGCTGGGAAAATGCCCAGAAAAGGGGAAAAAAAAAAATAAGACCATAGAAGGTTACTTTCTTGGTGAACAGATATTTCCTCCTTTCCTTTCTGATGAGGAAGACCAAAGCTTACCAACAGGGAAAGACATAGAAGTCAAGGCCTCTGTATCCCAAACATCTGAAATAGATATCCAATGGGCTCAGGCCATGGAAGAGCTCCAAAAGGATTTTGAAAATCAAGTTAGACAGGTGGAAGAAAAACTGGGAAGAGAAATGAGATGCAAGAAAAGAATGAAAAATGGGTCAATACCTTGCTAAAGGAAACCAAAAAAATGCTGAAGAAAATAACACCTTGAAAAATAGGCTAACTCAATTGGCAAAAGAGGTTCAAAAAGCCAATGAGGAGAAGAATGATTTCAAAAGCAGAATTAGCTAAATGGAAAAAGAGGTTCAAAAGCTCACTGAAGAAAATAGTTCTCTCCAAATTAGAATGGAACAGATGGAGGCTAATGACTTTCTCAGAAACCAAGAAATCACAAAACTAAACCAAAAGAATGAAAAAATGGAAGATAATGTGAAATATGTCATGGGAAAAACAACTGACTTGGAAAATAGATCCAGGAGAGACAATTTAAAAATTATGGGACTACCTGAAAGCCATGATCAATAAAAGAGCCTAGACATCATCTTTCATGAAATTATCAAGGAAAACTGCCCTGAGATTCTAGAACCAGAGGGCAAAATAAGTATTGAAGGAATCCACCAATCACTGCCTGAAAAAGATCCAAAAAGAGAAACTCCTAGGAACATTGTGGCCAAATTCCAGAATTCCCAGGTCAAGGAGAAAATATTGCAAGCAGCTAGAAAGAAACAATTCCAGTATTGTGGAAATAAAATCAGGATAACACAAGATCTAGCAGCTTCTACATTAAGGGATCGAAGGGTGTGGAATAGGATATTCCAGAAGTCAAAGGAACTAGGACTCAAACCAAGAATCACCTACCCAGCTAAACTGAATATAATACTTCAGGGGAAAATATGGTCTTTCAATGAAACAGAGGACTTTCAAGCATTCTTGATGAAAAGACCAGAGCTGAAAAGAAAATTTGACTTTCAAACACAAGAATGAGAAGAAGCATGAAAAAGTAAGCAGCAAAGAGAAGTCATAAGGGATTTACCAAAGGTGAACTGTTTACATTCCTACATGGAAAGACAATATTTGTAACTCTTGAAACTTTTCAGTATCTGGGTAGTTGGTGGGATTACACACACACACACACACACACACACACATACACATACACACATGCACACACACACAGAGCAAAGAGTGAATTGAATAGGATGGGATCACATCTTAAAAAATTTAAGGTAAACCATGAGAGAGAAATATATTGGGAGGAGAGAGGGTGAAATGGAATGGGGCAAATTATCTCTCATAGAAGAGGCAAGCAGGAGACTTTTTAGTGGAAGGAAAAAGAGGAGAGCAGAAAAACATGAAGTTTACTCTCATCACATTCAACTAAAGGAAGGAATAAAATGCACACTTATTTTGGTATGAAAACCTATCTTACAATACAGGAAAGTGGGGGAGAAGGAGATAAGCAGGGCGAGGGGAATGATGGGAGGGAGGGCAATGGGAGGAGGGAGCAATTTGAAGTCAACATTCCAGGAGGGACAAGATCAAGAGAGAATAGAAACAATGGGGGCAGGATAGGATGGAGGGAAATATAGTTAGTCTTACACAACATGACTATTATCGAAGTCATTTGCAAAACTACACAGATATGGCCTATATTGAATTTCCTGCCTTCCCAAAGGGAATGGGGGGGGAGGAAGGGATGGGGAGAAGTAGGAACTCAAAGTTTTAGGAACAACTTTGAGTATTGTTCTTGCTGCTAGGAAATAAGAAATAGAGGTAATGGGGAATAGAAAGTTATCTGGCCCTACAGGACAAAAGAGAAGATGGGGACAAGGGAAGAAAGGGATGATAGAAGAGAGGGCAAATTGGTGAGAGGGGAAATTAGAATGCTCAGTGTATTGGGGTGGGGGAGGGGACAAATGGGGAGAAAATTTGGAACCCAAAATTTTGTGAAAATGAATGTAAAAAGTTAAATAAATAAATTTACAAAAAAAAAAAAGAAAGAAAACTAAGTGACAAAAAGCTATTCATATTTGGGATACATTGTGGTAACCTGCAATCCATCATGCTGAGAGCTCAAGATGACCTGGATATTCCTTTTGATAACCAATGGTTTTCTATGTTGAATCTGTACAGTGACTATTACCAGATTCCTTTGGCAGTGGAAGATAAAGAGAAGACTAATCTGTTCAGCTGGATTTTACCAGTTTAAATATATGCCACCAAGGCATCTCTGGTCTCCCTGTTTGAGTCTCTTCCCATTCCAGTCCCTCCTCCACTCAGCTGTCAAACTGTCCTTTTTATCTCCCTCTTAGTCAGTGGACTCCAAAAAGTCTCCATTACTTCCAGGAAAAAATGAAGTCTTTTTAAAGCTGTCATAACCTGGCCCCTCCCTATTTTTCGAGCCTTCTTATACATTACTCTACACACACTGCAATCCAGTGACACTGGCCTCCTGGCTATTCTTCTGACAAGACTCTGCAACTCCTAACTGAAATTTTCATCAGTTATCTCCATGCCTGGAATGCTCTGCTTCCTGGCTTTCCTGACTTCCTTCAAGTCCCAGCCAAATTCTCCCCTTCTACAGAAAACCTTTCTGATTCCCTTTAATGTCAATCCTTTCCCTCTGAGACAACTTCTAATTTATCCTGATACAACATTGCTATTGCTGTGTATAACGTTCTCAGGGTTCTACGCATTTCACTTTGTATCAGTTTATATAAATCTCCCTGGATTTTTCTGAAACCATCCCCCTCATCATTGCTATAAGCATGTAAAAGTATTCCATCACAATCATACACCACAGTTTGTTCAGCCATTCCCTAATCAATAGGCAGACCCTCAATCTCCAAGTATTCACCATGCATTAAAGAGTTGCTATAAATATTTTTGTATAGAAACATTTTTTCCCTCTTTCTCTGATCTCTTTGGAGTACAGACCTAGCAGTGGTATTGCTAAGTTAAAAGGTATGCATAGCCCTCTGGACTTCCAAATTGTTCTCCAGGATGGTTAGGGCAGTTCACAACTGCACCAAAAGTGCAATAGTATCCCTATTTTTCCATATCCCCTCCAGCATTTGTCATTTTCCTTATACTGCCTCATTTTATCCAGTCTGGTGGGTATGAGGTGGTATAGTGAACATCTAGAAGTTACAACAAAGCACAAGTTGGTAATGTAGTAACCATCCTCTTCAGTTACGAGTTGGTTTGGATTATAGAAGCAGGTGGTATATATAATGACTATCATACTGAAAGCATGGGGGAGTAGAGGGATGGGCCAGGTTACCCTTCAAAACAACATAGGGTGGATGAGAAGTCATCAGTAGATGATGCGATGGCTTATTATTAGTGATCTTAATATCACTGAAGATGTGTTTTCTATATGTGGTGATATAGACCTGCTTGACCCAGGGACAGACATGCTTAAAATCTATCTCAGTGATATCTGCAATTGCTTTCACTATATTATCAGAGACTTCCGGAATAAAAGCATCTCCAGGACTCACCAGTCCAAGTCTCTAACCCTCTTTTGAACTACAAGATTATTCTCATCAGTAGTTTCCAGGCAAAAGATATATTTATGCAGGGGCATCCTAACACACTTTTCAGTCTGGTCCACTGCTTTCCCATTTCTTTCTGGGGTACTTCCCCCAGGCCTTTAGTATCTCCGCCCTATTCTGGTAAAATCCCAATACGCTCCAACTGCTCTTCACTATTATTTGCTTTGGTATTGTGGATAGGCATGAACCACTGTGAAATGTATGCATGATATGATATGTTCTGCATGTTACAGAATTTATAGAAACAGCCTATCAAATAATGCTTTGTCTCATGCTCTATTTGGTGCATTTTTAAAAATTATTTTTTAATAAGCAAAAATCCACTTTCTCTCCCTCTTTCATCCTGCCCTCCACGAGAATGAAATAAAAAACATGTAGTCTGGTAAAACAAATTCTGCATTGGTCATGTGCTCCCCCCCAATATGTCTCATTCTGTAGTCTTTCACCTCTCTAGAAGAGGTGGATGGCATGTTTCATTATTAGGCCTCTGGAGTCGTTGTCAGTAATCACACTGAGCAGAATTTCTAATTCTTTCAAAATTATTTTTCTTTACCATATTGCTGCTATATATAAATTGTTATATATAAAACTGTTCATCTGGTTCTGTTCACTTCCCTTCGCATCCCAGTCGTACCAAGTTTCTCTAAAACCATTCTCTTCCTTACTTCTTATAGCTCAATAATACCAGAATACATTTATATAACTTCTTCGGCCATTCCCCAATTTATAAGGGAACCCTCAGATTCCTATTCTTTGTTGAATGTATTTCTGATATTTATTTGCTGGGCATGGCACTGTAAGGTTTAGGGGTAATCATCTTTTATCGTTGTTATGTACTTTATATCTGGAGCTATGTTGTAAATTAAAGACAGCAAATCTGTGCAGCTGATTTTGTAAGGGACTGAAACATTCCCAGCACTGGGGAGGGATGTCCCATCTCCTCTGGTGGGAAGAGGACTAGCTTAGACTTGAAGATTGAAGACAGCTGGGATCCGGAGTTCTGCCCATCTCTTGATCTCCTTGCCAAGCAAAGGGACAAGGTAGCTAACATAGAATACAACAAAATTTGTATTACATAGAACACTAACTTAGAATACAACAAAATTTGTTTTATATAGAACACTTAGAATGCAAATAAATTTGCAAAACATTATAAAGGAGGATATTGAGAATCTCACAAAAGGCAGAATGTGGGGGGGGGGAAAGCCAGCAAAATACTGAGTAAGATCCATATCTAAATCAATGTGTCCCAAGGAAATCAAACTGGAAAAAGAACAAGTGGCACAGGACTGACAAGGTTTCTATAAGATTCTCTTCGCATGGATGGCAATAGAACTACCACATACAAATTCCTAGGTGAGGAAAGGAAAACAGTACTCAAAGCTAAGGAAAGTGGTAGGACCTGGCAATACAGAAAAGAACATGTGCTGATAACACTTTTAAAGGCACCTGTGGATTAATTTTTGAAGTACTTCAGAGGGGTGCAAATTCCAAAAGAATGGAAGAAAGCATAAATGGTGTCCCCAAAGGTTAACTACGAAGACAGCAGTAACTGCTGACTTCTATACTAGTTCTGTCCACATAAAATCTTTATGCAAGTACTAAGGTCATCCTTGGTAGGACTGAGAAGCATGTGGCACAAAGTTCTTTAGAGATCACATCCTCAAAATCACTCAGTTGCCAGAGGTCCTATTACACACCTTGTTTGTTGTAGGTATGTTTGACTTGGTACATTAAAACACAGTTTCAAAGTCTTGCCTCCAAGACAATCTCGCCCATACAGGTATTAAGATCATCAAATATTCTTGATAACCAAATAAATTTTTGCAACAACCTTTGAATATCCACATCAAATGAGATGTACACTCACCGAAAAGAAATCCATACCTGTTTTGGGTTTACTGGCTAGATCTCTCCTCTCCTGTCCTCCCCTTCCCTGTAACGTACAGGGGCCTGTCCTGTCCTGTCCTCTCTTCTACTCTCCTCATTCTACCCAGGGGAAGACACACTTCCATGGCCAAAACCTGCCCTTTTTCCTTCGGCTAGATTTCTTGCTCAAAGACCAAGCCTTAAACTCAATTCATTCTGGAGCTCAGGGACTGGACAATAGGTCCCCACCCCCCTATTACAGAATGAATGTAATTACTAAATAGTAACTGTTTCTCTTTTATCCAGGAACCCTGAGGGTCTGCCCCTCCCAGTCTGTTTTTTGTTTTTGTTTTTGTTTTGTTTTTTGTTAAAGGGACCATCCCTAGAGTAACTACTTAAAGAAGTCTTTGAAATAGGTGTATCTCACTCACAGTAAGAATGTGATAGGACCTTAGCCTGAAAGGGCCAGGGTCTCACATGGGATCCTGGGCCATCCTCCAGCCCACTGAACCCAGATGGCTCAGGAGAAGAATGTGAGGTTGGTGACCTTGTACAGCCCTCCCTCACTGAAATCCAAATCAGCTGCAAGGCACAGCATCATACTGATGTCATGGACCTCTTTGAGAATGAAGGACAAACAACCTATCCATACCTGTTACGTCCCACTCCAACTGGCCTAGTACGTGCTTCTATCTTTCACCAACCTTGAGTCTCCCATTTCAGTGCCTGAGAAGAAGTGATAGCCCATGTCTGAAATATACTTCTTTACCTCCAGCTTCAGAACTCCTAGCTTCCTTCACCAAAAAGCTCTCATACCACCTCCTACAGAAGGTCTTCCACGATTCCCTTCTCCCACTTACTATTGCTCTTTCCCACATGAAATCATTTTGTATGTATTTTGTGTTCCCTCATCTGTCTATGGAGTATATCCCCCTAGTAAGCTATACTTAGGGCAAGTATTAGATTGCTGTTTTCTTTTGTGAGGATTTGGGGCTACACATACACACACACATATGTGGTATGTGTGTGTGTAGCGTAGGACACATATTAGGTGTTTAATAACTGTTTGTTGAATCAAAAATAAAAACTGAATGAAGGCTGACCTGCACAAAATCCAAATAAAAGAGGATAATGATAATAACTTACTTTTATATAAGACACTAAAGTTTGCAAAACCTACTATACTCACTATCTCATTTCTAATCTCCAATAATCCTGTGCATTTTTGCCATTCTTATTATTAACAAGCTCATTTAACAGATAAGGGAACTAAGGCTGATGGAAGTGACTTCAATCAGCTAACATTTACTATACATCTACCATGTGTTAAGCACTGTACTAAAGTGCTGGGGATATAACAACAACCAAAAGACAGTGCCTGCCCTCAAGAAACTTTCAATCTAGTGGGGGAGAAAACATGCAAATAAATCTATACAAAGCCAGCTACATACAGGACAAATAGGAAATAACAAAGTGAGGAAGGGCCCTAGATGAAGAGGGGAGAGGGAAGGCTTCCTGTAGAAGGAGGGATCTGAGTTGGGACTTGATGATAATCACATTAGGTGCTAGACTCAAAACCATTTCTATGAGTCTGTTGTTAGTGTGACCCGGAAAGCTTCTGCCAAGCTGGCCTCACTAGACTTTACCCTTTTCTCCTGGACTTTCATAACCCTCCTCTTCCTTACCTGTCTGGCCACTTTCACTTCATCTCCTTTCCTAGGTCATCCATCATGTGTGGGTGCTCCCCAAAGCACTCTTCACTTCCTGTATTCCCTTGGTGATCTCATCAGTTCCTATGGGTTCAGCTATTATTTCTAGACAGTTAACACCCAGATCTACATGCCCAGCCCCAGAGCCTCTTTTCAACTGCTGTTCATGTCATCAACCACCTATCTCCAAATGGATGGCCTGTGGACATGCCAAGCTGGGTGACATCTCCACAAATCTTCTCTTCTTAGGAACGTCCCTGTTTCTGAGGGCAAAACCATTACTTCCGTTCCCTCGAGTTCTCAACCTTAGGGTTATCCTTGACTTCTCATCCTCACCCACCCTATATATCCAATCAATTGCCAAGTCTTCTTCCTCCACCACAGACTTGTGCCTGTTCCCTCCTATTCATTCACAAGATCACCACCCTGGGTCAAACACATTGCCACTTCCTCGCCTATTGTAAAAGCTTCCCAGTTGGTCTCCGTTGCATCCAGTCTCTCCTCTCTCCAATTTTCTCTTCCACACAGCTCCCAAATCGACATTCCTAAAGCTCAGCTCTTGCCATCTCACTTCTCTGCTGAAAAAGCTTTAGTAGCTCTCATTTGCTTCTAGGATAGAAAACAAGACTTCTCTGGCTTCTAAATGCTATCCTTTACCTTCTCACAGGGTTAGAAGCCAAAAGTGCCCAAAGTGACTGTAGAACCCAGAGAAGCTCTCCTCTCTCTGGCTCTGGCCAGTCCTTCATTCAGTGCAGGACACTGATCACCCCAAGGGCCTTTCCTCATCTGGCTCCACGCTGCTTTTACAGCTTCAGGACACATTCTTCTTTCTTCACATGATCTACTTTCCAGTCAAAAGAAATTGCTCTGGTCCCGTGGACATTTGTTTTTACTCCCGTTAGAATATAAGTTCCTGGAGAAAAGGGACTTTCATTTGATTTGTGTATCCCCAGGATCCGGCATACAATAGGGCCTTAGCAAACACTTGCTTACTGTTCACTGCATGCTACCTGCTTAAACCCGAAGCATGCAAAATGAGATACGTGGCCATTCAAAAGAGCCTGAAGTAGCTACAACCAATGCAGGAATAGCCAATGGAGGAAGAATGTTTATCACCTCAACCACATCACACAATGGAATGGGATTTAATCTATCAGCTATGTCTTGGACAATTATCCACCCTGAAGGTGAATTCTTCCCAGTAAGAACATCTGTCCCTTTCTCTCCTCACACGGCCACTCCCCCAACTCAAGTTCATATCACCTTTCACTTGGACAAATGTAGCAGATTCCTGAATGGCTCCCCTGCCTCCCACTTCTCTTATCTCTTTTTCTAAAGCATTTACCTAAACATGTTAAATCTCTTACTATATAAAACTCTAAAGGGCCTCCAGTGTCTTTAGAATCAAATATAAATGGCCCTATTTGACCTTGAAAACCAGGTGCAAACTCATGTTTCAAATCTTGTTATCCATTTACTCTCCTTTCCACCCTCTGCCAGTCAACCAGGACTTCTCCCTGTGACTCATCCATGACATTCCATCTTGTCTCCCTAGCTTTACCTTGGCCATTGCCCAAGGCTCCTCACAGAACCTTTTAGGATCCCTTGTTTCCTTCAAAACTCAGCTCTAAGTGTGATGTGTCCAACTCTTCGTGGCCCCATTTGGGTTTTCTTGGCAAAGGTACTGAAGGTCTGATATTTTCTTCTCCAGCTCATTTTACAGATGAGGAACTGAGGCAAACAGGGTAACACAGCTAGTGTCTAAGGCAGAAGTTGAACTCGGGTCTTGCCAACTCTAGGTCTGGTGCTTTACCCACTGCCCCACCCACCTACCTGAACTGAGATCCCACTCTTCACTTTTCATCAGCTCCTCCATTTGGATGACTTCTCTCATTAGAGGGCAGGGACTATCTTTTTCTTAGTATCCCCACTTTAATTTGTCGGAAGGCCCAGTATTCTAGACTCTGTGCCACCTCCCTGCCCATTTCCCACAGTGCTTAATAAATATTCATTGACTGATGCTTTTCTTGATTGCCTTTAATATTTTCTTTCTTATTTATAGTTTTTTTTTTTTTTTACATGCTGACTCCCCCGTTAGCCTGTGCGCAACGTGAGAGCAGAGACTGTGTTTTGCCTTTCTTCATATCTCTAAAGGTGCCTGGCATATAGTAGGTGCTTAATAAATGCTTGTTTTCTGATGCACTTGGCTGCTAGAGTGCCTCCTCCAACTATCTTAAATTTATTTTGAATATATTTTATACTTGCTTAAATATGTAGAAGTAATCTCCCTTGATAGAATGTAGTTCCTTAAGGAATTTGAGGCCTTCCTGTCTCGTTTTTGCTTACTCTACTTTGCATGTGCTTCTCTGCCTGACTTCTCCTCTAGACATCAAGACAACCCTCCCAGGTTAAGCACATCACTTTTAAACTCAGCGGCAAACTCACAAGTTGTCATATAGTAAGAACAAAGTTTAACAGATGGACAAAGATCAAGTGTTATGTTGGTATCCACCATGAGTACCAATCATAAACTCATAAAACACATTTTATGAAGTCATCACTATGTCCCATGCTCTGGAGATGCAGATACAAAAACAAAATGATTGTCCCCAGGACAATCCCACCCCACCTCTGTCATTGTGGCTTCATTGTGCACCAACAGCTTACCACCCTTGTACCACCATCAGTCCTCTGAAGTCCTGATTGATCACTGTATTGACTGGAGTGCTATAGTCTTTTAAAGTTTTTCTTTAAATTGTGGTCATTATTTAACGAGTTCTAGTTGTGTTTGCTTCCTTCCTTGAAGGCTCATAAAAGTCAACCAAAGCAGCTGGGCATACATAATCCAATGTGATCCCAATACACATCTATAAAATACCTACTACGTGCTAGGCCCAGTGCTAAGGGCAAGAAATACAAATGGTTGTTGTGTTTGTCCTTGCAGAAGAACTTAAATAAACTTCCATAAACCAGCTGGGGAAGAATTAGTTGATTTGCAAATCAGTATCCATCCACCTACATCAGATTATTTTTATCTATAAAATACAGGTCATTAGGCTATTTGATGGAAGATGGCCCAAAAAAATCCCCATTGTTGTGGAAATTTATTAGAATCTATGGTCAGTGATGTGAATTAAAGAGTTAGGTCCTCAGTCCTGTGCAAGGTGCTAGGGGCAAGCTTAAGATACTATGGGAGAGTTACAAAGCAAAAAGCTGCTGGGAGTGCTGTAGGAGGCATTTGATTTGGTTGGCAATAGTGCTTATGCCCAGGTCTACATATAAGAAAAAAAAACTGGAGTCATCTGGACAGGATGGTTCTAGGAGAAAGAGAATTCAGGATAGAAATGACTGAGGAGAGAGAGACATCTGGTTGACACTGAAGAGTCTGGGAAAGCAGGAAGACTTGGGCTCAAATCTCACTCAAGACTCATCCTTAGTGGTGGGTCTGGGACAAGTCACTTAGTGTGCCAGCCAACTCAATCTGCATTGATAGAGGGGTTTTCCTTACCCAGAAGCTTCCTATACCAATGAATCCACAGGCCCAGTCCTTATCCCTATGAGGAGGGAAGAGAAAAATGGTAAATGACCTGTAAGTACAACAGGCCAGCCCTAGACTTAAATCATTCCGCCGCCATCTGCCATGTTGGAAGGGCCTTATCCCATACTTGGCAGTTGGTTGGCACAGTAGATAGAGCACTGAACCTGGAATCAAAACACCTGAATTCAAATTCAACCCCAGTTTCCTCATATGTAAAATGGGGGTAATAGCACTAGGTTGCTTCTCAAGGTTGGCATGAGGATATCTTTAAAATCCTTTGCAAACCTTAAAACAATATATGAATGTTAGTTACTGTTATCATTACTTTACTTTCCTAAATGTCCAGTCTTCGATCTAAGGGTTTTAGATGGCCAGGCACCTGTATTATGATATTCTTCTCCCTAGGATCTGGGGCAGCTAGGTGGCAGTGGATGCAGTGCCAGGAGTCAGGAGGCCCAGAGTTCAAATCTGGCTTCAGACAATAGTTGTTTGACCCTAGACAAGTCGCTTAACCCTGCCTGCCTCAGTTCCTCATCTATAAAATGAGCTGGAGAAAGGAAATGCCAAACCACTGCAGTATGTTTGCCAGGAACACACCAAGTGGGCTCATGAAGTATCCAACATGACTGCAAAACAACTGGACACCCCCAGGATATGACTTTGTGCCTATGCTCCCTCCCACATTAAAACTGTTTTGTACTATATTCATAATCTGCTCTCTGCTGAATGACTGGCCAGATTCAAAAGCAGATTTATTCTAAAGTTTGATGAGCACTTGTGGTGACTGTGTTCCATTTTCTAAGCATCATGTTTGGCATACTGAGGTAGCATAGTGGACTTTAGTCAGGAAGGACTGAGTTCAAATCCTGTCACAGACATTAGCTGTGTGACCTTGCGGCTTCTTTGAGCCGAAGATCTTGTAGGTCTATGACCCCAGAATCTAAACACCAAATGGATTCCCACCTTTGGGAGGCAGTGTTGCTATACCCAAGGTCTGTCCCTTCCAACTCTTAACTCAAGGATCCTGAGTCCCTCAGAGCATCAGGAGCATAGACAGACTGAAACCCAGGGCTATTTTGTATAAGAGGGAAACAAGTGGTACTTACAGGTTGGGTTTAGGGAAAGGGCCAGCTGGAAGCCCTCTTCTGGATTCCACTGGGATGTCCTGCCAGCCAGTCACTCTCCATGGGGCCCACTACACACTATGAAGCTCTTTTCCACTGGAGGCTCCCCAAGCATTGTAGATGGTGCCTTATTAACCACCTATGAGCAAAGAATACATTTTAAATGACAAAAAAGGGAACATGACATTTGAACTTCCATTGGCGCTGATGGATGTACAATGAAGAAATGCTTTCTAGACAGAAATATATATTCTTCCTTCTCCTACTATATAATTTTCAGTATTTCTTAAATAGGTGATTTTTAGGTCCAAGAACATGTTTCACTGCCCCCTAGTGGGGGAATCCTCCAAGAATAAATATTTATGTATTGGAAGGCAGGCAGTTCAGTTTTAGAAATGAACTACTCAAATTACATTTGGAAATATCCAAACTGCAACAGAAAAATGCCCTACAAACAGAAACAACTTAGCCATATTGTTCCTTGGCCTATTTACAGTTCAGCTTCCCTTGCTGGCTCCAGGTATTAAGAGGTGGAATGGCCTACATCATGTTACCAAGAACTAAGACCCAAAGAGGGTGACTTAGCCTCTCAAGGTTATACAAGAAATAGAAAAGTAAGATTTTAATTAGGTCTGACTCGAAATTCAGCACTCTTTCCACAGTACCAAACCATCACTTCCTTTTGTTAACAATTGCCCAACAACCTGACAAATTTTCAAAGTGGACTTTGGAAAAAAACAACAAACCCTCCCCACCGTTACATCCAGCCAAATCAAATCATTGTTCAGCAAAATGGACAACAGTGAAAGCCCTTCAAGACAGACTGAACAGCTTTTAACATGTTTCCAGGCAGTTAATAGTAAGAAACAAAAGTAGTTTAAAATCTGCTCCACCACTAATGCAGGGTCACAGCCTTATAGTGATGGACCTTTAAGAAACATCCATTTTATTCAGGCTACAAGCTGGCTCACATTTGTAAACAATCTGCAAGGTCACTCAATGGACTGCCTCATTCCAATACCTCTGGCCTCTCAATTTTTCCCCCTTAAGACATTTGGCCCCCTTACTGTATACAAAAGTAGGCAGGAAATAAAGATATGCTAAAACAATCCCCTCTGGAAAATAATGGTTATTGAAATTTGGTTAAACTAATTTATTTCAAATAGCAGGATGTATCTATTATTTTTGAGTGGGTAAAGCATGTAAGATATTTCTTGAAAGTTGCATGTAAATAAAACCTCATTTTTAAACTCCCCAGAAAAACTCACTTATTTACATTTATGTTACAGTAAATCATTAAGCTTAACGTCACCCTTACTGAATATCTAACACATAACCTGAGGTCTTTTGCAATCTTTTTTTTTTCCAACCTAACTACTAGAATTCATGAAGTAGTAAAACTTTCTCTAATTTTTTAACTGATTTGCCACTTTTATGTTCACAGGTCTGAGTCATTTACCGATTTCAATTAAATGTAAATATCACTAAATTCATGCAGTCCATACACATGGCTTACTGATGTGGACCCCCTAACAAATCCTGGATTCCCCTGGCCCTATTTTCCATGTGAAGGCTGTAAAGCAAGTATGCCTACAATGTTATCACTAAGTTTATTTTTAAAAAGCAAATTTCAATACCCCATCTACCAAAACACACACAGAGAGGCACAGTCTGTTCTTATATGAAGGTGGAAGACAGACAGGATGCTCTTTGGATTCCACGGGAGATTTCTTGCATTAACTGTTTGAATAGCTTACCAGGAAACCAGTGTAACAAGTATTGTCAACAGGCTGGTTCTGTTCAGAAGCCAGCAAATTATATGTATGTATGCATGGATGTATGTGTGTATGCATCAGATATACATATGTATTTATATATTTATGTAAATATGGAAAACATCCATTCTTCCTGCCAAGCCAAGGAAATATCAGAAGAGGTCAATGCAAGTCAAGTTTCCCCACCCCAACTCCCAAATAGTTTTTAAGGTGGGGACAGAAGGTAGTAGAATCAATTAGTGGTTAGAGAATGGGAGATACAAAGCAACTTGACAAGACTGTTTATTCTATGTATCACTTTTATTAATAAAAATATTAATCATGACCATATAAAATGAATGGCTGGGCTTATAATTTGTAACACCAATGAAATAAAAAATGAGTTTGTGAGAATACTGTTACAATGATTAGTCAATAGCAGTCCCTGATGGAGGAATGATTAGAGGTGGTTCAATAAATCCAAGGATCTCTAACCCATAGGGTCATGACAGAAAATCACCACAGCTAGTGACCAATCAAAAGAAAATTCCAAAGAGCTATTGAGTGGGCTTGTCTTAAGACATGTACCCGCGATTGAGGAAACCTTCAGCCTTGCATAAAAATCTGGAAAGCTGCCCATTCAGCTTGAGCTTAAAATGTCCCTGATTAATGCCTGTAACATGATGGGGCAGACCCCAGCTTCCAATTCAAGTCTGAGGAGTAAATAACCTACTGGACTTACTAATGTACCTAAGATATTCAATTACATTAGTCAAAAGTGCCCCTACTATCTTAAGATTCTAATTATTAGAAAGAAATTCAGTTTTTAAAAATACAAACGCAAAATTCTTAACTTCAAAGATACAGGAGCATTAAAAGTTACATAAAAATATTTGTGCGTGCTCACAATCAGGCATGTAAAATTTACAAGACATTATATTTTAATAAAAGTGTAGGGGAATTAAATTAAGGTGGAATGTTAAATAGGCAACTGTTTATAATCAAATCTTCATAACTGAAAGATTAAAAAAATAAAATGATGAGTTATGGATACATATAGAAGCACTTACAATTCTCTCTACAAGTCAAGGTCAAGAGTTATATTCCTCTCAACCAAAATATACCAAGTTTTCTATCAATTTAAATGCCCCTCCCCCTAAATTATGTAGTTAAAATATAAAGTCCATTTTTCTTAATTAAAGCTTCTGGCAGACTGGAGACGCTATGTTCTGCACACTAATAACAAAAAGCAAAAGGCGGCACCGTTCATCTTTGGATAAATTATTTGCTTATGAAAAACTGTCATCTAGTGATAATCACCAATATTTATTTCATGGGGTTCCATGACTTTGTGAAGCACTTCCTGATAATTTTTATCTTTTAAAGTCTGTCTCTAATTGCAATAGCTTTGGAAACCCAAAGAAAAACTTGAGAAACATTCATGGTAAACTACATCTTCATTCATTACTGAGAATAATAAAATACAAGAGAAAATACCAGATATATTCGATGCAGTGTAAATTTTCTTATCTATATAAAAATCACTTGGTATTTCATACTACATTATATGGTTGAACAACAAGGAAAATTTAACAGTATTTTAAAGGTAAACACCATCAGTGAATTTCTATTTGTTAGCAAGGCATTAAATAAAATTAGGATAAGACTACGCAATGTAAAAAGTCCCATAAAATGGATTGAAGTTCCACAAATCTGATTTCCAGATACAATGGTAGGATTTTGAGAATAGATAAAGGGCTATACGTGTGTCCATTATCTTTTCTCTCTATGGCAAAATCTACTGGCATTTTGAGGTTTGTGAAATGAGGATGATCAGTTTCTTCAAAGCATTTTTCTAAAGGACTGGTAACTCCTCCTTCCATATGTAAAGAACACTGGTTAAAGTAATTACCACAAAAGAGGGAAAAACATTCAGGAAAATGACCACTTTTATCTCAATGCATCTACTGTAAAACATAAAATATTTGTATAAAGAGGTAGATTACAAAGAAAAAAACCAGATTCTCCATTCTTTGTCACTTTTATTCAGTAGTTTTTTGTTGTTTTTTTTTTCTCTCTCTCTTGTTTTTGGTGCCAGACACGGCAAGGAGTGATTACAGTCCAACTGTCATTAAAACATTTGTTCGCAACATAAACCCCCTTTACCATTGACCCCAAACTGACCCATTTCATGTGCTTTATTTCTTTTTCTTTCTTTTTGAATACACCACCACCAGGGCTGGGTGGAGGGGAAGTAGGTAAGAGAGGTGATGGGGAGGAGTCCAGGAGGTCAAAGGAGGAGGAGGAATGCTACAAGCCACAGTAAGAATGAGCTGTATTTAATAAAAAAGGGCCACAAATGATACAGTAATGAGGTTACACAATTAAATCCCATAGCATGACCGAAGGCTTTCACTGTGTTTGACGTCATCACAATGGAAGGCATAAAAAGTGGAGTAAACCAATGTTGATACAGTCCAATCTAGTCCATTAGGCAAGATGGTGCAAGTAGTCATTTAAATTCAAAGTGCCCTACCCTTACCTAAATGGCGAGCAGACATGGAGAACACCACAGCGAATCATCAACAGCGCTTTCTCCATGTAGCTATAAAAATGTGTTGTCACATGGCACATTTTTAAACACTGGAAAGGGGTGCCACAATGGACCTCTCTCTCTCTCTCTTTTACAGGTACAAATGCTAGATTCAACTATCTCAACTATGCAAGAAGTGGACTCCTGCTAGGAATGCCAACCCTAATTCACTTTGTCTTGAAATATATACAGGTTGTTTGTAGTAGCTACAGCAATGATATTTTCCTTGGGGTGCCAAGCTGTGTGAAGGATTTTCTTGTTGAAGTCTAGGCTGTCGACACTTATTTCATCTTTCTTTCGTTTGCCACTTGCACAGACTTTGCGTGGCTTCAAAACAGTGCGTGGCTTATTGTTTTCCCGGGATGCTTCCAGGGTGATATCTCGTTTTGTATTTCTGTCAAACATTCTGAAGAAATTATTGTAAGATCCTGTCATGACAACACTAGAAAACCAGAAAGAAAAAAAAAAGTTATTCAATCTAAAAATGTTTTTCTAGCAGGAAACTGTGGGGAGGGATTGGGGGGTAGAGAGGCACAAGTTCATTCCCTTCTAGATCAGAATCCAACCTGAAGTCTAACATTTGCGATCTAGACTGTTGCAGCCAACTTGGCTATAACCCAAATTTGGTTAAGATCGTTTTTGGAACACAAACACCCACTCACATACTCTCTCTCTTTCTCAAACATGTGGTGTTACTGAGTCTACTGACAAATGAAAAATTTCACAGAATCTTCCATCACTCTTGCTCATGTAGCATGACCTTCAAGACCCCCAGGGTCACCTCCAGGTCACACGGATGCATTTTAGGACACTGGAGAAATAACCATTCTTCATCATCATCCTCCAATCTTTACTAAGTTTCTACTTGGACAGAAGGTTGAATTGGTCACCTCAATTAGAGAATAATTATCTGTATTGTAGCTGCATTATTCAAAATGGTCACTTTTGGTAGGAATGTTTTTCAGAGGCAGTTATCCCCTACAAAATCAATCAAGAAGCCTCTTTTAAGAAACAACTATGCGCCAGGCCCTGTGCCTGATTTAGAAAGACAAAAATAAGGCCATCGTAATCCATAGAGCTTACATCCTCCTTGAGAAGAGTATGGACCCCTAAGTACATCTAAAATAAATACCAACTGAGTATGGTAATTTCATGGTAGGGGAGGCACTAAGCAAGCTGAAAAACTGGAAAAGGTAGATAATGACACAGGAGCTGAGCTTAGGAAGGGAGCTAGGGATTCACACAGAAGTGAGGAGTGAGAGCATTCCAGCCATAGGGGACGATCTATGCAAAGGCACGATGATGATTTTATCCAAAAACTGAACTGATTCTCCTTGCCCCCAGCTCTTGGGTGATTCCTCACTAGCTTTTACCCCACCCCACTCCCCCATACCCAGTGTGCTGCCAGGTCTTGCCCATTTTTTACCACTGTAAAATTCCATACTGCCAACATTCCCAATGTAGGCTCCCAGACTGTCGCAACAGCTTCTTGTGGAGTGTTTGCCTGCCTGAGCCTCACCCCTGCATCCATCTTTCATTGAGCCCCCAAAATGATATTGCTAAAGCACAGGCCCAACCACATCAGTTCTCCCAGTGCCTCCCTATTGTCTTGACAAGCCAATATGAAACTCTGAGTGGCATTCAAATTCTTTCCTAAGCCAGCCCTCTCTTCTTCTTCTTCGGTCTTCTCACACCCTTCAGGGCACTCCCCCCCCCCCCCCCCAACAAATTCCTCAATCCAGTAAACATTGGTTCCTTGCGATTCCTGAAATAGGACACTTTATCTCCAGACTCCCTGCCTTTTCACTGGGGCTGCCCCATTCCTGGAATGTTCTCCCTCAACCTTTACTTGCCCCTCCCCCAACACTTCCTTGAAGTTGCAGCTAAAATCCCATCTTCTGCAGGTGGTCTTTGCTGACTCTTTGTCATTCTAGGGCCTTTCCTCTGTTGGATATTACCAGTTTAACCTGTATCTACCTTGTCCGTACAGAGTTGTTTTCATATTGTCTCTCCTACTAGCTGTGAGAGCCTTGAGAGCAGAGACAATTATTTTGTTTTTATTTTTCGCCTTTCTTTGAATCCTAGCACTTAGGCTGGGAACATAAGAGGCACTTAATAAAAAAGGTGCAGAATAGCAAGAAGGCCACTTTGTCTGAACTATAGAGCAAGTGAAGAGAAACAACACAGATTAAGTCTAAACAATGTGAAGCTGTACCCAAGCTATGGTGGAGGGGATGTGGGAGGACAGACAGGTTTACAACTGTGTTTCCAACACAGCAAGGGGTGTTGGAAAGCTGTTCAGAACAACCCCCCCCAAAATCACAAAACTACTCATATCTTATGCACACCACTTCTAGGTATATACCCTGAAGAGGTCAAAGAGAAAGGGAATGACCATCAACTGGACAATGGCTGAACAAATTACTGTTCATAAGTGGAATCCTAAGAAGTGATTGTTTCATAAGGCTGCATCACAGGAAATGAAGAGGATGGATTCAGAGAAACCTGGGAAGACTTATGAAGGGATATGGGGGAAACGAGCAGAACCAAGAGAAGGTTTACACAACCACTACATGGTGGAGGAAGCTTTCAAAGACTTAAGGAGTGTGTTTGATGAAGTGAGCAGCCACAGCCCAGAGAGTCTACATTTAAGCACACTCTCAACTGCCTTTCCAGGGGTGTATAAAACACACACTTTCAGATATGGCCAGTGGGTGGATATTCTACTTAATTTTTAAAAGGGTGGTGATCACATCTGAGGAAAGAAGAAGACAGATTCTAGACAATGTTTTCCATGATGAACATGCAGTTCTCAGTAAAAACTGTAAAGTAGGTGTGGGAAATACTTCTTTCCCCATCTAGAATTAGCTCAACAAGGCAAGGAGGGGGAAGAACAAGGTCCTATAATAGGAGCAAAGAGTAATTTGATTAAAATGTCTCTAAGTGACTCTTTTCTTTGGAAACACAATGAACAGCAAAAATGGAAAACTCTTAGATGATAAAAACAAGGGCAGCCATCCTGGGCAAAGGTAGTTCCTGAGGCCTGAGGAAGCAGAGGGAGGGTGGCAGGGGCAGTCCTGCCCTGGAGCTGCTGTGGAGACCCAGGCAGACAGCAATCCTACAGTAACCTAAGTGACAGCCGCAAGGGTAGGGCAGGGAGCAGCAAAGTCCTACAATCTTACAAATTTTATTGGAACTATCTCTTAGTCAACATGGCCTCCCCAGAGCAAAAGTGCTAAAGACTTTTTTTTTTTTGGGGGGGGGGGGGAGAAGGAGGAGTGGTGAGGCAGTCGAGGTTGGGTGACTTGCCCATTGTCACACAGCTAGCAGGTGTCAAGTGTTTGAGGCTAGATTTGAGCCCAAGTCCTCCTGACTCCAGGGCTAGTATTCTATCTACTGTGCCATCAAGCTTGCGCCTCTTTTTTTCCTTTTTCCTTTCACTAAAGACTCTTACAGTCTGATTGCAGCTAGCTAGCTCCAAGGCACGAATGCCACCTTTCTGCTCCTTGGGCTATTAATGAGGCACCACTCTACTTAACACTGATTGAGGATCGAAGTCTATTAAGGAAATAAGAGATAAAAGAGAGACCTTCCTTCCCATGGTCACAGGCTAGAAAAGAGAATTCTGGGGAAGTCTTTTCACTTCAGTGTTACCAGGTTCTAGAGTTGGGAGGATAACTTACTGCATACACTACCCCATCCCACCCCCAAATCCTGCATGCCTACACAGCACTGCTTCTAATTCAGGTAAGGTGCTTATCAATCCTTCAAGGACCACATGGCAGCTATGATTATAAATTTACTACAGGAACTTTTCAATGGTCTCAAAATAAGCTCTTCCTCTAGTAAAACAAGTCAAAAGGAATGGACAATACCTAAATAAAGGTACAAATTTGTTCCAGTTCAAAGTAGCCACAATTTAATCCACATATTTAATAATGTGATATGTAAAGGAGGGTTCTCTTTAAAAAAATTCTCAACTTTCATACCTAAAATATTTTAGTCCACTATTTATGCTGACGGGTATAAATGAGACACTTGGTGGAATCTTATAATGAGAAAGTAAAGGGTTTTTAAATAATGGCCATTCATCTAAAGGGCCCTGGGTAGTTGTCACCCAGGCCAGAATTCAGAATTCATTGAACAACAGAGGAGCCCCCTGTTAATGTAAATTAAACACTCAAGATCAATCCTACATCCAAACAAATGAGTCCTTCCTAATGTTATGAATATTGAACCCTTAACACATACAGTGGGTACCTCCCACAAAATGAATGGGATTCCTCTTCTCTGACCTGGACTGCCCCTTGCCTTTCCCCAAGTAACAGTCACAGTTTTATGGACCATTAGAATTAAAGCCACATTACCTGTCCGATCCATTCCAACAACACTCGAATTTGTCAAAAATGCAGTCATTCTCATACAGTGAGCAAAGTTTACTTCTGAGGTATTCATGAACCTGGAAGGGAGTGACAGAGGAAGAACAAAAGTTATATAAATTGATACTTAGTTGTAGAAGTAGAGAAAGTCACTGAAGTTTATACCTAAAACAAGAATACTAGGACAATATTCCAGCATTACACTTATGAATCACAGCTCCTCCTCAAAAAAAGTTTCTTATCACTGGAGGAAGAGATAATATTCAATCCACCTTTGACACTCCCGGACTAAAGAACGCTGTATTGTGGTAATGACAGTAGCACCATCATCCCTCTCTGCTCTTTGTGCACACAGGGGAGGGGGGTGGGAGAGTGGGGTCTGGGAACTTGGATTTTCTTACTATGGTGATAACTGAATTTTCATTTAAGTAGTTTCTTTTGTTAGTTTACCTTACACATTTAAAAACATGATTCATCAGATAAAAAAAAAGTTCAAGAACCTTGACCTAATTTCAAAATCATATTCTAAGGGTTTCATTACATTTTGCTACATGTCTCTGAAATAATCACTACAAAGAAACTTTAATTTTTCCAATCTTCAAAGAAACTTTCCAAGATAGGAACAGCAGCTAGCTGTTCTATAAATACACTGACAAGATCATGCAACTTTATACAAAACAAAAATAAAGGCACAACAAAGAACCTTTTCCCCAACATGTTACTAGGACCCTACAACCCTTCACAGCTGTCCAAAGATTTATTTTGCTTTATGAGAAAAAAATCAAAATGATCTACTTGTTTTCCTGGAAGACAATTCTTGAAAGAAAGATTGTGGAAGAATAGAATGGACACTTCTGCAATTCCTAAATGCAGACTACCTAGGAGCTGTGCTGGAATGATATGATTCAGACTGTATATGCATATATCCCACAGTCAGTAAAGTTCATGACCCTCATCAATAGACAATCTTATAAATCAGATAAAACAAGACTCATTTGGGGGCCTGAATTATTCTATTTGGCTTATGTTTCTATAGTACAAAAGAAGATAATTTAGAATTAATTTTTACCAGTATAAACAATTAAGGCTTTCCTCAGGTACACAAAATTTCAGACACTCATAGGACACCCAACTCAAGAGCATGGAACCATTTATGAATTCTGCACCGCTCAATCAGTGCTCTCTGCCCTAGGGGCCTAACCAAGGTGGATAAAGGTTTGGTTTGCTAACTCCTCCAGAGCCATTAAAGTTAAGGAGGGCTTCTCACAGAGGTTCTACATAAATGCCAAGTAAAAAGAGGAGAATCTATAATGAACTGAAATGGGGAGAGCACTTGTTTAAAAAATAAGCTATGGATACTCATCTTTTCCTTTGGGAGCCTGTCAAACCCTAGCTGCATTGCTAACCATTACATTAACGGGGTGGGGGACCTATTCCCATTTCCTCACAGCCTCCTGGGACTTCTCACCCAGGACACTCTACCTGTCACTCTCCCTCCTCTCAGACCCATCTGCTGCTTTGCCTATTTTCAGCTCCACTAATATCCCATCCTACTAACTCCATCTGAGACTGACATACTTCCTTCAGCATCCTCTCCCCCATTACTGGAGGGCTGAAGGGTACAGTGCCAAACTCCCTGGTTTCAATTGCACAATTGCCAGGGCTGGGTACCTCTGGTCCATTCCTCACTCCCTTTTCTGTCTCCTTTTGTGTGCTAAAAACTACCTGGGAGCAGAACTGTCTTTCTTTTTATTAATTATATCTGCCATGCTTAGCACATAGTAGGAACCTGATAAATGTTTACTGGAGCTTTTACAGGTTCCTCTGGTTCACTAACCGCACACAATTACAACCCCACCTCTGACCTACCATTACTTATATTAGCTAAAAGGGCAGCTAATATTTGGTTAGATAACCTAGCAGATGACTACAATAAAATGTCAAGTACCAAAGACAGCAGGCTTCTATGAAAGGATGTGAAAATTCAATGCAAACTCACTCACAGCTGCCTAGTCAAGGATACATGACACAATTACCATAATCTCTGAGAATCCTCCTACTCTACAGACACAAAAGTACAAACACACACAAAGGCACATATATATGTTCAAAGATTTTTAAAAATTGTCAATACCTGGTAGGTTTCCACAGGTCTGTTTTCCATGTTTAAATCCCAGATTTTTACTGACAGGTAATCTCTAGTCATCATATATCGACCACTATGGCTGAATTTTACATCAGAAATGGAGGAAATGATTTCAGAGAAAAAGGACCTATTACTGGGATCTTCAGGTTCCTCAAACACTTAAAAAACAAAACAGAAGATTCAGTTGCAAAGAAAATACTGTAACAATTGCTCATCAATACGTACACAAAGAAGAGTGTGCTGATTCAAACCTGCCCATCTTCATGAAGCCACCTCCTTCCCCAGAAGATTTAAGTTTTCTACCCTGCATGGTTTGAAAACTTAGGGCAATCTTATGTAAACCTGGAAGGAGCCAGATGGCCTCTGGAGTCCTTTCCAAGCGATTCCCTGAATTTCATCAATATGCTGGCTCTCTTGCTTTCTTAGCACCACGTGAATAATGTAGTCCCATTTTGTAGTAAATGTAACACTGTGTCGCATCCAAGTGGTAAACAGTTATCAAAGGTGGTTTAGTTCAAAACTTTCCCAGACAGATTAGTCAAGTGCATGCGCTTCAACAAAGAGATCTCTTCCTATTCTAAGCTTTAAAAGAATCATAAATCAGACAGACTGCCATGTGCCCTCAGAGATCACACAGTCCAACTTTCTCATGTTCAGAAAAAAGGACAGAAGCCCAGAGACACACGTGCCTAAGCTAAGGCCACCTAGAGCTGCTACTGGAGCCCAAGATGCTAACTTGTGGCACAGTGCTCTGTCCCTAACGTCAGGTTCACTTAGCACGTCTCCTTCTAGTGCGGCAGCCAAGAGGGCCTCTTGCATCCTGATGCTCTTCCTACCAAAGGAAATCATACTATAGTAAAGATCGAAGAAAACTTAGTTTAGCAAGCTTAAAGCTTAATTTCTTGTGGTGGTTAAATGCTGTAATTATAATATAAAGTATCAAGTCCTTTGCATTTTCGGATGGTGAAATACTGATGATCAATAACTACCTGAAAAACTGTTCAAAATTAGCAGTCATCAGAGAAATGCAAATTAAAATAATCTCACACTTATCAAGCTAAAAAAGATTCTGAACAATGGGCCAACATATTAAAAAGATTTTGGCAAAAGGTGGGACTGTGATTCGGTTAAAGTTACTAACTTCTTCACACCCACTGACCTAAAGATTGTACTACTTAAACTGCATCCTAAGGAAGGTGACAGCAATAAAAAACAAAATTTTCAGGAGTATTATTAATGACAACAAAAATTTAGAAATAAAAATATATGCCCAACCATTTTAAGGAAGGGCTAAAAATATGACACATATAGGAAGAATTCAAGTCAAGTCAACAAGCATGAATAAATATCTACTATGTGCCAGTGGGCACCAAGGTAAGCACTAGAGAATAGTGCACAGCCACTATGACCCATGTGGATCGAGCAAAGAGAAAAGAAGTAAGAGTCTGGCCAGATACAACCAAGAGAGTTAGTCCCGTCCCATAGGACAATCATTGAGTGAATCACTGCCTCGAATATTCTTTCAGATCTTTTGACTCACATTTTGAATGCCGGTCACAGAGGGCAGATGCCCTCATATCACACAGTCGAATCGTCCCTTTACTGCTGCTGTAAACAAAGGTGTTACAGCTGTTGGGATGGAACTCAGCCGCCGTGATCACCTCGGTCAGCTCTTCCATGTTGGCAGGCTTGATATCTACAATATCTGTTTAGCATTTTATTAAAGAATTTCAACTTAACAATATGTAGTCTTAATGTTTCATTGAAGCACTTTTCTTAGCTACTTTAATTCTAAACTTTAGTTAAAAACACAGGCTGTTTTCTACTTTCTTGTCAACACAATTTTCAATTCTTAGTGAGGTAGCCCAAAAAAACCAAAATGGGGAAGAAAAAACCTGGTTTTTTAAAATGTAAAGTTTTAAAGGCAAAAAGGCAATCCCCTCTAAAAAAGAAAAAAAAAAGACCATTTAAAACCCCTTTTTCTTTGTATAAGTCAGATACTTTTGTAGTCTTTGTAATAAGTAGTAGCTAGACAGAAAATGGTATTAAAACAATATTCAGGAGAATTAGAAAAAATAAATCTATTACATTAGAACCCAAACTGAAATGGATACTAAAACTTCTGTCCGTAATTTCAAGGTGCCAAAGATTAATCCGCAAATCATCTGCAGATAAATATGTTTCATAATCACTATTGATAGAGATAGAGTTGATGTGATATGTATGAGCATTGGCAAATATTCTCCTTGGACTCGCCTCAACCATCAGATCCATGGGCCTAAACACTGGCACCTGTCAATTAGATAAATGGAAAATATTATTATTTATACAGGAAAAAATGTTTCAAGACTTCATAGTAATTTTCTCTTTTACGCTACCCTTATAATGAAGACAAAATTAAAGTTATTATTTGTTGTTTTCTAAGCACTTGATATGTTTATATTTAAAAGCAAGAAGATTCAAGAAGGATAAGAAATCCACATTAGTGATACTGCAGACTCTATAATTTATAGTCAATTAGTTTTAAATCTGTTGCATGACAGATCCACACTACTTCTAGTCTAGATAAGTTAAATGGAGAAACAAACATGAGAGCCCCGAAAGATCACTGTGCTCACAGAAAACTGAGGGATCCCATAGTCCCCCGAATCTTTCATTAGAGAGGAGATGGTAACAGATTCCAAAGAGGTGAGGAAGAGTATGTCAAAATCAACTATGTCAGCTAAGAGGTATAAGATCTGGGACTAGAACTCAGTGCTCGAATGAAAGAAATTGCTTCTGCCATACATACAGTAAAAAAGGACACCACTATCCAAATTAACTTATAAATTTAATACTGTACCATTAAAGAGGAAATATTTCATAGAATTAAGAAAAATAATGATTCAATTCACATACAGAAAGAAAAATTTAAAATATCAAGGGAAACAATTTTTAGAAGGAAATAAGAGGGCAACGTCACACCCCAAATTCTATAAACAAAACAATAATTATTCACATGCTTTGGGAACAGAAAAAAAAAAAATGCAAAAGTTGATCATTAGCAGCTAGACAGGGCAGCTAGGGTGGTGCAGAGTGGATAGCCAGGCATGGAGTCAGGAAGACTCATCTTCATGAGTTCAAATCTGGTCACAGATACTTAATAGCTACATGACCCCGGGCAAGTCATTTAACCCTGTCTGCCTCAATTTTTCTCATTTATAAAATAAACTGGAGGAGGAAATGATAAACCACACCAGTATCTCTGCCCAGAAAATCCCAAATAGGGTCATGAAGAATCAGACAAAACTGAATGTCTGAGCAACAAGAGATCAGAAGTAAAACATCAAAGTAGGCCTGTAGAGTAGTCTAATCTTTGGTAAACCAGGAAGACAAAATACTGTGGATCTTTTTATTCAAAAGAAAGTGCTGGAAAAAATTAGACAAAATTTAGTAGAAAATGCGTTCAGGCTAATCTCTTCTATCACATACCATAATACAACCCAAATATGACATTTTATATTTAAACAAATTGGACATCACACACATACATTAATAGTGTGGATAAAGTGAAAATTCTTAAAACTGCACACAACAAAGATATTACAAGGTAAAACAGACTACTGACAATGAAAACAATTTTAGCTTTATGTTTCTTCTACAAAGAGGCTGATGATAGACCATGCCTCTCTACACTCTCCCCCAAATATCTATATGAATATTCTTACATAGGATGCACAGATTTCAAGTAACTGCCCCAAATATTCACACGACCATCTGTGCCCAATCTGTGGTGGAGCATTCTCAGCTAGTATTGGTCTGATCAGTCACAGTCGGACACACTGACACTTCATTATATCCTGGTGATGTCATTTTGGTCCTCTGACAATGAAGGACAACAACCAACCAATCAACCATATGAATATTCACTGCAGTACTACTTATAGTTTTAGAAAAAAAAATCCCATGTTCAGTTAATTTAGGAATGCCCAAACAGTGACGCACGAATGAAGTGAAATCCTAGTGGGGGCAGGAGTGGAGCATTCCAAGAAATCTAGGAAGACTTGGATGAATAAATTCCAATCAAAGAGAGCAGAACCAAAACACTAACATATATATCTCCAATTGTATAAAGATAACAATTAAAAAAAACCCCACCACTCAGTTAAAATACACTGTATACAGTTAGCAGTAACCTATCGAAGCACACAACCCTGCCTATTGTTCCTCTTAAGGAACACTAAATTACAAGAGAGATTCCAATCTTTTGTTGTTTTGCTTAGTTCAGAATGTACTTCTTTCTGAGCAGTTTCTCTGAATTTATTTGGATTTATCCAATGTATCAAAAAACTGCAGCCATGGGGAAAATAGTCTCTTTGGTTCTTAGTCTAACAAACAGCTACAAGAATAAAACCCTATTTATCAAACAAGACGTCCAAAAGGCCTTTTTTTTTCCTACAAAGGAGGAAAAACAAAATTCCTCTAATACACATAGTTAAGCAAAATCAATTCCCTCCACATTCTGCTTCAAGTTCACTTTCTCTATCAGGAGGTGGGCAACATGTTTCATCAAGTGGTCCTTTATGATCATTGTTGGTCACTGTTACCAGGCTGCTCAGAGCTATCCTTTCAACATTCTTTAGGACACAATAGTAATTTACAACATTTATATATGATAATTTGTGCAGTCATTTCCCCAACTAACGGGTACCTCCTCAGTTTCCAGTTCTGTGCCACTACAAAATAAATCGCTTCAAATAATTTTGTACATATGGGTTCTTTTCCTCTTTCTTTTATACCTCTGGTGTAAGCCTAGTACACGCATATTAGTGTTTTCAGTGTGTCAAACAATATGCACATTTTAGTGACTTCTGGTGTTAGTCCTACACTGCTTACCAACACCACATTAACGTGCCCATTTTTAACATCTGTCACCGGTGAACCTGATACGGATGAGGTAGAATCCAAGAGTGATTACTTTCTGTATTCCTCTAATTATGAGAGATCTGGAATATCCCCTCCCGCATTGTGCAACCTCCCCAATTTTGAGAATCATGGTCTTGCTGATAACATGCTATCTAAAAGATACTCACTCACCCGTAGTGTGGTGACTGTTGTAGGATCCCTATAGCGACCATCTTCTTCCTTTAAATTATAGCCCTCTGGTCTTTTGTCCCTTTCAGATATTTTCCATAACTTTATTGTTTTATCTGGGAATAAAACAAAAAATTTACTTTCCTCATAAAACCAATTTTTATGACCAACTAAGAACGGAAGACATTATGAGGCGCCACTTATCGGCACTCCCGTATCACATCAAAACACACAGGCTACTTAAAACAAATTTTAAATTAGCAACCAAGTGAATAATTTGAAATGTTTAACTTGAATACATAAAAATATATACATTTTGGCCTCCCTCTTTCCCGCAAAGCCACCAATATCATAACCAACAGGGAATAATTAAACACCTCCCTGACCTCCCTTTCTTGGGAGCCAAGAATCAGAAGCGGTTGGGCAGCATCCTCGACATCTTTGGGACAACTCAACTGCTTACATTCAGTCAGTCACTTCTTTTGTTGTTCTAATGCAATACAATTGGCAACAGAAGTTCAAAAAAGTGCTGAGCCAAAGGAGTTACAGAATTTTACAAGTTTCATGATAATCTGACATACCTTCATCTTTCTGTAAATGCTTCACAGGACAGAACCAATGTGCTAGAGGAGAAGACTTTCTGTAGTTTTTTTTAAACTTCACAATATCCTACTTATGATGAAAAATACTGTTTACTTCCAGAGAAAGAACTGATGGAGTCTGAATGCAGATCAAAGCAGACTATTTTTTACTTTATTTTTTCATGGTCTTCTTGGTCTTTTCTTACACATGACTAATATGGAAATATGCTTTGTATAGTGACCGCACATAGAACTACTTGCCTTCTCCACAGGGAAAGAATTTGGAACTCAACACTAAAAAATGTCAAAAATAGGTTTTAATATATAATTGGAAAAAACGAACTATTAAAAAAAAATTTCACAATATTTCTAAGAACTTTTTTAAATATGGAGAATGTCTTTTTGAAAATAATAATAAAACCTGTGTCCTTACCCTGTTCACAATATACAGCTTTGATAATTCTTCAGGGCTGCCTTTCACTTAATCTTATTAAAATCCAATTATCCTGATCTTGGAAATGGGGTTTTCTTCCCCATATTATCAAGATCAAAGGAGACATGAAACTGCCTAGCACCCTTATTCAAAAGGGAATGGTTTTAGATGGAGAATCTACAGAAGCATGCTGGTCACAGTACCAGATAACTCAGTTGGGTTTTTAACCCTGGTTTCATGACTAATAAATTTCAAGATCCCCTTTGGAGCTGGCATTCTATCGATTTGTTAGCAACTATTATACAAAAATACAAAATAGAACACAAAAAAAGAGGTTGAGTTGCATTTTAGAGATAAACATCTTTCTGACCACTTTTCCCAACTCTACCAAATATAAAAGGAAAAGACTTTGTAGGTCTCAACATCTTCTGCCAAAAAAGTGCAGAGAAAATAACAAAAGCTTAAGAATTTGGGCATACGAGCAGTGATATATTGGGAATAAGAACCACCAAAGAAAACGAGAAGCCTCTCATACAGCTGTTCTGAACACAAATAAAAATAAACATCATAAAAAAATTGCCTGCAGTCACATAATTACTTAGAAAACCACACATAACACATTTCAATGGTTAGCTATATATTTCTTTTCTTAAACTTTCCAGTCACATCTACATCCTCACGCTTGACCTCTCTGCTTCTGCTCACGTTACCCCAAGTGAATCAGCAATCATGGTTCATTGCTGGTCAACAGCAACACAACTTTTCAGTCCTACCTAAAAAAAGTCCTTCTGTTTTCCTTCAATCATTCACTCATGTCTAACACTTTGCAACACCATGGATCAGAGCATGCCAGGTTCTTCTATCCTGTACCATCTCTTGAAGTCTGGCCCAGTTCACGTTCATTGTTGCCATGATACTCTCTATCCCTCTCGTCCTCCGCCATCCTCTTCTCCTTTTGCATTCAAATTGATCTTTCCAACATCAGTCTTTTCCAATGAGTCCTATCTTCCCTCTCATTATGTGGCCAAAGAATTTAAGCTTCAGCTTCAGTATTTGACCTTCCAGTGAATAGTTTGACCAACTGAATCTCCTTCCTATTCAAGAGACTCAAAAAAGTCTTCTCCAGTGCCACAATTCAAAAGCACTGATTCTTTGGCCCTCAACTTGCCTTATAGTCCAATTCTCACAGTCATACATTGCTACTGGGAAAACCATAGCTTAAATTATTAGGATCTTTGTCTCTGCTTTTTAATATGCTGGCTAGATTTGCCAGAGCTTTCCTTCCAAGGAGCAAGCATCTTTTAATTTCATTGTTGCAGCTGCCATCTGCAGCTATCTTTGAGCCCAAGAATATAAAATCTGACACTGCTTCCACTTTTTTTCCCTCTACTTGCCAGAAAGTGATGGGACCAGATGCCAAGATCTTAGTTTTTTTTTTCTTAATGTTATGCTTCAAGCCAGCTTTGACACCCTCTTTCATTCTCATCAAGAGTCTTAATTCTTCTTCACTTTCTACCATCAGAGTGCTAACGTCAGCACATCTGAGATTGTTAACTCTTCCAGTATCCTTAACTCTGACTTTTGATTCATCCAGCCTGGCATTTTGCATGATGTACTCTGCATATAAATTAAATGAATAAGGTGACAATATACAGCCTTGTTATACTCCTTTCCCAATCTTAAATCAAAGAGGTGTTCCATATTCGAGTCTAACTGTTGCTTCTTGGCCAGCATACAGGTTCCTCAGGAGACAAGTAAGATGATTTGGTACTCCCATCTCTTTGAGGATTCATCATATTTTGTTATGATTCACATAGTCAATGAAGCAGTAGATGTTTTCTGGAACTCCCTTGCTTTGTCCATAATCCAGCAAGGGTTGGTAATTTGGTCTCTAGTTTCTTGGCCGTTTCAAAAACTACCCTTCTCTCTGATAATTCTTAGTTCACATATGGCTGAAGTTCCACTTGCAAAATCTTAAACACAACCTTGCAGGTGTGCAAAATGAGCGCAACCCCTAACTCATCTGATCCTTTTTCATACACGTAAATGGCGGACTCACTGAACTACAGAGTCACTGCTTACTCTATATGTATGATGTCTGTATTGGTCTAAGATTCATTCTGAAGAGAAAATCTACCCCAATGACTAGAACATTCAATATGTGTTAGGGGATGGAACCAATGACCCGTGTAACAGCAAATATATTCCAAACCTAACTCAACATCTCGTTCAAAATCCATTTTCTTTTTTTTGTCCCTGTAAAGCTCTCCAAATTGCTGTGACTTAGTGTCTCTGGATAGCCAGTACACAAAGTGCTGGATCCACTGTAGAGAAGGCGGAAGTTCAAATCCAGTCTCAGAAACTTAACAGCAGTGGGACCCTAGGCAAGTCACTTAACCTCTGCCTCAGTTTCCTCAAGTCTAACAGCCTGTACCTCACAGGGACGTTGTGAGAATCAAATAAGACAATAATTATAAGGCACTAGGCACAGTGTCCAGTACACAGTTAAGTGCTAGATGAGTATCTATTACTTGTTTATTATTAATGCTGTTATTGTCATCGTCATCATCCTTATCCCAAAAGATCAATTTTGTGGATTTAGAGTCAGAAGATTTAAGCATAACTTCTGACTCTATTGTTTATTACTACCTGTGTGACCTTTAAAGCAACTCATTTGTTTTCTCTGAACCTCAGTTTCTTGATCTATAAAATGAAGGGGTTGGTCTCAATGATCACTCAGTTCTTTCCAGGTCCTAATCTACGTTTTCATCACAAGATTCATGTACCTATTTCTTACTTGGGAATCTTCTTTTCCACACTACCCTATCCAATCAATAGTATCACCACATGAATGCTACAATTTAACACAAAGAGCAATACCTTCAAGTGGGGTTTTTAAATAAACAGGCAGTGGGCTGGATCTGGTCCACCATTCATGATTTACCGACCTGTGCTCTGGAGTAATAGCTCCATCATTTGGATAAATCACTTAAATCTCTATGCCTTAGTTTCTCCCTCATAAAAAGAGGGTTTGGGATCCTCAGTATGGTTCATGGTTCCTCCTATATACATTCATCTGACTCGCTTTTAAGATTTCTTGACCATCCTGATCGCTTTCCTAGGATATATTATAATTGGTCAGTGTCCCTACAAGTGAACATAGATGTGGTCTAAACAGAGCAGAATCTAAAGACCTATCCTGCCCTTGGTTCTGGGCACCACACTTCTCTCTCCCTACAGCTCAAATTCCCCTAACCATGTAGGACACTGCTGCTAATTCAGAGCACATGAATGATCTAGTCATTTCTTTCCCCATGGGGTATTTGTGCTCAAAGAGGTTAAAAAAAAAAACTCCAACTAGACCAAAGCAATAATCCAGGCCTGGACACTTTTCTCTACTAAACGGAATCTTACCTGATTCGGCCCACTGTTTGGCCTGTTTGAGTTCTCTTTGGATTCTCAATCTGGTAACCACTCCATTAGCTAGTGCTCTCTTACAAAAAGGGCACAATTACAAGAACTTTCATTTGAAGGTTTGAAGTGAGAGAACCCAGCTCTTAATCTGTCTATAGCTTCTACATTCTCCTCTTAATTCAGAGATCTTGATAAGGGGGCCCCTCAAATACATTAAGAGAGTTCCTGTGTTCCTCACTAAGCTCTCTCTTGCACAGCCTAAACAACACCAGTTGCCTTCCCCTAATCCTCATATAGAACACATGGTTCACCAACTCCTTTACTATCACGACTGCCTTGTCCTACACACTCTCTGGTTAATCAATGTCCCTTCTGGAAATGAGGTGACAAACTGGGAAATGTATCCTAATCCTGTCTAATGAAACCAGAATGCCCTGATGCCCTGGAATATCTTTTCCCATTAATGGCTAACTGCTGGGTTTTTACATTTTGTGAAAGAAGGTCCCATAGAAAATTTGGAAACATTCCTCTTCCTCAACTTTCCCTGAAAATGACGAATAAAAGGTTTTATTTTACACACAAAGGAACAGTTTTCACATATGACTATTTAGGTAGATGTATCACCTCTTCCATGGTACAGAGTGAATTCCTTTCTGTCCATCATCTGGGCAGCCTACTGATATATACAAATGAACATTCTCAAATTGGGTAATCAAAATAGAGGCTGTCTACATGACTCTCCAGCTACATCAAACAATTATTATTAAGCACATACTAAGTGACAGGCATTATTCTGGGCACAAGGTATACAAAATATTAAAGTAAGACACTACCTGAAGGCAGGGACTGTGTCTTATGGATAAACTTCTACTATCAGTTAAAAATTAAGTTATGTTGAAGAAAAATTAACTTGAGGCTTTGTCTTAACTTAGTAAGAAGTGAAGAAACTTTTTAAAAAAAGAAACAACAGTCATGGAGAGAAAGTGAAAGTTATTCTAAAAAGTGTGTGCCAAAATCAAATGTCTACGGTTTCCAGATGGTTCAAGAGGAGAAAGTGAGGCTGGTGACCTTGCACAGCCCTCCCTCACTCCAAACAAAGTCAAATGCCATCACTTTTCTGATACCATGGTCTTTTTCTAGAATGAAAGACAAACACAACCTGTGAGCAGACCAAGCTGCCTGAATGGGGAGCCAGTTAGCTGGGTAACTCAGCTCATCTTCCTTCAATCTCTCCCTCATCCCTCCTTCTCCTCTCCAAAAGAAGGTAAATTTCGATGGCCAGAAGCTGCCCAGTTAACTTGAGGTTTACAGGTTAGATTTCTTTTTCTTTGTTTTTCTTTCCTTCCCTAAAACCTTAGACCCACAGTACATTCCCAAGCCCACAGATGGAACAACAACGGGTCCCTGCCCAAGCTCCATTCAATATGGCTGTTTTTAGACCCTCCAGGCTTAGAGTGAATGTCAACAACCCTGAGGCTCCTGCCCCTCCCAGATCTATTATATATTTTTTTTCTTTTCTATTTAAAGGTGCCATCCCGGGACTACTTTTTAAAGAGGTCTCTATTCACCGAAAGGGCATTACCTCACTTGAAGTGAATACCTGAAAAGGCCTTAGCCTAAAAGACCAAGGCCTCCCATTGCACCCTGGGTCATCTCCAGCCGAACTGATGAATATCTGGTCACTGGATCCAGATGGCTCAGGAGGAGAAAGTAAGGTTAGTACAGCCCTCCTTCACTCAAAACAAAGTCAAGGGCAAGTCATGTCATCATTTCTCTGATGTCATGATCCTCTTCGAAAATGAAGGATGAACGCAATATTACCCAAATGAGCATGGTTTCCAACAATATGGTACTTAGACCATAGGGAATAGTTAACCAAGAGCCTATCTTCTTACTCCCACATTAATGATAAGAAATGTTTTGCTTACCATTGGTAGATAATAAAAATTGAGCAGCATTTTTCTGAGGCAACCACCTAATCTTGTTGATCTTTTCTTCAATTTCTAAACTTTTCAAGTAGTCAAACTCAGGTTCATGGCTCTGGAAGGTGCTGTAAACATTGTATTCTCCTCTGCTATGCGTTTGGGTTTTGTTCTAAAATATAAAGAAAGATATTCTGACGACTCTACTAAGGTTTTAGAATAATCTTTGCAACGAGGTAAATTCAAAATATTTTTTCAGTTATAGAAGATTTTTAAGCAAGTTTCAACAGTCAATACAGTTTCAAAACATATTCATCCCCACCACAATACTGGGATATTTTATTTTTAAAAATCTATGTAGAAATGTGATTGTAATAGAAATTTTAATTACTTGAATTTTGCCTTTTTATCATTTAGCATTTCTTAAAATTATTCTGAATAAAAGAGAAAATACTTTGTGGAATTCCAGAACATTCTAGCTGGATGAAGACCCTGAATGTACACTGTGTATGTCATTGCTTAGATTAGCAAAAATGAAATTAGAAAGCTAATCTGGCAAAAACTTAATTACAACCTTTTTTTCTGATAAATTTATAGTCAATTCCCCAACTATCTAACATGTGGCTTATTCCTAGTCTTTTATTCACTTTTCTACATCTTCCTTAGACTGCTGCACAGCTGACAAGGCTTCCTCACAGGGACTGAGAAATGCATCTGATCTGATTAGCAGTCAAACTGAAGATTTCAAATTAGCCAAAGGCTTTCTTTCTTAATCAATAACTGAGTTATTTCAGGGTGCTATCTATGTACGCATACCATACTCAGTTAATTTTAAAAGGTAGTTCACTCATTATAACAATGGATTATTACAATACTGCTCAAATGAAAATGCTCAGATACGATGTTATTCAAATTCAGCAACTGATAAATGCACAAATAGAGAAACTGAGTTGGACAACAGTGAATACAGATGAAGCCAAAATGGCGTGGAAGCAAGTTTATCTTGAGCTTCATACACAGTAGGCCTGTGAATTATTTATCAGCTTGGAGATGTGAAAGGTCCTACCCAGGATGGCTCCACTACTAAACATTAAGAGAGGGAGACTGCCTGGAAGCTAGTGTTCTGGCCATTAAACCAGGTTGTCTTTTTCCTTTTAGTTTTGAATAATACATATATACCAAAAGAAGGCATTAACAAATAGCTCAATTATGTGAGTGCTGAAATGCAAAAAATACACCCTAAATCACTTTGTTTTTAACATGTTATAGAGTTCTAACAGCGAGAGGATTGAGGACTGGTCAAGACTCAAGCTCTGACCCTCACTCGCACTATGCCCCTGCCTGACTAAACCATTTCAACTCTCTGGGAAGGCTTGTGCACTAAGTCCAGCACTGTCTGCGATATGTCCTGGTGGGGAGCATTCCTCGGATTAACAAGTGCTATATTTTGTTTTGATATGATGAAGACTTTAAAATGTACATTTGGAATGGGAGGAGGGGAGTAAAAAACTCTTAAATGTTAAAAATAATTGGACCATATTCTTCAGCTATAAAGGTCCAATACTAACATCCATGGCTTTGAACTAGAGCTCAGATAACTCTCCAAGCTGCTTTCTGTATGTCAATCACTTGACTTTCTGAATCAATTTACAAGAAATATGCACTCTTCCTACATGTCATTCGCTGACCTGCCACCATTTATTTCTATGTGAATCAATGCCTGCAGTCTCAGTGTTTCCAATAATTAAGTTCCTCATATTTTTGCATGTTTACTCGTTTGATGGGTATGAAGTGATGCCTCGGTGTTACTTTTGACCACTTTAGCCTTGCTGAGTTTGGCCTTAAAAACTGACCAACAGTGAGATTTTTGAGCATATAAATTCAAAATCAAAGTCTTATGACTTTTAAGTCTTTAAGATTTAATAAAGGATACATTAACATTATAATTTAGCTGAAATTTTATCAGAGAGAATATAAACTAAGCTTAGTTAATAACAACTTCACTTTTTTCTTTAATCACAAAATATTGTTTGTTTTTGGTAAGAATCTGAAATTACCCAAAACGTGGTAAAAACTTAAAATAGTAATTCTGCCAAGTGGCCACCAGGTGGTACTAATAAAAACAGCACATCGTCTCTCTCTTCCTAGTGGCCTTGAAGTGTGAGTAAGGATAAAGGTGGGGGAAATTAGTGACACAATGGACTGCACCTGGGAGTCAGAAAAACGTGGGCTCCCATTCTGCCCTGGGTCACATCTTGGAGACTCAGGTAACTCTCTAAGAGCACACAGATTCTCACAAAGGCATGATCTCACAGACACCACTTCTCTAATGTGGGAATTTCCCTGTCTTGCCAAGTTTCCTCTTCCTATCCATCGTGAAAGAAGACTAAGGGACACACAGGTGGCATTTCCCAGGTGTGGCTTTCACCATATTAGACACACCATATCTGCTAGAGACCATTAACCATCAACAGACAGCAAGAAAATAGAAATCTCCAAGACAAATCTCTCTTAATTCCCTATCTTAAAATATAAGGATATCAACTGAATGGATGAATGGATATCAATAAGTTTTAATTAAGCACAGCTCTGCTGGTACTAGGCAAGGCAGTGTGGCAACAAAGAGTCAATCCCCAAGGAAGACAACAGGGCACAGCCCAATATCTACAAAATAAAGAAAAAAGAATACAAAGGGGCAGAACATGTGGCCATATGGGAGGAGAAGGAAAGGCTTCATGTCAAAAGTGGTGTTGTGAGTTACACCTTGAAGAAGAGAGTGATCTGAAGAGGTGAAGATGCTAAGTAAGGTGTGTGCAGGAGGGCATGGAGCTGGCCAAAGGGCTTGAAAAACAGGAGTCTGACATTTTAGGTAAGAGACGCAAGGAGTAAGACTGTGCTGAAGAAGCTGCTTTAGTAGCAGCATGGATGAAGGATGGAAGTGGGAAAAGACTTGAGGCAAGGGGAACTATTAGGAAGCCATTCCATCATTTAAGCAAGAAGGGATGAGGATCAGAAGCAAAGGGGAGGCTGGGAGGAGAAAGGGCAAAGCAAGAGATGCAGACGCAGAAAAAGCAAAATCTTAAAACCAAGGGAGAACGAGGAATCTAGGAGAACATGAGAAAGGACAAACAGTGGGTGGTACCTTCAACAGAAAAGAAACAAGTTAGGAAGAGGCTGGGTCTGAGGGTAAACACAATGGGTTCAATTTTGGACATTCTGAGGGTCTCAGAGAGAGTCTGGGGAATGCTCACTGTTAGGAGACAGGATCTGGATAATGAGTAAGCTAATGAGAATTAGCAGGGATGAGAACAGTAGAAGAAAAACCCAGAAAGGAAAAATTGATAAGACAGCATTCAAACAACCGAGTGGTTAAGAAGGATGAAGACCACCAGATTTGTGCAGTGGTCAAGGAGTCAGCAAAGATCTGGTTTCAAATCCTGTCTCACCGCCTTCATCAGCTGTGTGACCATGAACCAAGTCACTTCACTTCTCTAACCATTTTCTTTACTCACCCACAGAACAGGCTGTTGCGAGGATCAGCTGAGATAATATACATACAAGACTTCATAAAGCTCAAATGCTATTTAAACCTAAGCTGTCATTTTACTACACTGATGTCTGCTGCACAAAAAGGGAGAACACAACTCTTTTGCCTTTGCCAATACGATGGTAAACTGACAATGATGATGAAGATTCAGGTTCCTCAGCCTGTCCTGAAGGTCCTTCTGAACCAATCATCACGCTCAGAATTGTTTTACTGGTCAGTCATTTACTGCATGTCTATTTTGTACCTGTCACTATGCTAAGTGCTATGGCATGAGAGAAACAACAAAAATCAGTCCCTATCCACAAAGACTGGACAAGCTAATTAAGCTAAGTGGGGGGAGACAATATCAGGAATAAAGCAATCTATGAATGAGAAAACATCAAATAAAAGTTTGAAAAACTACACATGTTGAAAACATAAAACACTAAAATATGTGGAAAGAGAAAAAGAGAGTAACAACTCTCTAGCACAGGCAGCTTACGATTTCTGGGAGAATTTGTTTCCGAAATGAGAGAGTGGGTTCCACGTTCTAACGTTAAAGTTTAAAATACATGCATGTAGGCATGAAATTTAACTGTTTTACAATAAAGAGGAGCACTAATCCTCAAGTCCAGAGTCCACTGTAATATGCAGTGTGAAGAATTGGGGTAGTTTAAGGGAGAAAAGCCTCAAGCAACAACAGGTAACACAAGAAGAATGCAGGAAGTTCCCAGAGAAATAAATAGAAAGCCAATTCTCTATGTCGAAGAGTGTCCTAATTCTCAGACAAATAGTAATCTGATATATAGATATTTTCTTAACTAGTTTACTTAACACAGCATGCCACCCTTCCTTACTGAGCTAATTTTTCCAACCATAAAAGAATGAGAGGAGAACGTAAAATGGGTTTTGGAGAACTGGTAGTAGGCTCTAGAGCTGCTCAAGCAGATGCTCCTGTTTTGAACTAGAGCACAACACAACAACCAACTTTGTCATGACACTGAGTCATCAAGAAAAGATTATGAAAGAGGCAAAAAGTATAAAATATTTATAAAATACTAGCACTAAAATGGTTAAAATGGGTGACTAGCATTTTATAGACTAAACTTAAATGGCTTGGAAAATTCATTACCCAAGGCCACCAGATAAATAAAGTTTTATAGAAATGGCAGCAATTGCTAAATAAGCATGACTGTAATTCATACATAAACACAAAGATTTAAATAATCTCCTCCCCCAGAACTCACAAAAGCAGTACCACCTGTCTTTAGCAATCCCTGCACCCCAACCCCATGCTGAAAAGAAAGAAAAGAGAAATACACACCAGCAACTTTCTAAGAAGACCATGTAAGTCACAGAATGCCATGGACTGCAGCATGTGTGACCATCTGTTTATTTCTAATGTAATGGTGAACTCCCACATCCTCGGAGCAATCTAGGCCCCCTTTCAATGAGCTAAGTCATGACTGTGACATAATAAAAAACAAAAAGGGCTCCAAGTGTATACTAGATAATCTTATCTTACTAGAATTCTACTTTATATACATATTTATTATTTTTTTCCCTCCCAACAGAAATACTACTCACTCACCCCTCCCCCTCTTTTCACGATTTCTATTACAAGTAATGATGTTCAGAAAATTTTTACAGGGAAATGTAATAAACTCGGGTGCCCCCCACCATAAGACCTAAAAGGATGAAATCACTGGCTCAAAGGCATAGTCTTATTGGACAATAAGAGACCTCTGGATCTCTCCCAAACTATTCCAATGCCCTCTGCACATGAGGGGACTGCGGTGACCACCTCAAAGAATTCAAAGTGTTCCAAAGAGGAAGGAGAGGCAGAAAGAGCTATCACTATCATCATGTGAGGTAGGTACAAACACTCCCATTTTACAGATGAGGAAACTGAAGATTCAGTAAGTGACTGACCCAAGGTCACACAACTTATACTGGTATCTGAACCCTGATTCTCCTGATTCCAAGCCTGCCTCACTAATTCATCAAACATTTATTAAATACTTCCTCTGCTGGCACTGGGGATACAGGGACAAAAATGAAACTACTCTTAAGGAGCTGACATTCTCTGAGAGTTAAAAAATACAGGCTCACAAATGACAAGTTGGAAGGGTCCATCAGCTTCCACCCAGTTCACAGATGAAGAGCCTCAGAGCTGCAGAAGCAGTGACCTGGTCCCAAAGGCAAGTGGCCCTGGAGATTCTGACAGCCAAGCCAAGGGTCTTTAACGCCATCTTGCTCCTCAACATTACTATTCAGGAAAATACAAAATAATTGAGGGGCATCACATGCACATGAAAGTATCAAGGCCCTCAAGGAGGAGCTGCCACTTGAGCTCAGCCTAGAAGAAAACAAAGGCAGTTGATCAGGCAGTCAGTATGAGCCAGACACTACAGTACTTGGGATGAAAAGAAAAACAAGACAGTCCTGCCTTCAAGGAGCTCCCAATCTAAAGGGGGAGGGGGCAAGACAACATATAGACAAGCTAAAAACAGGATAAACCAGAAATAATGTCCAAGAGAGGGCACTAGCATTAAAGAAGGCTTAGGAAGGGGTTCAGCAGAAAAGTCACAGCTGTGGAAGAAAAGCATTCTACTCAAGATGGAGAGCCAGTGAAAATGTCAGGAGGTAAGAGTATCTTGTTAAGAGGAAAAGAAAGAAGGCCACCGAAGAAAGATTATTCCTTTCTTTTCTTTTTTTTGGGGGGGAGGGGGAAAGAGTGCAGGAGGAAGGATATGAGGGGCTTTGAATGCCAGACAAAGGATTTTATAATTGGTCCTAAAGGTGATAAGGGAATCCCTGGAGTTTACTGAATGCCTGCCATGGCCAGACTTGCACCTCAGGAAGATCTTTTTAACAGCTGGGCGGAGAATGGACTGGGATGGGGAGGGGCTACTGCAACAGTCAGGCCTGAACCAGAACAGTGGCAGGATAAGAACAAAGACAGGGGCGGAAGGCCAGAAACGGTATGAAGACAAAATCAACAGTTCGGATGTGGAGGTGAGAGAGGGGAATCAAGGATGACACCTAGGTTTCTGCCCCAGATGATTAGGAGGATGGTGGGCCTTTCAATAGTAACAGGGAAGATATTACCCTAGGAAAGGGGAGTGGGGGGGGGGGGGGGAAGAGATGGGTAAGAGTTCTGCATGTTGTTTAGTTTAAGATGTCTATGGGATACATGAATGGAGGTCAGCAGAAAAGTTGGGGCAAGGTGAGTAGATCTGAGAACCAACAGCACAGAAATTTTAACTGAATCCATGGAAGCTGGTGGAGAAGAGGAGGGTTTGTAGGAGATCCATGGTTAGCAGATGTGACCTGGATCAAGATGTAGCAAAGGATATCAAGGAGTGATCTGATAGGTAGGAGAACTAGGAGAGAGTGGTGACAGGAAAACTTAAAAAGAAGAGAAGTCAAGAGGGATAATAAGGCTTTGAGAAAAGGCCACTGGATCTGACAATTAAGACATCACTGCTAACTCTGGAGAAAGCAGCTTCAGCTGAAAGCTGAGGTTGAAAATCCCACTACAGAGAGTTCAGAAGAGGAAGTGGAGGCACCTGTCATCAGTAGCCCTTCAGGAGTTTAGCTATGAGGGGGAACAGAGACAGGTAGGAATTTGGATGAGCCAGAAAAATCACTTATTAGGAGCTTACTATGTAAGCTAGAAGGAGAGGAAACAGCTCCAGGACGTTCTGACATGAAAAAACAGGTGCTCCAAAGAAAGTCCAGGCCCTACTCCACTCCCCACATTGCCAACAAATTTGAGGTGATGACACCAGACACAGAGAGGTCACTTGGTGAATGCGTCTTCCTGGATCTTCCATGGCTCTCAGGGACATTAGGGAACTAGCTGGGCAATAAAGGAACCAGGCTGAAAGGGCTGGTGGAAGCCAAGCTGGGGCCAGCCTTCAATCCCAAAGAATTTGTAGCTGATTCCTGCAGCTTATAAGGAGCCTCTACAAGTTCCTGAATCCCAAAGAATTTGTATTTGATTCCTGCAGTTAACAAGGAGTCTCTACAAGTCCCTGAAGAAGTAGGAACCTGTCAGACCTGGGCATTGGCAGCCCCTTCAAGGAAGAAAGGACATCAACTAAGAGACTGCAGCAATAGTCTGGGTAGCAATCTCCTCTAATCTGTCCCTGACACCATGAAGGTGGTTGTTCTCATGCACATGTCCCTCACATGTATATCCTCTGCTGCTCATCAGAGAGCAAGAAAACATTCTGCTGGGGCAGGGGGCCCACATGCCCTATTACAGGAATTCAGAAATTGAGAATCCCTATCAGATGATGATCAAAACCAAAAACCACTCTTGCAGTTCTACACAAAATAAAATACACTTGTATTCACCTCTTCTACAAAAAGTCACTAATACCCCCCAAGGACCATGTTTGCTGTTACTGGATTTAACACTAAGAAACGGATTTCAGAATTATGGCTCCATTTCCCTCAAACCTGCCACCCTAGTTTTCTATAGGCTAAGTGCTCCAAAACTCTTACCAGCCTGGTTATCCTGTACCGGATGCGCTTCAGGTTGCTAAACACCCACCCTCCTCACACGTAGAGAACAGAAATGAATGAAGAGACAAGCAAGGAGCAGAGGGTGACCGACAATATCAAAGGCTGTAGAGAAGTTAAGGAGGATGAGGGTTTAAAAAAGGCTACTGGATCTTGCAATTAAGAGATGTTAGCAGCAATTAATTAAGACTGTTAGCAGCTCTGGAAAGCACAACTCTGAGTGAATGCTGAGGTCCTTCAGAGCTCTCCACAACATCCTTCACCATATATCCAGCCAAGCCTTTGGCCATTCTACTTTCCGTCTTCCGCGTCAGTCTGTCATTCTGTGTTAGCTGCAGATGCACTGCCCAATAGACAAACAAGTCACCATCTCCAAGACTCCAAACAGCCCCAGCACAAAAAGGCAGAAGTAAGTTTTCTGATTCAATTACAAAAAGTAATCTAAAATGGAAGTAAATATCAATGCTTTAAAATGAAGTGTTGATCTTCCAAGAATGCATCTATGAATTCTGTACAAAATGTCAAGCCCACCAGTTTTCCAAGTTCTGATTTCATAGACATTTCAACTTTATCTACCTGAAATGATCAGTGAATGGTATTCTAGTGAATTTTAAGTTCTGATTAAATGAAATTCCTCCAGATGATACACTCATAGGGCTGTTGAAATGATAAGACTGCAACAGTTGAGTCCAACTGAGCCAGCATACAGTGTGCTCACCCGCCACTATTAAATGCACTTGGTCATTCTTTGATGACTATGGTATTCAGTCTAAGAGCCATCATTTGGAGTACATAGGAACTGTACCAATAAAATATAATTATGAAGTATTTTCTTGCAAGGCTTAGGAAAATAAGGGCTACATATTTTATATATATATTGCCACATATTACACTTACACACACACACAATATTATAGGTGTGGGAGGTTTACCTAAACGTGAACTGATCTAAAGTGAAAAGAGCACTGGACCCAGGACTTAACAGATGGGAATGTCATAAACTGAATGATCTTCAGCTATTCCCTTACTCACCTATAAAATCAAGGAGCTGGCCTAGATGTCATCTGCAGTCCCTTTCTAAGTCTAAAATTCTTTGACTAAGGGCAAAGTAGTGTGTGATTTGGGGATGGGGAAGAGAACAACATGCGGATGCAAATTCATTAAATGCCCCAAATAGAAGTGAGCAAAAACATTTCAAGGAACAATTTTATTCAGTCTTGGCCAACTGAGGTTTTCTGGAATTTAGGCTTTATTGTACAGCAAGATATGTAACACTAAATAAAGCCTAATCTTCCAGCCAGCTGGACAATGTTGATATACTGCAGGCAACGCTAGCAAACAAATATGATACTCAGGAAGCAAGTCTTGCTCCAGAAGAAACAAAGCATCAACCATCTGATCAGAGATCTACTTTGATTCGGGGCAGCTAGGTGGCACGGTGCATAGTGCTAGGCCTTCTTAAGTTAGGAAGATTCATCTTCCTGAGTTCAAATGTCAGACACTTAACTGTCTAACGCTGGGCAAGTCACTTAACCCTATTTGCCTCCATTTCCTCATCGGAAAAAGAAACTGAGGAGGAAATGGCAAGTCACTCCAGTATCTCCGCCAAGAAAACCAAATTGGGTTACAAAGAGTTGAAAACTGAACAACAACAGATGGAAGCTTTGAAGTCAACTAATCCAACCTCTTCACTTTAAAGGGGCCATGAGAGATGAGATGACTTGCCCAAGGTCACCAAGATCTACCAAAGACTAGATTTAAACCTAGGGACTTTGACTCTGTAGGTAGCAAGTTTTCTACCAAATCATTTCAGGGGAAGACAAACAGGTAAAAAAAAAAGAAAAGGCTGATAGGAGAGGAGGAAGGGATCTTAGAGATAAGCTCCTCATTTGGTTTGAATTCTCTTGCAGGAAGAGCTTTTCCAACAGCTTTCATGGATGGTCTTCCAAGGCTCTCTTGGAGAAAAGTCCAAGAGTGGATATTCCACAATTCAAATCTACTGTTTAAAGGAGATCAATTTAAGGAGAACCTAAATAGGTTCTGGATAGAAAACAGAGTACTCAGTAATGGAAATGAGTCCAAACCCACTTCTCAATAAATCAAGGGCTGGACTAAGGTGACAAATGTTTGAAAATAAAGGAATAAAAGGGCTAAAATTTTAAAAAGTAACAGTAAAAAATGATTATAATCAGTCGATTAATCTTTAACATAATACACTAAAATATATTGTTTCACAAAATAATAGGAGGAGAGGAAGTGGGGAACAGCCCGCAGAGGGGAAAGGGATGCTATGGACACTGAAGACAAACTTTATGATTCACTTGGTAATTTGGAGATGGTCAGCCATTGTTGCCTTAAACAGCCAGGAAAAACAAGCTGTGGGCATAATCTATTTATACCGCACATCTGTTCTGGGAACTCTACCACATAACTCAAGAAGATAACTGGCTTGATTCTATGATTTATTTTCAAAGAAGACCATCTTTGATACAAGGGATTTTCATTCCTGTGTCATTTGGCACAGTAGAGCATTATTCACTAGAGCACAACACAGCATTCAGAGAACCACCTTGGAATAAACTCAGGGAAGCCTGAGCTCCTTGTCAAGGGGTCACACAAGCAGAGGAAAAGACAACATGATTCTGGGTCCACAGAAGGTCCCCTGGAAAATCATGACCTATAATATACAAGTGGCAATCATGAACAGTTAGACCAAGTTTCAAGGCAGAAATCCAGGACTTGAACAATGTCTTTTATCACTTTAAAAACAGGCTTAAAGTACATTCACAATTAATTACTAAGTCCAGTGTGAGTTAGAAAATCTCCACCAGTGGAACTGTTCCAGAACATGGTCATCTGGATCCTTTTTTTTTATGAGTGCCCATAATATAATCTCTTTAGAACATTTTAGTAGAAAGAGGTTTAGAAAAACAGACACAGAGGAAACAACTGTTTTACAAAATATTCTGATTTTGGGATTTTCCTAAATATTCCAAGGCATTAATAAAAATGCAAACAACCTTACTTCTTTTAATTTCAGCATAACAGACCTGCAAATATTGGGGGTAGGGAAGAGGACTAACATAGATTCTTCAACTATATAATTATCTATATGAATAAAACTAATCATGATCAAAAAAAGATCCCTTCTTTCCTTTAAAGTCATTATTTATTTCACTTTGAACTAGATTTTAACAAACCTTACCTAAAAACTCTCCCAAATGTAAAATGACCTCATTTTAAGGTGAAAGATTTCTAACTAAGTCTATAATTAACTACTTATATTTTAAAGAGAAACAATACAAGATGTTCATTTAATGCTAGAAAATCAGCTTTTAAGTCTGTTATCCAATGAGACAGGATTCTTTAAGAGAAAAATGACAAAATGGACAAGGAAAAAACTTCAGTGATTATATTTATGCTCAAGATTTTGGCATAAAAAAGAATACTTCTTAGAGTCTTGACCACAAATAAATGTTCTTTTCTTCTGCCAAGGTCAATTCAAAAGAAAAATATAAATAAACATTCTTGATGTTTGTGTATCTACCAGACACTATCAATCATTTCTTTTAACATGGAATTACCTACCTCACTGGGGTGTTGTGAGGATTAATTCATTAGTGTTTGTAAAGCACTTTGAGATCCTCAGGGTCAAAGGCGCTATAGAAGTGCAAAGTATTATTATTATTACCATGTTCTTGATTTCCATAAGGAATTTCCCAAGCCTTTAAAATCTCTACCCTGGAATCTGAACTACATCAGATCTAGCAGATTTCAGACAATTAACCCTGTCTTAGACCTCCCCCCAATCAGAGCTGGACAGAAGGCAGAGAGTGCCTAGGGAACTTGGGGCTGTGCATACAGCTTAACAAAATGATCAAGCTTTACTCTTGGTTTGCAAAGGGAAGGACAGGATCAAGGGGAAAACAAGGAGGCAAAGTCCCACTAAGTATGCTCCACATTTTGGTGGGAAATCATGTCAGTCTGGGAAGCAGGGCTCATTCTAGCTGCATTCTTTAGTCACAACATTTAATATGGTTTTAAGGCTGTTTGCTCTGTAAAACGAAGACGAGAAACTTCTAATTCATAGCAAGCTCTATTTTGAGAAAATCCTACTAAATCTGATAAAATGGTTCTGAGTGATGCCTGGATCGTTAAAAGAAGAATCCAATTTAAATGCTCAGTTTTTTGCACAAAGACCATGCAACAGGCACTTCAAACACTGATTGTCAATGCTGCACCAAGACTAAAAGGGACAGCACTTGTGATTTCACTTGGCAGCTTCTTTAAAGCAGAGCACAGAAGAAGCTGGACCAAGTCTGCTCTGCAAAGCTTTAAGAAAAAAGGCAACGTGAAGAAGTCTTTGAGGATGGGAATTGAAGAGCATCATTTTTCTAGTCAATTTTCCTAAGATTTTTTAAAAAACAAAATAAACTAAAAAGCAACCGTGGAGAAAAACACTAAGGCATCTGCTGGAGAGGTTTTGTTTGGTCTATGCCATTTGGGTCAAAGGATTCAATCCATGCAAAGGACTTTGCAAATCTTAGGGCACCCCATGTTGCTGTTGTTGTTTGCACTTTCAAAAAATGACCAGGCAGACAGTCTAAGTTTCCCAATAGATCTAAATGGGATCTACTGGTAACAACTCTAACCCAGGGATTCAGGACCAAGCGTATGACTCACCTCCTGCTCCTGTTGGAAGATGACGACTCTACCTCCTTTATCTCCTGTTGCTAGCAATTCTCCAGAATGGTTAAATTCTACTGTAGAAATTATATCTGCTGTATAACCAAAAAGAAATAAGAAGTCAGTGTTTCTTTCCTGAATCAAACCATACATCTCTCAAGTCATAGAAAGTAATTTTAAAAAGAAAATATTTACTCATAATCCAAATATCAAGAAGCAATTACAAATACATTCTGATTTCCTAAGTTTAGACAGAAATTGTCAACTCCAACCATCAATAACATTCTCCCCAAGTAAATAATTTATGATACTCTTTGTAACTAAAAGCAAAAATAATGCTTATTACATAATCTAATTTCTAATTTTCCAATCTATATGAATATGATAAAAAAAAAACCTTTTCATTTAGAATAATTAATTGGTGTTTCGTTTTATGTTCATGTAAATAAAAGAGGTCATAAAAAAACCCTTGTTGCTGTTCAGTTGTGTCTGACTCTTCAAGACCCCATCTGGGGTCTCCTTGGCAAAGATATCAGCCTAGTTTGCCATTTCCTTTGCCAGCTCATTTTACAGATGAGAAAACTGAGGCAAAGAAGGCTAAGCACCTTGCCCAGGGTCACACAGCTACTAAGTGTCCATGGCTGGATTTGAACTCAAGATCTTCCTGACTCCAGACCCGGTGCTCCATTCACTGGGCCACCAAGCTGCCTATCTTACTCCATTCTCCTATGTTTAGAATTTAGAAAACTTCTGTAAGGAAAGCTCAAGGAGATGGTCTAGAAAGTGAGGAGAAAGATCAAATGCACAAAAGCAGGGGCTCAAAGTAGTAGTCAAGTTACACCCAAAACAAAAGTCAACTTCAGAGCTAACTTCAAGTAAGGTCGTTGTCTAAGGGCACAACTTGGACAAAGATCCACCAAAGGAGACAAGCAGTCACATAGGTAGGAGAAGAACCAGGAAATAATGGTGTCAAGAAACCATCAAGAGAAAAGAATATCAAGGTGACTGATGGCGTTAAAGGTTACAGAGAAGGTCAAGAAGGATGGGGCTTGAGAAAAGACCATAAAGGCCATTAGATTTGGCACTCATGAGATAAATGACTGGCAAGTTAGGAGACAGCAGTTTCAGTTGAATGATGCGTTTGGAAGTCAGATTGGGAGGGACAGAGAGAGAGAGAGCAAGAGTATGAGAGAGAGGACAAGAAGTGAGGGTGAAGCACATATTCCAGATGAGTCTCAAGGACTTGAGCTACAAAAGAGAGGAGAGATACAGGGCAAAAACTAGTGTGGAATGAATGAATCAAGTTTGAGCTTTTTAAGAATGGGAGAGACATGGGCATATTTATAGGTAGAAGGGAAGCAGCCAGTAGTCAAGGGGAGACTGGAGATTAAGTGATGAAGCAAGGGTGCTAGAGGCGGCAATCTATTGGAAAACAGAGGATGGAAGAGAGTTGCCTTGGCAAGGAAACCATCTACCTCTTCATGTGAGACATGAATGAAGGAGGAAATAGAGTTGGAAGGCATTTGAGTGATGAGGTGAGGTTGAAAATGAGGCAAGGGTGAGTTCTCCAACAATGGTCTCAATCTGTTTTAGTGAAATATGAAGCAATGTTCTCAGCTGAAATGATAAAGGGAGACGGTGCCATGAGAGTTTTGAGAAGACCTCCAGTGCCACATGCCCTCTAGGGTGGTCCTGCCACCAACCCTGCAGCTGAACTTTTCTATATGTTGCCTTTCCCTATCATTATGTGAGCTCTGAAGAGTAGGGACCCTTTCCCTCCTTTCCTCCTCCCCTATTTGTATCCCCAGCACAGTCCTATACTTGACACAAAGTGAGCTCATGGTAAATACTCCCAAGGCAGATGTGAGGTAACATCTATATAACATTTAAGGCTTGCAAAGCCTTGCAACAATCCTAGGATATAGGTGCTATTATTATCCATATTTTTCAGGTAAGGCACAGAGGTTAAGTGATAGCATTCTATGTATTTAGCCATCTAGTTGCCTTCTATAGTTAGAAAAAAAATTATTTTAGATCATTTAGCTGTTCTTGCAAAGTCCAAAATATACTATCATAGTTCCTTCAATTCTACTCCTCCACACCTCAAGAATTCCCTCTATGTCCTGACTCTCCTTGCCAAAGCTTCCTTTCTTGACTGGAAAAATCTAGCAAAAGCTAGGATTCAATTTGTCTGGAAAGAGGAAGTTAGGTGATGAAATGGACAGAATGCTGGCCTTAAGGTCAGGAAGAACATTTCAAATTTGATATTAGATGCTGCCTACCTGTGTGACCCTAGCAAATTCACTTAACCTCTGTTTGCCAAAGTTTTCTCATCTATAAAATGGGATGGTAATAGTATATACCTCCAACGATGGCTGTGAGGACGAACTGTGATATGAAGGTGGCCAAGAGGCTGAGGAGAAGAGGGAAGCATTTGGGGAGGAAGGTACACAGATGGGCAGAAGGAAGCAGGGAATGTGTTTAAACATCAGGTGGGAGCAGGAGGTTTTGCTTAGCTGATTTTTTTTTTTATTAAGACAGGAAGAGTTTGTTGAGAAATGACTACAGCGTAAAACAACCACATGAGTAAGATACACAGATAGATATTTTTTTTTTTAGTTAGGGACAAACCAAGAGGCAAGGAAGAAATGAAGTAGGCTGTGGTATTTCACCACCCAGATCAGGTCCTGCCTGGGTTCTGGGCATCTGTCCTCCCATCACGCTACCCCTAGTGTAGATTTGGCTCTGTAGACAATGCCCTGTGGGGATATAGAGTGTCACAAAGGTTCCCCATCCCTCTGGCCATCTACCAAAAAGCCAAAGCATGCCCAGCCTTCTTGCCATTGGTCCTCTGCTGCAAGCTGCTCCTCTCCACTTTTATCTCTTGCTGTGGAAACATCCTGCAAACCAGTCCCACATTGCCACTGGCTGCCTGCAGTTCTACTTACTATCCCAGTGACCTTCCACAACAAAATTCTCTGGCCACCAAATACCCATTGCTGCTGCCTCCTCTTATTACAGGAGTTCCCAAACCAGGCTCTGTAGGTTTTTGCTTTGTTTTCTTAGTATTTGGATAACCATACTTCAATAACTGGTTTCCTTTGTAATTTCATTCTATAAAAACACTGTTCTGAGTTATCCATAGGTTTCAATCAACTGTCAAAGGGCCTATACACTCAGTTCCTTGAGGTTCCTTGAGGGCAAGTTTGCCTGTAGTGTGCCAATTCACATGGCATTGTGCCTGGATCAACAGTCAGGACTGGATAAATGCTTTTTCACCTACTGATTCATATAAAAGATGGCTACATAACAAGTGGTATAAAAGACATCATCAAGCAAAGCTATATAACAAGTGGTATAAAAGACATCATCAAGTATGATTGGAAGCAATCAAGGGCAAGGGAAAAAAGCTACACAAGGATTACACTGGTATGGTGCATTTGGATTATTAGAAGATAGGACAAAACCTCAGAAAAGTTGCAGAGATCTTCTCAGGAGAATTTAAGGAAGGATGAGGAGAAAGTTCAATGGGTTTACTTGGGGATGGGGGGAAAAGCAAGGAAGGAAGATGTATCTCTATTAATAAGATTAACAAGCATTTATTAAGGACCTTTCAATGCCAGGCAATGTACTAGCTTTGGCAGTGCTGATTGGTTGGTTGCTGTCCTTCATTCTTAAAGACCAACATCACTATTGAGACAGAGAGTCAAGTTATAATGTATTCAGTTGTGTCTGATCAGACCAAGATGAGATGCAAATGTTCTACCACAAGTTGGGCATAAATAGTCCATGTGAACATTTGGGATGGATTTCTCAATTTGTAAATTTTCTGTTTCTTTTGAGCTACTGCAATTCTGCTTTGTTCATAGGACACAGAACTGCAAAGAAAAAATGCAAACAGACCCTACACCTCCAGAAGTTTCCATTCCTTCCTGGACAGGAGGCTCAATACTGTAGCATAGCACTTGAGTTTAAAAAAAAATCAACTGCAAAAGTATAGAAGATATCCTTTTCTTATTATAAGACTCAGGAATTATAAAGGAATATAGGCTCAATTTGAGCCCAAAATCTGACAAAACATTCAAAAATACTAATATCATCTTAGAGTGTATGGAAGATGGACTGCACTAGAGAGAAAATATAGGCAAGAGATTATGAGGGCTGTACCTAGAGTTGTGGCAGTGTGAGTCAAGAGTGTACAACAGATACTATAGTGTTAGTAACAACAGGATAGGGCAATGGATTAGATCATAGGGAGTGAGAGAAAATGAGAAGTGAAAGATGACATCAAAATTGTGAAACAAATGACTGGAAAGATGGTGGTGAAAAATAAGGATAAGATTTTTGTTTTGGACATGATCTTTTCAGATATATAATGGAATCCAGTGTACATGTTCAACAGATGGTTAGGGGACGCAGTTGGGAAGAGATTAGGATTAACTATACAGACATTTGAATGCTCACAAATAATTAAACCCATGGCAGTTGATGTCACCAAGTTAAGAAAGTGCAGAAAGCTTTAGTATCAAAGGATTATAAATTTCTACCTAAAAAGGACTTTAAAGGTTGAGTCCAGTTTTCTCATTTTGCATCTGAAGAAACGGAGGCAACAAAATAAAGCCTGAGGTCACACAACTTAGTTGGGGTCAGAATTGGAATTTCAAATGAGGTCTTCCTGACTGGAGTCCAGAATACTATTCACTTTACCACATCCACAACTGGAAGGCAGGGTGTGCTTTATGTAGGATGGATGATCCAAGCCAAGTGAAAAAGGGGTACAGGAACCAAGAGAAAGTAGTGTAATGAAAAGCAGGTGATCAGTAATGTTAAATATAGAGAAAGGTCAAGAATGGTGGGGATTAAAAAAAAAAAACAAAAACACTCCCAGATCTGACCATAAAAAAACCACTGGTAACTTTAGAGAGAGTAGTTTTGAGTAGCAATGTGGGAAGTCTGACTGCAAAAGGTTGAAGAGAGGAATAAATCTACAGAACCAGTAGAGGCAGTTTTCTCTAAAAGTCTGATTAAGAAATGGAGGGAAAAAAAAGGATGATGGCTTAAGGAGATGAGTAGGGGTGAGTGGGCTATGTTTGTTTTTTAAAGTAAAGGAAAGGCACAGGAATGTCGGTAAACATCAAGGAAGAAACCAACTGATAGAAGAGACTGAAGAATAGAAGGTGGTGATTGTCGAGATAATCTGCTCAAGGAGAAAGAAGGGGTAAAGATCTTGGTGAGAAGCAGTGATCTATCATCTCCATCAAAGACTAATAAATGAGGAGGGGAACCATTATGTCAAGATAGTGAGATGTAGAGAAGGAGTACTACCCTAACATATTATTTTGTGATATTAATGTTAGTGACATCATGAACAATCCAAAACCCAATTCTCACATTTACAAATAGGTAACGCAAATGGAAATCCTAGTGTTTGTAATATGGAGAAGCTAGGTGGCACAGTGGACAGTGCTGTATTTGTAATCAGAAAGAGCTGAGTTCAAATCCTACCTTAGACACTTGATAACTATGAACCCAGGCAAGTCACTGAATCTTTGCTTCAATTTCCTGAACTGAGGGGGGAAAAAACCCCAGCACCTCCCTGCCCAAGGCTGTTGTGAGAATCAAATGAAATATTTGTAAACACTTGGCATAGTGCCTAGCATATTACAGGTGCTATATAAATGTGGACTGTCATTATTAATAACAGCATAATATAATTACAGAAAAGTAGTATTTGGCCTGAAGATAAGAAAATGAGTATGTGCAGGGGGAGACGGAACAGTTGTCCAAGTAGCTGAGGGACTATAACATGGAAGAGGGATAGAGAAACTGATTTATTCTATTAAGAATCAGTGCACAGAACTGGGAACACTAGGGATGAGTTAAGAGAGGCAAAATCCTAGCAATTGGTTTTATCCCAAATGAGGACAGGTTTCTTCAGGAAGTGCTGAATTAGCCCTCCTTGGAGATCTTCAAGCAAAAGTTGGATGACTGTCTGACTACTTGTCTGGTGCTCTGCTGAAGAGGTTCTCCTGCAGGCAAAGACTGGAAACCATCGAGGTCCCTTCCAAAACAGGATACATTGTAATACTGAGCTATATTAACACAGTACTTTCCTTGGAGCATGCTAGAGTATCTGAAATATTGAAACATCCAGCTTGCCTATTCTATATAAACATATACTGTGCAACTACCACCAGTCTGAAGTATTTTTTCCAGGAAAACAAAGGAATCATCCCTTTGAGTATTTGATGATGGTGACAGTGTAGTTGTCTTTATACAGTACCTCTATTCTGAAAATGAGAAATAATTAGCTAGTCAGTTAGCAAATCAAGAGTGTTTATTAAGTGCTTACTACAATGTGCCAGGCACTGTGCTAACTGGGGATACAAAGAAAGCTACACCCCCCCCCACCTAAGTAGCTGCCCTCAGGGAGTTCACCTAATACAAATACATACATATATATACGTATATATACATACATACATACATACATACATATATATGGTGTCTGTGTTAGGTCCAAGAGGAGAGAATCATTACTAACTGAGGGAAAAGCAAAGCATCAGGAAGAAGACAACATAGCACTTAAACTAGGCTTTGTTATTATTCCAGGTACAAACAATGTATGGGGTGTGCAAAGGCAAAGAAACAAACCAAAACATTAGAAACCCTCAGTACAAGGACTGACAGGAAGGGGGACATATGAGATAAGAGACCACTCCACAGATAAGCAGAGGATACCAAAATACTGTGGAGGAGTCTGAATGCCAATGGTAAGGTTATACTGACAACCAGAGATAATAAAAAGCCATTAAAGGATTTTGACCATAGGAGTAGTTCTGCCAGATCTATACATAAAACACCAAAGTGGTTTATTGTAGAATATGTGGAAGAGAAAATGAAAAAAGTGGTAATGATAGGATTTGGGGTGTGTATGTGTGTGTGAGTGCGCTCACGGGCACGCATGTGTGAAAGAGGTGGTTATATTTTATTAATATCAGGTTGTGACTTTTAAAGCATTTCAGAACTATTTGCTCTTAGGAACACTGAGAAATATCCAGGAAGTTAAATGCAAAGGGCAGCAGTCAGTTTTACAAGAATTTCTGTATAAAGTGCACATACATACCAAACACATCTTGTATTTTTGTGAATGAGTTTTGCAGCACCCACACTAGTCACAAGTTTTAAACAAAACTGGTATTTACCGATTGCTCCTTAACTTGCAGTTCTGCCAACTACTTGTTTCTGTCTTTTCCATCTACAAACACTGAAGAATGATCCTGACTGATGTTCCTTTAATCCAGAAAGATTCCAGTGCCCACCTGTAGAGATTAGTTCAGGAAATCTCCAAGACTGTGAGCTTTGCCTATACATGCTGCTACCCTTCTTCAGAGTACTATTATCAACAGCAATGTTATATAGAACCTTCCCCATTCTAGGCTATTTCAATATCCAAAAACTAAACCCTGGGCACACAAATAGTATTTTCTTCACTGTACTCCTAAACACAGTTCAAACACAGCAAGGGTATCATGGCTGAAATCTTCCACAATTCCAGGAAACTCCAAGCAGAATGGCTTCCAATTCTTCTTAGTCGATTCAAATTTGAGCTCTTTTGGATTAGTGAGCCTTAGGAACTGGGTGTCAACTGAGGGAAATCAGATTGTAATCAACCTCAGTCCACTGCAGAACTTTTATGGACCAATCCATTTCAACATCAGGGTTACTGGCACAGGCGTCCCAGAGCAGGGAGAGAACATAAGCCCAGGGCACGAGTCCTGGTTCCAGGTCCCAGTGTGTCCAGGCAGCTGCCTCACAAACGCTCCTGGCACCAGCTGGAAAGCTAATTCTAAGATATGTGAACATAAGTATTCTTTTAGCTAATATAGAATTCAAACTAATGACTAACCATGGAAGACAAATATATAGAGACATTCACATGGAGAAATGAATACCTACTCTGAGGCTTTTTCAATTATTGATGACTGCATGTCTGGAATCTCCAAATTATGAAAAGGTCCATTGTACTCTCCTCTCCCCCAACCCTGGCCATACTTCTTTCCCAGCTCCCTTTTACATCTGACCTTCCCTTACTAGAATGCAAGATCACTGAGGGTAGGGACTGCCTTGTTTTCTTGTTTTTGTATCCTGGAGTTCAGCACCATGTCCAAGCACACAGCAAAAGCTTAATAAATGCTTTATTAGCTAGCTTAGCCAATATTTATATAGAACTTTAAAGTGTCCAAAGAGCTTTCCAAATGTTATCACATTTTATCCAAACAACAAGTGTGGGAGGCAAGTGCTATTATTATCCCCATTTTATATGTATTTACAGAGTCCCCATGCAGTTCAATCCTAGGCATTGGGGGCATAAAGCATAATAAGGGCTTCAAAGACCCAATTACAACGCTGCTAGAAAGACCAGAACATAAAACCAGATTTGGGGGGACCGGAAGGGTCTTAATATTCATAAAGGCCAACCACTTTTTTTAATAAAGCACAGAGACGACTTTACCAAAGTTGGTTACCCAGCTATTCGTGACAAAGAAGTTAGATTTAGGTTTCCTGATTCTCAGCTACCTTTCTAGGGACATAAAATGTGGGGGAAACAAAATAAAAGACAAAAATGTAGGAATCAACGAAAGAAGTAATACACATATGGCAATAACCAGGCAATTTCCAGTAGAAGCTGGTATTATTTTTCTTCTTTTGGAAGAAAGCATTGGTAGAAAGAAGATGATATACCAGTCAATAATAAGTAAAAATAAAGATACACATATTTAGACTATAATTCAAGAAAAGGGAGCAAAAAGGCTAATCCTAAAGATTTCTTCTAAAATGTTGAATCCAAGATCTATGTTAGATGTGCAAAACTGAATTCTACCTCCATTTTATTTTTGTACATATCTGAGGCTTAAGGCCAAACAACAAAAAGGGTGATGGAAAGACAATAAAGTAAAACGGGCAATAACACTTGTGGTAACTTCTCCATCAAATACATACCTCTGGAGGCACAAGGAGTGCCCACCTACCATTACTAATAAAGAGGGCAAATTAGCCGGCTCAGAGATCGACTTCTTACAATTCTGCACTGGGAACTGCAGCAGATAAGGGTGTGGTCAGGTAGGTAGAATGGCCTCCTTCCTTAAGACATTTATACTGTTACAACAGCAGCTGTCAGAGTAATAGACTCAAACATAAAACGAGTGTTACCAACAGCATCCTTTGCAGACATTTAATTTGGATTTCAAATTAGCTGTCTTTCAAAGTTCTCTATCAAAACCCACTTCCCCCACTGACTCCCAAATAAGATACTGCAGGAGCCCCGGGGATTTTAAGTTTCTGGGCGTTTCTAAGTTGTCAGATGATGGTGCTGACAGTGAAGCACACAGGGCAATGGAACCCTCTCTTTACCTCCTGCCCTAACACCATGGCAGGAGATATGCAGCCAGCATTTTGCATAAAAGCAACAGTACCAATGTAGTAGGGACGAGTCAGAATACTACAGTTTATTGCCTACTTTGCTAACTTTTATATTGTCTTGATATATTCAGCTTTCTATCCAATAACTTTAACTCCCCTAACATTTGTTCAACACTTCCTTTGCTAAGTACAACAGCCACGGTCCCAGCCCTTAGGACAAGTAGAAAGTATAGCACATACACAAAATGACACAACAATGTACAAACAAGATGTTATAAATGGAGGGGAAGGGGAGTCCAGGAGAGGAAGGGCAGTCAGAAGAGCCTTTACAGAGGGGACATTTGAGTTTAGTGTTAAAAAATGCAAAAGATTTGGGGAGAAGCTAAAGAATGTATTCCAGGTAGGAAAGCGCACCATAAGATGCGAAAGGGAAGCTGGGTGAGAGTGGAGAATGGGTGGGGGACTCATCAAATAGTAGAATTTTGAAGGACTCTGAGAACAGTTAAGAAGGAACAGCAGGAAAAATGGGGGCAACTTCAAGCCAAGCTAAGAAGGCTGAGGATAAATCTGGAAGCAAGGTAACTAGTTTCATTCATGAATAACTCATTTTGAAGAATGTGAGATTTAAATTGTAAAATATGTGTATCTCTGTTGGTATTCAATACTTTTTTTTTAATGACAATTGTCCTTTCTTCTCTAATTATATCTTCAAGAGAGATATCAGGACATGTGAAAAGTTCAAGTCATAAACTGGAAGAATATGTTCCAAGGAAGGGAAATGGGGAAGTATATAGCTTCCTCCTTTCCATCTGTCAAATAAAAAAGTTGGAAAGAAGAAGTTCTCTTCAACAGATAAAAGATCCAGGGATGACTTTCAACAATCTGAAATGTAAAAAACAAAAACAAAGGAAAAGTAGAAATCAGATCATTATTAGACATGGAAAAAGGACTGGAATACCATCAAGGTTCCTAAAGATGCCTTGATCAAAACACAAGCCTTTAGCTAGTACCCTGAATAACAGAATTCTAACTGATATTTTAAGCTTTCCATTGGCAGCATTAAATGCCAGACAACTAAGAAAACTAGAAGTTTTACAGTTGAGTGATTCAGCTAATAAATTCTCCTACCATGATTATAATGTATCATTGTATGTGATATAGTACACATTGTAATACTACATGTAATGTAAATATCTAGGGGGTAGTTTTTATGTGTATCCATTTTAATACATATGACACTCTTAATACTACTAAATCGTCATCAAGCAATCCAAAAATATCTTTCAACAAGTGGGCGAGAAAGAAAAACTAAGCAAAGTGTAAATTCACTGCACCTTTAAAATTTTTAGTTACCACCCATAGTATTAAAATAATCATACATAGAAATGAAATCTAACAAATATGAAAAGTCAAGAAGAAGGATCCAATGCTGCTGACTAAAAATAGCAGCTCTTTGGCTATCTCACTGGACCCCACGGAGCTGAATGGTGGAGATCACTTTCACACCTGCCTGGTTCTATAGTTTTACAGTTCAACCCCAGGGAATCCAAGTCAAGATTCAAATTGCTGTTTCTGCCCTGAGGGCCCTCCCTCCCTAAATCCTGTGACTTTCACTTCTCTTGCTGCACTGCAGGGCAGTGTGTAGGGGCCCAAGCTCTGTGTAAAGTAGGTATCGCAGCTTCTAGCCTTTTTTTTTTTTTTTTTTTTTAAAGCATCTACTACATGAATTACTGCTAAGGCTCTCTAGCATCTCTTCCCCTTAGAGAGCATAAATATTCCCCCTCCCAAATATTCCCCCTCCCATAAAGTGTCTTCAAACTAAAAATATACAAGTAGAATTTTATTTTTCTCATATACATATGTGTATACATATATATACACATAAATACATATACATACTGTTGCTCCAATTAATTTCATATCTATAAAATAAACAAACATGTCAATGAGATATAAAACATGCCAATCAAAACTGGTGCTTACACATTTTTTAGTAATATCATTCCCGATAACCTTTTCCAATCTCACTTAGGTCATAATCCAAGTGAATCAATTTTATTAGCTCAGAAATATATCATCAAACATTTTTTTTGGCAGAATTGTATGCTATGGAAAATAACCCAAGCAGTTGATCACTCCTTTGAAAATCAAAGAACTCCCCATTAATAATACTGTTATTCCCATACCTTGGTCAAAGAAACAAGCAGACATCAAAGCGCTGCTGTTGGACTGGGTAGATTTAACATTATGTGAGAATTGACAGGGGAAGCATTTCATCTTCTGGGAACACTGATTCGCTTGTGTATTTTCATCTGTGTTAACATCCCAGTTGCCAAACAAAATGAATGCTGGTCTTTTCTTTGTATTTGTAAATAGAATCCCAATGCTAATTACAGGCAGGGTTATGCGGCACTGGGTGGCAGACAGAGCTTTTGCCGCTGCTGCTGCCTCCTCCTCCTTCTCACCCCTCCCTTCCCCTTCAGCGCAGGCTATTTTTTGCTAGTCCCTAGGTGGTGGACTTGCAGGCAGAGGTGACATATACTGGTCAGAAGTCTGCAAATGCTCCAGAGCTAAACACTGAAGGCTTAGTAAAAGATATATTTTTTAAAAGCTGAGACAATCACATTATAATCTAAAAATGGAACATCTCTGAGCACTCTCAAAATAGAAAAGGGGGGGGGGGGAGAGGTTTCAACTACATGGAGTGTTCAAATGTTTTCCTCTATTCAATGTCAGAGAAGATAAGAGATTCACATAATCTGCAGACATTCAATTTCAAAATAATTTTGTAAAATCAACAAACAAGGGGGGGTGGAGCCAAGATGGCGGAGTAGAAGGACGCATGTTTACAAGCTCCGAAACCAAAGCCCATAGAATTAATGTAAAAAGAGACCCCCATAACTTCTGGGTCAATACAAGGTGTGCAGAAACGGAGTGGAAGAGATTTCCGTTCCAGGGAGCCCTGGAGACCTGTCCCCAGGGTCCATCACGCTCCGGAAAGCGGTTCCCACCCCCAGTGCTGCCCTGGCCACGGCCCCAGAGAAGCTGACCTGAGCAGGCTTCAGACACGGAAGCTCCGGCAGCCGGGAAAGTCCCTCCACCCACAGAAGCTACAGGTCAGTGAGAGAGAAGGCCGGGCTGGAGGAGGGGAGAGGAGCGTCTCCGTGACTCGGGCCCCCTCGGGAGGAAGCGGCAGCGGCAGAGACGGCAGGAAGCGGCAGAGGCGTGGGTGGCGGCTGAGGCGGCAGTGGCCCAGGACTCAGGAATCCCCCAGCAGCAGGCAGGATCTTCATTACGGAAGGTTTCTGCATAAAACCTGACGGAGCTGAGCCTGGGAGACGGCCCTGCCCCCACCCCGCTCTATTACTGAAGGCCTCTGCATAAAGCCCCTGAGGGAACTGAGCCTAGGAGGCGGGCCCCCTACCCTGCCCCCATTGGCTCCATTCTTGAAAGTCTCTGCATAAAGTCCCTGAGGGAACTGAGCCTGGGAGGCGGCCCTGCCCCCACCCCAGCGCCAGAACTAAAGCTTGCTGCGGAAAGCCCATTTGAATCTCAGAGGCCAAGCACTAGCTGGGCGGATCCAGGCGGGGGTGGAAAGGAATCTCAGAAGTCAAGTAACTGGCTGGGAAAATGCCTAGAAAAGGGAAGAAAAATAAGACTATAGAGAGTTTTTTCCAACAAATGCAAATGATCCCGACATTCGGATCTGATGACGAGGACGTATTCTTGCCATCAGGGAAAGATGTGGAGGGCGGGGCCTCAGTACCCAAGACACCCAGGGGGGGCGGGCGGGTGGGCTCAGGCCTTGGAAGAGCTCAAAAAGGATTTTGAAAAGCAAGTTAGACAGGTGGAGGAAAAACTGGGAAGAGAAATGACAGAGATGCAAGAAAAGTATGAAAAACGGGTCAATACCTTGGTAAAGGAGACCCAAAAAAATGCTGAGGAAATTAACACCTTGAAAAATAGGCTCACTCAATTGGCAAAAGAGGTTCAAAAAGCCAATAAGGAGAAGAATGCTTTCAAAAGCAGAATGAGCCAAATGGAAAAAGAGGCTCAAAAGCTCACTGAATTTAACAGTTCTCTCAAAATTAGAATGGAGCAGATGGAGTCTAATGACTTTACGAGAAACTAAGAAATCACTAAACAAAACCAAAAGAACGAAAAAATGGAAGAGAATGTGAAATATCTCATGGGAAAAACAACTGACCTGGAAAATAGATCCAGGAGAGACAATTTAAAAATTATGGGACTACCTGAAAGTCATGATCAAAAAAAGAGCCTAGACATCATCTTCCATGAAATTATCAAGGAAAACTGCCCTGACATTCTAGAACCAGAGGGCATAATAAGTATTGAAAGAATCCATCGATCACCACCTGAAAGAGATCCAAAAAGAGAAACTCCTAGGAACATTGTGGCTAAAATCCAGAACTCCCAGCTCAAGGAAAAAATCTTGCAAGCAGCTAGAAAGAAACAATTCCAGTATTGTGGAAATACAATCAGGATAACTCAAGATCTAGCAGCTTCTACATTAAGAGATCAAAGGGCGTGGAATAGGATATTCCAGAAGTCAAAGGAACTAGGACTCAAACCAAGAATCACCTACCCAGCTAAACTGAGTATAATACTTCAAGGGAAAATATGGTCTTTCAATGAAACAGAGGACTTTCAATCATTCTTGATGAAAAGACCAGAGCTGAAAAGAAAATTTGACTTTCAAACACAAGAATGAGAAGAAGCATGAAAAAGGAAACAGCAAAGAGAAGTATTAAGGGACTTACCAGAAGTGAACTGTATACATTCATACAGGGAAAGACAATATTTCTAACTCTTAAAACTTTTCAGTATCTGGGTAGTTGGTGGGACCACACATACACATGTACACGTATGCACACACATACACACATGCACACACATACAGAGACAGAGAGCACAGAGTGAACTGAATAGGATGGGACCATACCTTAAAAGAAATTAAGGTAAATGGTGAGAGAAATGTAGTGGGAGGAAAGAGGGGGAAATGGAAGGGGGTAACTATATGTCATTTAAGAGGCAAGTAGGAGATTTTTTTAGTGGAGGGAAAAAGAGGAGAGCTGAGAAAAAAAAAATAAAAAAACAAGAAGTTTACCCTCATCACATTTGACTAAACGAAGGAGTGAAATGCACACTCATTTTGGTATGAAAACTTATCTTACAGTATAAGAAAGGGGGGGAGAAGGAGATATAGCAAGGGGGGGGGATGATGGAAGGGAGGGCAAAGGGAGGAGGGAGCAATTTGAAGTCAACACTTGGGGAGGGACAGGATCAAAAGACAGAAGAGAAACAACGAGGGGCAGGTTAGGAGGGGTGGTAATTCAGTTAGTCTTACACAACACGACTATCAGGGAGGTCATTTGCAAAACTACACAAATAGGGCCTATATTGAATTGCCTGCCGTCCCAAAGGGAATGGGTGGGGAGGGAGGGATGGGGAGAATTTGGAACTCAAAGTTTTAGGAACAACTGTTTAATATTGTTGTTGCAACTAGGAAAGAAGACATACAGTTAATGAGGAATAGAAAGTCATCTAGCCCTACAGGAGAAAAGAGAAGATGGAGACAAGAGAAGGGAGGGATGACAGAAGAGAGGGCAGATTGGAGATAGGGAAAATTAGATTGCTTGGGGTATTGGGGTGGGGGGAGGGGATAAAAGGGGAGAAAATTTGGAACCCAAAAATTTGTGAAAATGAATGTAAAAAGTTAATTAAATAAATAAAATAAATAAATAAAATCAACAAACAATTTTGGGTCTATTCAGGAGGAAATCCTGCAGTGACTTAACATTTAATATACTTTCAAAAAGTGTATTTTCCTTTATATATGCAGTTACCTCTCCAATGTCAATGTATGAGTACACAGGACGCTCAGGAGGATCAGCACCTCTAGTGTGAGGACCTACTTGATCCATTTACAGGGCTGTCGTTCGCCTTTGGTGTCTGTCCAGTTCACTCAACCATCACCTATGACTCCAAGAAGCTGTAGAACACTCAGCAGCCATGCTGGGTACACACCCAACTCAGTAGATGAGCTAAACTAGATTAAGGGTAACTGATGAGCCTCAAACCCACAGATGAGTTGAGGGAGGTCTGCCCAAGGATGGAGACTTTCCCCTACAGAATGGGTGGATGAGAATAAGCTGTTCCAAAGGATCTGAAGGTGGCTGAAGCAAGCGCTGTGGAGGGCTTAGAGTCTGGTCAGGCATCAAAAATACCAAGGTTGTCCACTGCATCCTGGGCCATCACTTTTGTCTTGTGGAAGAGAGTGAGGCTGATGCTTTGTGCAACTCTGCCTCACTTAAATTCAAAACCTAAAGAAATCATCTTGTTGATGTCATTGGTCTTCTTTGAAAACAAAGGATAAAAAAAATTTTCAATTGACCTGAGAATATATTGTTGAGTTCTTTTGATGGGAAAAGTGAGAGGGAGCTGCCTTCCTATAGTTTAAATCTATACTGCTTGGCAAAAGATTTGATGTTTCCAAAAGGTCCCTTCCATCTTTATATCTAGGATTCCATGATCTTATGAACACTAATGATGCTAAAAAGAGCTAGTATCTTGGGTTCAGGGCTAGAAGGGACAGACTCTCTAACTCATTTGACAAATGAGAAAAGGTTCTCAGAAAGAAAATAAGGTGGTACTACAGTCACTAAGGGTGAAATTCAAACCCAGATCCCACCCGATGAACACTGGGGAAGGAAGCAGCATCAGAGCTGAACCCCAGGGGAAGCCAATCTTACAAAGCTGATAACAGTTTCCTTTATAACCTGCTTTGGATATTGGTACTTTGAATAAAAGGCCTTCACAGATTTCAGATAACTGCTTTAACCCAAATGTTCAAAAGCTGTGTCAAGGAGCAAGGCCCTTGATTCTCCTGAGCCTCTCTCTTCAACTATAAAACAAGTTGGACTAGACAGTCTTTGAGGCCATTTCCAGCTCTAAATCTAATGATACCAAAGAGTAATTCCTCCATTTTAAAATTAGATTTGAAAAAAATTTTTTTCACAAGCTGCTATATTAGAATACTTCATTAATGCCATATAACAGGAAACTTCATGGTACACTGCAGTGGATCCCACCCAGGCTGTTCAATGCTGACTTCTGGGGTACATTAGTTATTCCAAGGGATCCCTCAATCAGAATTCAAACCTAGGGTCCATGAAGTTGGTTTTTAAAAAAACATTTCTGATAATTGTATTTCAACATAATTGGTTTCCTTGTAAGCCCATACACTTATGTATTTGAAATTATTCTGAGAGGGTCCTTTACCAGAGAGCTAAAGAGAGCTATGATCCAAAAAAAGGTTAAGAACCTCTTGACCAAAGGTGTCAAACTCAGCACCTGAAGGCTGCTGCTGAAGGAGATTAAAATATAACTGGAAATTTATTTAACAAAAGAAATATACAGTAAAAGAAAAAATGTTAAAGTCAGCATGCGGTTCACAGGGATCTATTTCTACTCAAGTTTGTGATTAAAAAATACAAATTCATTTAACACTTATCATATTCTGTCAAATCATTTTCTGTGGTTAAGTAATCAACTAATTCTAATAACAGAACTGTTAATATGTGTGGGACCCATGAAGGCCATATAAGCTTACACTAGTAACCAGGAGCGTGAAGGCCAGCTCTACTGTTAACTACTGGGACAATGCTGGGAAAGAACCTTCACTCTAGGGGTCTCCCTTTCCTCTTCTGTCATCTGAAGGTTTGGCACTCTGAAGCAGTCAGCCCTGGGGTCAACAGCCTCACTCACTTCCTGAATGACTTTGACACATCACTGAATATTTGTGGCCTTTAAACACTTCATGCGCTCAATGAAATGGCCTACATGGTCCTCCTGAGGCCAACTCCAGCTCAAAAGCTGTCATCATATGACCCTATGGAGGGGCTTGGACTACAAAGTTAATAAGGTTTCTTCCAGTTTCAAATCCAGGGAACTTAAAGCAATTCCATTAAGCACACACTTGAACACTTTACTGTACGGAAGGATCAATGAGCTTCTTGTCGGTGTTCTCTCCATCAGTACAGATTATCGGCCAATGTGGGCAAGAAATTCATGTCTCTAATAAACCCTCAGACTACAAATACACCCAAGAGAAAAGAGCTGATCTGCTATGCATGTAGGTACCACTGTCCACTCCAACAGTGTCATCCAGTTCTCATTCCAACTCCTTCTCCCATAAGATCTAGGATCATCAGCTGGAGCTTTAAAACTAGAAGGGACCTTAAAGATTCTCTAGTTTAATCCTCCATCTTTTACAGATGAGGAAACTGAGAGCTCAAAATATGAAGCGACTTGCTCAGGTTACCTAGGATATAAATAGAAAAGTTAAGTTCTAAATCCTTGGCCCTTTTCACGTCACAGTCGCTCTGTTCATTTTGATCATTTAACCAAAACGGCAAGAGGTACTTCCTACTTAAGCTCATCTTAATATGGCCATCTGAAATTCCAAGCTCATTATTATATTAAGAAGTAGGCCCAAGCTAGCCCATCATAAATGTGGCAGACATGGAATGAAAGAGTACCAAGAGATATTTCTGAAATATTTGTAATTTGTAATTAAGAAAATATACATACTGAAAAGGATTCTTATGTATGTTGAATATTTATGCTTGAAGAAAAATAACCATAACTGAGGATGAAAGGGCCCATGGAGACTTTTCTGGAAGTTATTTAAAGAATTTCAATTATATCCAAGTACTTTTAAGGGATTATGGCATTAATTTTTTATGATTTCTAATTCCAAATCAAAGTACATATTATTTATTTTTCACTGAAGTGCTAACACCATTCAAATCTACCTGTCACAATTTAAGAGAGGACAGGGCCAAAATTAAATAGGAGGAAGAAAAGATGGGAAATGATCAGTTTTCACAGAATCTCATCTAATATATCCTTTTGCATTTGCTCTTCTTTATGAAATTCACAATTAGCTATTGATCCAGCCTGTTTCTACTTGAACTGTAACACTGAACCCCCCACCCCCACCCTGCTATTCCTTCTATCACTACATACTCCTTTTCTCTTTGTTAAGTTTCTCTTGGGTTAAGTAATTTAACCTTTCTGGGCTTCAGTTAATTCATCTATTAGTCAAGCGGTTTGACTACATGGCCTATAAAGTCCCTTCTACCTCTAAGTCTATGATACAGTTGAGTTGGACATAAACAGCAGAAAAACCTCTATCCTTACCACCCCTGCCCTCCCCACCCCGCAACCAAAGAGAAGCACTGAATAAGATAGTTTTCAATGCTGGCCACCAGATGGTGCTGTCAGTTCAAGACAGCCTGGTGACTGTCTTAAGCACACATACTCTAATTTATGTCTCACTGTCACCCACAAAACTGTTCTTTCATCATTAATCAGAACTCGGAAATTCTCTGACCACAAACCATTCTTCGATGTTTTTCCCATACCTTACTTCTCCTAAACTTATTCTTCCTCATCCCTACCTTCGGAGTTCCAACTTTCCATCTCCAGTCATATGGAGTTTTCCACACTCCAAACCTTGAAATCCCCTTCAACAACTGACTTTTAGTACAGCTTCCTCCAAGAAGCCTTTCTTGATCCCTTCAATTATCTTACACTTATCTGCTTACTTATTTAAATCACCACAAACCCCTCAATCTCCTAGGCTATAAGCCAGTTTGCAAGAACTGTGCCTTTGTATTCTGGGGACCAAGTACAAAGGCCTTCAATTTCTGGACTACATCTTCACTAGGATAGACTATGAGCTGGATGAAAGCAGAGCCCAGCTTATACTTAATAAATGTTTGCCAAGTTGAACTGCATTCATGCCTTAATCTTTATTTTGGTATTTTAGCACAATCCTTTGGATTCCATAGGTATTCTAGAAATGTCACTGAACTGTATTCATTCTGTCAAGTCTGAAGGACAACTATGATTGATAAACAAACCAATCAAACACAGTGTTTAACAGCGTTTTACTGACTGATGAGTTTAGAAGTCAGACAGTGGAGCCAAGAAGACAAAGAGGACTAAAAGAGGTGCCTATTACAGAAGAGCTTCTCAAGCACTTTAGTAACAAAAGGGAAGTCATATGGAGTCAGAGTCATAGTGAGGAATGAATGGACCAAATTGAAGTTTTTCATGTTGGAAGAGACACTGGCAGGTTTGTAGGCAGCAGGGAAGTAGTAAGTAGTCAGGGGAAAAAGTAGAGATTAGTGAGAAAGAATGACAGAGGAGGCAATCTATTAAAGAAGACAGAATGGAATGGGAATCATTTGTGCATATTTGTAGAGTGAACTGATTAAAGAGGCTTCCAAAGATTGCCTCGCCTCAATGGAGGGCTAATTCACCTTCTTGTTGTTCAGTCACGTCCGACTCTCCATGACCCCGTCTGAGGCTTTCTTGGCAGAAATTCTGGAGTGGCCATTTCCTTCTCCAACTCCTTTGATGAGGAAGCTAAGGCAAACAGGGTTAAATGACTTGCCCAGGATCACACAGCTAAGTATCTGAGACCAGATTTAAGTCTTCCTGTCTCCAGAGCCAGCACTCCATTACCTGGACCACCAGGCTACCCAGTTCAACTTATGTAATATAAACTCGCAGTGGAACCAGTAAACATGGTTTCAGGGTTTTGTTCAGCTTCGTTCAACAGCAGATATTGTCAACAGTCCATGGCTGATCCTTGGCAGAATAAATTCAGAGATAAGACTGTGAGGCAGGGAGGAGAAAGGAGTAAGGAGTAAGGGACTTGAGAGAATGGTGAGCTGCTTCACCTCAAGGAGAAGATCATGCCAATGAAGGAATAATGACTTGGAAGGAACTGAGAAGTGGAGGTACTGGAGGTGGCAGTAAAGACAAAGAACAGGGATGGGAGTTAGAAGGAAGAGAAAAAGGTGGAGTGACAAAGGTTGTCATCAGATGTCATGAACATCAATCATGTGGACTGAGTTGCAGCAGCCCAAACAAGCACACAGCACAACTCTCCACAAGCATGAACAAAGCTAACAGACAGTGAGGGACTTGATCCAGTTTCTTCTTCAGTTATCTTCCATAAGGGTTCAAACATTTAGTCAAAGCACATCAGGAAAAGTGCTGGTCTTCTTTCTAGCTGCCTGGTGGATTCATATGATCATTTTGAGTAAGATGATTACTTAAAAGAGAGTTTACCTTATGTTCTCATTTCAAAACACATTCAGAAATTGAGAAGCACAAAAATAAAAAACATCAACAGGTAAAAGCGCTATCGCCAAATCCATTAATCAAAAGGGGTTCCTCCTCTTTGCTCATAGTAGGTCCCTTCAGAACCTTGCAATGAATAAGCTTTGTAATAAATATAACACGTAGAGTTACTGATCTTATAGGCCATAGCCCAAAACATACAGTAAACTGTATAGGAAGGCAAAAAACCAGCAACATAAAGAAATAATACATGAGGCATTGAGAAACAGAACCCTCTAAAAGCAACCAAGACAAATATATTTTTAATCCATAAACAAGTATTTATTAGTAAGCAGTTGTCAAGTAGGTGCTGAGGGGAAAAGAGAAAGGAATGAAGAATTTGCATTCTATCTGGGTGGAAAATACATACCTAGTTAAATATCGCCTAAACAAATACAAAGGAACTTCGTTCCCACTCCCCATCCCCCAAGTGAGGAGGCCAGAAAAATGTACGTATAATAGGCATATTTTGCAGGGAAGGAGAATGCCGTTTGTTTTAGAAGGACCATGACATCAGGGAGGTGATGCCATGACATGCAAATGAAGTAGATTACAGTGAGAGAGGGTTGTGCAAAGGCACCACCCTCTTTTTCACCAGTCATCTGGCTCCAGGGGCCAGATATGGATCAGGACAACTGGAGATGGCCCAGGATGCAGTGGAGACCTTGACCTTTTCAAGCTAAGGTTTTGAACAGATCTAAGTTTGACTAAGGCAGTACCCTTTTAGTGATTAAGGCTCAATGATAAATGAGGCACAGAATGGCCTCAAAAAAAAATAGATCTAGGAAGGGAAGACCCTCAGGGATTCTGGCCAAAACAGAAACAACTGTTATTTACATTCGTTCTGAGCCAATCAGGTCCCATGTGTCCAAGTAGAGCTAGGTCTGGTACCATAATGATTTAGGGTTAAAAGGCTGGTCTTTAAGAGAATTCTGGCATGGAGGTGGCCTGTGGCAAAGGCAGAGATGAACCAAGTCGTAAAGGGTGTAATGGTTGAGATGGAGCTAGCTGGACTTTAATCGCCAAAGAGTTTCTATTAGATACTAAAGATAACAAGGGACAACTAAAGTGTATTGAGAAGGGGAATAATATGGTCAGACCAGATATTTAGGACAATCACATTAGCAACTGTGTGGAGGATGGATTGAAATGAGGAAGAGATCAATTAGAAAACCACGTTAAAAGTGAGGAGGGCCTGAAGCAGGGAAGTAACTGAGAAACGATAAGGGGAACTGAGGTGAGGGATACTGTGGAGGTGGAATCAGTAAGAGCAGGCACCTGACTAGATATGTGGGATGAACAAATCAAAGAACAGACTTCAGCAGCTCAGAAGATACTAGTTATCACAGCACAGTATGACTGATGCTCATGATGACAGCAATGAGTCATAAAGAAAATCTTAAATTCAATATATGAAAAGGGAATATAACAAATCTCAGAAAAAAATTTTTTTAAATATTTTAAAAGTTTTGACATTTAAAGGGACAAACTTTTCTTATATGTAAAATTTATATGGAATCCTCTCATTTCTCAAAAAGATGCAAGTGCTTTACAAATAAATAACTCCCTAAAATACTCTGTATACATTTTCAAACCTTGAGTAACTTCCTACCGGGAACTCAGGATCTCAAATCAAATTAAAAATTGCTAAACTATATAATTCAACTAAGCATTTAAGAAGCATTTACTGTGTACATACATTAAGTATGAACAGAATATACTTTTGTAAGACTGGAGGGAAGATCATGAACTTAGGAATAAAGGTGTCCCCACATTCCTAGAGTTCAGTCTGATCTAGGACTATTCAGTCCCATTCTGACACATTCAAAGAGGGGCGGGGCTGTGCACTTTGCAGGAAGTGGGCTCCTCATCTCTACCACAGATTCTTGGATCATCCCTCTCCCAAATTAGCCACCATTTATGTATTTATTTTGCAGATAATTCTGTATGCATAGGTCACCTCCTGTATTAAATGTGAGTTCCTGGAGAGGAAGGGCCATTCTTTTTCCTGTCTCTATTTCCCATGCATCACATGGTACCAGGCACACAGTAGGGTCTTAAAACTTTCCTTTCCCATTTGTTAATGAGAGGGGTGATAGGTGAAGTGAGGAAACCATTACAGAGAAATGCTTGTTTTTTATTCTCTTTTTAGGAGTTACTTCTCCAAAGAGAAACTGAAAAGTGAAGGACTACAACCTGTCACCTGCAAATCATGTCAAAATCTCAAATGCCACAGGCACATGTGGAGAAGCTGCAGAGCTGTACATGGTGGACTGCCATCTGATGCCGGCAGGGACTCCTGAGTCAAGTCAATCCCAGATCCAAGGCAATGTTTGGACAGTAGCTAATATGGTCTCCTATGATAAGCACAGATACCAAATACCTTAATAACTTCATCTCACAACTCTTCAGCCTGGAAGTGATAGGGATGGGCAGCGAATAGTAATACTGCCCAAGGTATTCCAAAGAACATGCAGGAAGTGGCAGAAGCATGCAAAAGGCTCACCCACAGAAAGATGGGGGAGGGGGGGAAGCTTGCAAAAGGAAGAGTGAAAAGACCTACAGCAAGTGACAACCAAGAGTAATTTAGCCAGCCAAGCTGAGCATGATCACAGCCAGGCCTGAGGCTTAGCCCCACAGGCGCTGCCTCCAAGTCAACGCCACTGTGTACTTCGATGTCAGTGCTAGCTCTGTCCCCCACACTCGGAGCTCTTCAGCAGCAATTCCAATCACCTGTCCAGTCCTTTCCCAGCATCCCTTCCTCTCCATTCCCATCGGAGGCAGCTGGCACCACAGCGGGTACAGCGCTGGGCCTGGAGTCAGGCATGCAAATTCATATCCAGTCTCAAGACAATCCCTTAACCTTTCTGTCTCTGTTCCCTGAGCTGTTAAATAGAGACAATAGCACCTATATCATAGGATTGCTGTGAGGATCAGATGAGATAAAATTTGTAAAAGAATCTAGTACAGTGCCTGACATGTAGCAGACACTATAGAAATCCTCTCCACCCCCTCCCAGATTGAGTACCTAAGTACACCTTACGTACTTCTGCCACACTTAACAAGACAGAATTAATACTGGAAAGGTTATTCAAGATCATCTAGTCAGGTAATTCACTCAGCCTATAAACTGCAAAGGCGCCAGACCATAGCAGAGGGAGTTTTCTAAACCAGGAGATGCTACCCAAATCCCTATCATATCCCAGGTGTATCTAGTACTGACTGGGCCAAGTGTCTTCCATCTGTCACCTCCTGCTTCCAGCCCAATCTCCCAACTGGGATGTGGAGAACTCTGGGGCAAAGAGGAGCAACCCTCCCTTCTAGTTCAGGCCTCCCCTCTAGAGCTGCACCTCTAAAGACAGAGGGAGTGGTGCCCTCCACTCTACTCATGATGAACACTCTCAACCCTCGTCATACCCTTCACATACCAGGGCCACTGAATTCCTGTAGATCACCATCTAAACCCATACCACAACCATCTACCTACCACCCGATTCCTCAGTTTTATCCCCCATAACCCTTCCACTACAAAGTTTCAACCGAACTGCTCCCAGATCTTCATTCACTGTGCCCTCTGGAATGCCTGTTGCGATGGCAATAAATCTCAGTTCATCTTAAATCTTTTCCTCTCCCAGCTCCTTCCATCTACTAGTTCTCATGAAGCCTGGCTCTGCCTGTTCACACAGCCTCCACATGGCCACTCTTTACAGCACTGGCAGCCTCTCCACTCATTCTCCTCAGCTCATTGGGCAAAAGCAAGGGTGTTGGAATATTCCTTACTCTTCAATGCCACCTCCAAAATCTCTCTCTTCCTCCTTCAGTTGGCAATCTCTCTTTGCTTTGAGATTCATTCATATCTACCACCCAAGCAAAATCCTGGGAGCTGTTGTCCACAGAGCATCCCCACCCCACTTCCCAGGTCACTCCCTTTCCTTCCTCAATGAGTTCAATTCCTGGCTTACAATTTTTCCCTCCTCCCCAACTCTAGCCCTCATATTATATTAGGAGACTTCTTCACACATACTGATTTTTCCTCAAAAATGCTCAACTCACCTCTTGCTAGTTCCTCCTCCAATTTACCTCAGCCTCACACAAAAATGGTCATACCCCTGATATTGCTACTGGCATCACCGACAAATGTACCACCTCTACGTTTGAGTTTTCTGACCATCATCTACTGGCTTTTCACCCCCCTCCCTCTCTCACCATCCATCTATTCTCCCTGGCCCTCTTACAAAATCCTACTCTTCATCCTTACCATGACCTCTAATCTGTGCTGAATAACAAGCCCATAAAGGCAGACTGAGGCATGTTCTCTCTAAGCTATTTAACAGCTTATTAATAGGGTGCTGAAACTAGTAATGAAGGGGTCAACGGAATCCCATATTGGAATACCAGAGACCCCAAGATGGACATTTAACTCACTTTTCTAAGATTAGAACAAAGAACAAAGGTGGGTGACAATGGGGTGGAAGACATGACTGATTACATGGTTGAGGTGAGGCCCTTAGGGTTAGGGCTGATAACAATTCCCTCCTTCCCCATAAAGTATTCATTGTTTGAATCCACCTGCAAGGTTAGAGAGTGGCCCAGACTTCTCTGGATAGCAAAGCATCCCCCCTTGAAAGATGACTTAGTGGTATAAAGATACTGGACTGACTCTCTGGTGTCCTACATGCCCGAACGACAGCAGAATTCCTTGAGACAAGAAGAGAATAGTGATTAACAAGAGAACTGGCTTCCTAAATTTAAGGCATTACAAGCTAGCTTAATTCCTGCACTAAATTCACAGACGAAGAACCATGAATGACTTAGGCAGTTACAGGACAAATATCAATTACAGAGTAAAACCAAGTACAAAATGAATGCTTGCTTTCCTCAAATCCCTAGACTCTTCAGTCCTCTTCCAAATCTCCACCCCTCCTCCTCCAAATCTCCACCCCTCTTCCTCCTCCCTAGCAACTCTCTCCTTTTTCTTCCATCCTTACGGTCACTGGTGGAACAATACAAGTTCTACTTTGTCCCAAACCTTCTATCATACGGCCACTTACACCCAGCCAAGCTGCAGTCTAGGATCTCCCATTATTCACACATGTGCTGCTAAATGAAGGTGGAGAAAAATCACACCAACGTTCGGCTGGGGTCCACTACAAATTTATGTTGCCTCCCTTGTAAACTCATTATCCCACTACCTCCTCATTCTTCCTCCATCCATTCACTGAGCAATTCCTTAGTACCCAGGATGTACTCTAACCCAAGGCTAGGTGCTAAGAGTGATTACATACACACATGAAAACACACTTCCATTCCTCTGATCACCTCACTTCCCTAGCTTAAATCTTCAATGGCCTTCAACTGCCTACTCCATAAAGTAAAACCTATACCCCCCATAGTAAATCATTTAACTATAAGCTGTGACCAAAGGTAAGCCACTTCACGACTCTAGGCCTCAATTTCCTTAGACCCAAGTAACTAGGCATCTCAATATAGATGACTGAAGATCTATTTCAAGAGCTCCAATTTTCCTTCACCATCTTTTGGCCATTTCAAACTGAATGATGTAGAGACATCAAAAACTTAAGCATATCCAAAACAGAACTCATTATCTCTCCTCCAAAACCTACCCCTTTTCCCAACTCCCCCATTACTACTAGGGGCTACTACCATCTTCCCAGTCACCCAGTTCAAGACCTCAGCGTCTCTGAACAGTTCCTCACTCTTTTGCCCCCACAGTGACATGCCAAAACCTGTCATTACTGCTTCTGCATTATTTTTCAAATATACATATACATACACACACTCCCCCTTCTCTCCACTCAAACAGCTATCACATTAGTTCAATCCCTCCACACCTCTCAGCCAAACTACTCAACAGCTGAATTTTTCTACTCCACTCCTAACTCATCCACCATCCAGCCACCAAAGCTGTTTTCCTAAAGTGATGCTCTCATCACATAACCCTTTTGCACAATAAGTTTCAGTGGTTCCCTATCAAATACAAATTCCTCCATGCAGTCCACTTCTCATTGCTTTACCTAAGAAGCTCTTCCCTTCTTACTCACTTCCATCTCTTGGAATTCAGTCTCTTTAAATAAATCAGCTCAAGGGCCAGATTCTCTACATGAGGTCTCTGTGATCATCATCCCCTCCAAGGTTACCCTGGACCTATTTAGTACAGGTGTTTTTGTCTTATCCTTTCATATGTGCATGTATTCTTCCCTGGAGGACTTTAAGTTTTGATTTTTACGTCCTTTTTCAGAGCTTCAGTGTTTTTGTCTGTCAAACAAAGGGGCTAGGCTACATGAAGACCTATGCTCTAAGGTCACCACCTGTTTTGTATATGTGGCCCACAAGCTAAGAATGGTTTTACAGTTTTAAATAAAGAATCTAAGAGTGGGGACAGGGACTCTTTCCTCTTTCATCTTTGTAACTCCAGCTCCTAGCAGCACTATCTCTCTGTCTCTCTCTCTGGTGTTTAATAAATTTTAGTTGAGTGACAGAAGAGGAGAATTAGTACCAAAAATTCCAGTATTTAAGGCTTTTACCCCAGGAACTCCTGACCTCTTATGTCATGGACACTTTGAGCAGATGACAAATCTTCTAGATGGCTCCCTTTTCTGAATATTTCTGAATTATTACAAAAGGAACCAAATATTAGTGAAAATAAAATGTAATTTTTTTTCCCTTTTGAATTCAAGGACCTGCTGTAATCCAGCTCTAGTCTGCTGAACCCAGATCTAGGAACACAAATTCACATTTAACTGCTGATACACTTAACTTTGTGATCTTTGTCCCCTAACTAGTTCACTCTCTATTAACAGGAGCAGATCCACAACCTTACAGAGTCCCACCATAAATGAGAACTTGCAACTACTGCTGTCGGAAGGTTCTCCTCAGATACAAATAAAGGAGCACAACTGATACCTTTACAGACATGATAAACCCAAGAAGCATCATGTGATGGGACAGCCATTATGATATTAAAACTAAGCAGCCATTCAAGAAGTTTACTGCAGCTTGTGCAGGTACCAACATTTGTTACAGAGAAGATCATCTCAGCAACCAGATAAAATCTATGAAAACATACACCTTAGCCAGCAAACACCATCTCTTTCCTTAAGGGAGACAGGGCAACTCTGTAGCAGAGTAGATACTGTTGGACATGCTGTGAGTTCAAATCCAATCTCAGACACTTATAGTTGTATAGCTGTGACCCACCCCCCCAACATGTCACTTGAAACTGTCTGCCTCAGTTTACTCATCTATAAAATGGGAGTAATCACATCACCTACCTGCCAGGGCTGTTCATATTCAAATGAGATAATATTTGTAAAGTACTTTATTGTTAAGTGTTCCACTTTTAAGAGCATAATCTCACTCACAAAATATTGAAAGATGACAGAATACTGCAAACAAAACAACCTCAAAAACAGTAAGAAAATGAGCCTTCATTGCAAAGTAAGGACTTAAAAAATTCCCAATGGTCTCTTGAGGCAACACACCTTCCGCATCCAGAGAAAGGACTATGGAATTGGATCGCAGAATGAAGCAGACTGTTTTCCTTTGTATTATGTTTTGTTTTGTTTTATGGTTTCTCTCATTTTAATTATTCTATGCAACATGACTAAGGTGAAAATGTATTTAATAGGAATATATGTATAGAACCTAAACAAAATTGTACACTGACTCAGGGAGGGAGTGGGGAAGAGAGCGGGGAAGATGAGAGATGGAGGGGAAAAAACGTAAGATATATGGAAGTGATAGTAGAATGCTGAAAACAAATAAAATAATTTAATTTGAAAATGAACCTTCTTCAAGCTCTGTAGGAGATGTAAGCAGAGGCAGAGAATATTTACATAAGGCAGACAAAGTGGCATTTAAGAAGTTGTGCCTGACTAAAGGCATGGCAAACTCCCCAAACAGATGAAAGTGTCTCCTACTCTACTATAGGCAAAAAATTTAAGAATGATGAAAAAATTCCAATATTTCAAAGAGTGGATTCCAAAAAAAATAGAAAAACTTTTGGGGGGATAGTGGGGTAGGGGGAGAGAGATACCAAGAAGTTATCAGCAACCAGGGACCTCAAGCACCTGCTCTCATGTGTATATAATGGGAATGGTTTCAAGAGAATGGTCAAGTCCACATCAACAGTATCCTAAGAGAACAGAAAGGCTTTGGTATTTGATTTCTTAATAACAGACCACTTTTCAGACACTAAACTGAATGAAAGACATAGTGTTTAAAAGAGCCTGCTTAGAATTCTGATTTTTAAACAGCATTTAACTTGGTAAGACAAACTATCACTTCAAAGCTTCTCTCCCATGAAGGTATCTCCTGCATACATCGAACACATGCTTTTTAAGATGCCGCTATAGAAATAGCTTTGTTCAACAATCTGTAAAATACTGACATGAAACAACTGGTAAAAAAAAGATACATGCTTACTTTCAGTCACACAACCTTTAAGTATGGCCCATGAGCTAAGAATGCAGCCCATGCAATAAAACTTTATTTAAAAATATAAAAATCATTCTTAGCTTGAGGGCTGTACATCTCCAAACAGGTGGTGACTCCAGCTTAGGTCTTCTAGTCCAACAAATGAGAAGGCTCTAGATGAAAGCAGAAGTGACTTGTCTAAAGCCTCAGGACAAGATTTCACCCTCCAGTTTGGGGGTGACTCCACTCATGTAATTCAAAAAACAGCAATAATGACACTTTGTAAAATCCTCAAACTACTCCTGTTCCCACAATACATAATCTTGTCCTACTAACATCTAGGCTTCTAGGCACAAAGCTTCCTATGAAATCTGCAGGAATGAGCAAGGCAATGAGCTGGGCCAAGAATTAAGTAGGACGCTACTAGGACTGTATCCCCAAGTGATTATAAAAATGGGAAACGGTCCCACGTGTACAAAAATATTTATAGCAGCACTCTTTGTGGTAGCCAAAAACTGGAAGTCAAGGGGATGCCCATCAATTGGGGAATGGCTGAATAAATTATGGTATATGAATGTAATGGAGTACTATTGTGCCATAAGAAATGATGAACAAGAAGACTTTAGGGAGGCCTGGAAGGACTTATATGATCTGATGCTGAGCGAAAGGAGCAGAACCAGGAGAATTTTGTGCACAGCAACGACCACAGTGTGTGAGAGTTTTTTCTGGTAGACTTGGAACTTCGTAATAACACAAGAACTTCCTGAGAAAAAAAAATCCTAATGTCGGTCTTCTAAGGCAAAATGCCTTCCCCACTCAGAGAAAGAAATATGGAAGTCATTCACAGAATGTAGCAGATCATGTCTGTGTGTGGGTTTCAGTGTATTATGTTTTGATTTGTTATATGATTTCTTCCATTTATTTTAGTTCAACTACACAGCATGACTATAGTGAAAATGTGCTCAACAGGAAAGTATATGTAGAACCTATACAGAATTGTATGCTGTCATGGGGAGGGAGGGGGGTAGTGAGAGAAGGGTGGGGGGATAAAATCTTAACTTTAAAGAAATGATTGTAAAACATTAAAAAATAAAATAAAATAAATTTTTAAAAAGTGCTAATTAAAAAAAAAAGAATTAAGTAGGAGATTGGGCTGAATCAAACTGGAGATCCTGCAGAACGTATATCCAATGATCTTAAACACTCCTGCTACAAAAGTCCCGCCCTTTACCATGGCAATATGATCAGTCCTGGGAAAGCTCAAAACTGGGAATGAATCAGAGCATTAGATGGCCAAAAATGACCAGTCTATCTTCACATCCCCAGACCCTTGCACAGAGTAGATAATTAAGCATGTGCCGATTACCACAAACTATATTTTGTGCATCAAAAATGGTAAAAGACACCAAATTAAGAATATATGTGCCTAGAAAGGAGGTGAGGCCCAATACGTAGCAAAAATGGGAGAAACAATAGCCCCACAAACATTGCCCAAATCATCGAAAGCTCTTCAGAGATACCTGGAGATAGGCTCTAAAGAAGATTCACAGAAACACATGGACAAGAATAACACAGTATCATAAAGGCAAGGAGAGGTTGGATCATGTGAGTTTTTCTATTTGTGTTCTCAGAATTTACATGGTGCTTTGAACATAACCACAGCTAAATAAATACTTCATTCATTCATATGCCCAGCATACAGCAACTCCAATGAGCTGGCCATGCAGCTGGAAATACCTAAAGGACTACTTGATGGAGAACTTGCACGAGGGAAAGTACTCAGAGGTCACTCTCAAGGTCTCTCTGAAGAACATTAATATCAATTGTGAGACATGGGAGATGCTGGCCCAGGACCACCCGCACCAAAGAAGGCACAGTGCTGGTGAGCACAGTAGAATCTCAGTGGGACAAAGAAAACAGGAGATGTGCAAATCTAGAGACATCTCCATCCCCCAAGTTCAAATGGACTACCTGTGCCTGGCCTGTGGTAGGGCCTTCCAGGCTCATAGTAGATTGGTCAGTCAAAATCAAATACACCGTACCTTGACCCCAACATCATGATGTCGTCTGTCCTCTTGGAGGATGAAGAACAAACAACAATAGATGATGTATGCGTAACTAAGGGGGGAGATGTACAAGAGGAGCACTCATTTGGCATCATCTTGAAGACCCTTCATCATTCCAGTCACTGTCTAGAGGATATTTCCAGTTTATCAACTTCTTTTCTAAAATAGGCCACTAGAATGAAACACAATACACTAGCTGAGGAAGTCATACAGAAGTTCATAGGGGAAGGGGAGGGGCAAAAACAAGACAGCAGAGCAATGATTCACAAGGGGCCAAACTTGGCATCAACAGGGAAGGCAGTAGCCGTGGTCACCCTACTTCCTACACACACTCCCTTTCCAATGTGTCCTCTGGTCCCTTTCTCTACTGTTTAACTATCCTAGATCTCTTCCCATTCTCCTTCCATCTTCCAGGGTTCACTGCAGAACTAAGAAGGGAGAAAGCCATCAAATTTAGCAGCTGAGATCACTGCTTACTTTGCAGTCACCTTGAGCTGCTTTTGAAGGGCAGCCATGCTGAAAGTCAGATTGCCAAGGATTAAAGACTGAGTGAGTGGGTATAAAGTAGAGGAAGCTCATGGAAAAGATTCTTACTAAGAGTTTAGCACTAAATGGGAGGAGAGCTATAAAATAATAGCTTCACAGTGGCAAAGGCAAGTTCAAAGTGTATTGAGGGTGTGGCAGACAAAAAGATCAAGTAGGTAAGAAGTGATTTTAGGCTATTCTTTTAAAGTGGTTTAAAATTATATTAGTTTTTCTGACTGACCAAAAATCCAGAGATCTTTTACAATCTACTAACAAGCAACTATTCTCCCATCTCTGATTTGTTGGGTTTTTTAAAATTTATTATAAGGTATATAAGGCTTTATATTTATCCTAAGAGATTTCATGTTAAGAGATGTGACCCAAATCTCCAGCCTGTCAATTCCCCTGATACTCTTATCCAACGTGTTTAGCTCTCCCTTTCTCCCAGGTTTTGCCACCAGGAAATGTGATCATTAGGCCATTTATGCAGTTCTATAATTAATGACAAAATGTTCAACAGCACAGAGAAAATTAAAAATCCTTGGAAACACTCCAAGTTACAATCCAATACTCGATCAGTTCTAAATACACGGAAATGTATCTTAACCTACCCAAAATGCACACCTAAATGTATCTAAACTCAACTTTTACCCAGAACACAAAGAAAGGGATGAGGCTGTGAAATACTGTGCAGAATCAAGTCTTACCAATACTAAATGAAACCACTTGCTTTTACCCAAACAGAAACATAATTTGTGATTCCACCCAAGGCATAATCCACAGTCCTACCATCAAATGATGTGTGGTGTGTGTGTGTGTGTGTGTGTGTGTGTGTGTGTGTAACCTTATTTGAACCTGCAACTATCTATAACAAGTAGGTTTAACTATTCTGCTACTACATATGAGGAAAATGTGCCTCCAAGAGGCTGTCTTGCTTCATGCTTCCACCACACACTCTACCTCTCTAAAACCCACAGACTAAAGAAATCCAGAGGCTTTAAATGGAACCTGATTCTGCCCAGTTGTAAGTTTACAGAAATTTATCATGTAAATACCTAACCTTTTAAACTAGGCATTTTAGACAAGCTTTAAGAGACTGATTTTCCTATTCATAGTACTTCGGTTCTATTGTTGTTTTAAAACAACAAAAGGTCTCATACAGTTCAAATCACCTATTCCCAGGACGTGACACTAGTTTATTAATAATATCACAAACATAACGATGAAGTGTTGCCCTCCACTTATTATAAGATTAATATTAAATAACCCTATAAGCACATAAAATTAAAAAGAAATGAATCCATAATTTAAAAATATTTTCATAAATTTAATGTCCTCAAACAACCAATACACAAATACACCGAAATAAGTTTCTAGAAAATTAGTTAATACTAACCAAATTGTGCTCTGAGAATTCTAAGGAAATGTTATTAAGTCATCTACTTACAGTTTGATTTTTTAAACCTAGTAACTTGGGGGGGTACTCACACTCTCCTGTCAAAATCTGCCTTGTAAAATCAGCAAGTAATGACTGAGGTCCTAAACTCACCAAATGTGTTAACTATGCACTTAGAAATGTCTTTTACTGAAGACTAGGTACAAAGCACAGATGTTAGTCCTATCACACTGTGAATTAAGAATTGTAAGAACCACATCAAATTTACTTAATCGACCCACCAAGTCGAACCTACTTCACAGACTCTCAAAGTTGAAGGAGACACCAGAGGCCACTGGGGATATATGGTTCAACATCCCCAACAGAATTTCCACTGCAACACACCTGATCAGATGTCACCCAGTCTTTGTTTCAACTTTAATGAACAGAAACAAAGATCCCAACCCCAAAGAAAAATGTGAACAAGACCAAACCTGCTTTCTCAAATACAACTGAGCACAAATACAGCAGAATCACCAAAAAAACAAACCTCATCTACTTGAGGTTTATGTTTCCTGGTGATCTCTTTACAGCCTGCCAGATAACCTAATTTAGAATTCACTATTAACAATTTAAAGAAAAAAATTCATAAACAATTCATAGGAACAGAAATAAGCTGGCATCCAGTAGGTGAGTGGCCTTGCTGCTGCTATCTAACTAGCTTGTTTTCTGCTCACTGCTAAGGCAGCTTAGGGCTGTGGATGGATCCTGGTGTGACATTACCAAGTAGACATCAGTTTTAAAATACAGTGCTCTATAAACCTCTTATTTTTAAAGAGCTCACATCAAATACTTCCCCCTCCCCCACCTCTGATCTATCACAAGTAATGAGCCATGTAAGTACAGACCTGATTGGAGAGCTAAACGAAGGGCATCCTTTCTGCTGAGCATGGCAGTACATAACACAACACCCTATGAACCAACAGCAGGAGCTACCTGACAGGATGTAGAAGAAAGGTAGCATCTCAGAAAACTGATTACTTTTAAAATCCCAGAAATATAAATTAAATATTTTACAACAATCTAAAATTACAACTTAAGAGCTGTACTTAATCGCCCTCCTCCCTCACCTCCCCACACACCTAGGACACTCTAGCCTCCTGCCACTATCAGAGCTGTCCAGTCTAGGAAAAGGCAGACCCTTACTTACCTGATACACCCAATAAGCCCAGGAGAGTGAACAAAATGTTGGCCTTGGCAGGTGAAATTCATGGTTGGGACCTAGCCCTAGCGAGTCATTCAACTTTTCTGAGCCTTAGTTTTCTCATCTGAATAATGGGGATGATAACATTTCACCTGATTTCCAAAAGAAGAAAAGCTCTTTGAAAACTACAAAGCACTAAACAACTGAGGATTCTACAATCAGGGTGTCACATGAGGGAAAGGAATAAACTGGACTTAACTAGGCTAGAATACACACCTGCCTTCACTGTCAAGACTTGGGATAACATCTAGTTAGTTCAACTGAAGAGGTAGGGGAACTGTGGCTGTGGAATGCTGCAGTTGCACTATAATGATTATTTTTCCCCTAACAAGGATAATTCATTTGAATGGGGAAGGATACATTCATAAATGAAGGTGATAATGAAATATGCCAATCATTTAGAAAAATCACAGCATTTCAGAGCAGAATGGGGACTTCAGAGGTCACCTAACCACCCCATAGCCAAGCAAAAATCCCCTCTACACCACAACCTTCAAATGATCATCCAGCTTTTGACTGAAGACTTTCAGGGGAACTAGACCCCATGCCTTCTCTAGACAGCTGTAATTATGCAGATTTTCCTTACTCCTAAATTTCACGCTGGTTCTGTATTAGGGGCTAAGCAAACTAAAGTTGACTCTGCTTTCACATGACTGTTCTTCAAAAACTTGAAGATAATAGTCCTAATCCCCCACTATGCTTCTCTTTTCCCCAGCTCTGAGTTAACAAGTCCAGTTCCCCCAACTAAAGAGCCCTACACTGCATGGACTTAAGGCCCTTCAATATGGGTTTTTCTGCTCTGGGCATTCTCCAGCTTATCAATGTCCTTTAAAAATGTGGTTCCCAACACCAAACACAAAACTCTGGAAGGCCAGGGGGCCTCCACTGCCTCCTTAGTCCAGGAAGCTCCACCCCTCCCAAGATAGCCGCTGAAGATGGATTTCTTGGCCACCTTAGAGCACCAACATTGTAGCTCTAACTAAAAAGAAAATAAGATTAAACTAGCAAGGCTAATTCTTGACCAAGTCATGCTAGCTCTTTATGATCAATGATTATTTTTCCTTATGTGCAATAACTATCCTCATGAATAATCCTAATTCATTCCAGAATTTTTCTGGGAATCAAAGCCACCCTTATAAGCCTCCAGTCTCCACACTCCATTCTTTTTATGAAAAACTGGAACACTGCTCTCATCCAGGTCTGCAATATCACCACAATACACATTCATCTTTCAAAGACAGCGGATAATTAATGGCTCAACCATTAATGCCAGTTTCTTAGAATAAAGTTTACTTACTACCTCCTGATCGATAAGCCTTTAAGTGTTTACTATGTATGTGCTAGTAGCTAGATGGTGCAGTGGATAGCGTACTGGGACATGAGTCAGGTAACTTTTCTTCCTGAGTTCAAATCTAGCCTGAGACACTTAGTAGCTATGTGGCCCTGCACTCAAGTCCCTTAACCGTTTGCCTCAGTTTCCTCACCTGTAAAATGAGCTGGAGAAGGAATGGCAAACTACTTCACGATCTGCTAAGAAAACCCCAAATGGGGCCAATCATGACTAAACAACTGAGCAATGACAAAACAACAACTGTATGCGCCAAGCACTGTGTGAAGAGCTGAAGATAATAAAGAAAAAGGCTCCTGACTTCAAGGAAATCACCTCGGAACAGGAGAAGTAACATGCCAACAACCACGTATATGGTTAAGTGCAGTATATATGACATATCTATAGTATAAAGAGAGCTAGCGGAGGAGGAGGGGAAGACTAAGAAAAGCATCTTGCAAAGGGTGAGATTTAGCTGCATCTTGACAAAGGCCAGAGAAGTCCAAGTGGTGAGAAGGGAGAACATTCCAGGCCTGGGGAATAGAAAATGAAAAAGCATGGAATCAGGACATTTAAAGCTGAAATCCAGAATAATGATAATTAGGCTGATTGTTGCTGGATCAGTGATAGAAGGGAGCTGAGTGTAAGACCATGCGAAAGGGACGAAGAAAAAACGTTATAAAGGGCTTTAAATTCTAACCAGAGGGATCTTGGCAAGAACAGGAAGACACTGGGGTTTACTAAGTGCATGGAGAATCTACAGTTTTAGAAATTTCTGGATGACTGTCCCACTTTTGTATTTATCCTTGACAATAAGACTCATGTTCTGAATGTCTTTTAAAAATCAAAATTAGTTATGTCCACATCAATGTCTTCAGACTAGCTCCTTCTTTTCTACCCCATCAGAACTTTTCTCTTTGTGATTTTGTCTTTAAAATAATCCCTCTTCCTTTATTTCTGTAAAGTGTTTTTGCAGTTCTATTCATACAGTTCTTATTTGTGTCCTAGTCAGTAGACTCTGAGGCAATTTATATATTCTTTAGTATTTTTGAACCAAAGTTATTTTTCTCTTTCTGATGGGTAATACACATAAAAGGCTGGTGAGTTTTATAGATTTTTATATCCTTATAATTTACTTAAATTATTGTTTCTATTAATTGTTTAGTTAACTCTCTAAGAGAAATCGAGAGTCATCATGTTATCTTTAAAATCCAATTTGTTTCCTCTTTGCACTTACTGGGCCCCCTGGGCCCAACCTTCATGACTTTCGATCTTGGCAAGTCGCCTTGTTGTAACGGTAATTTGGAACGCCCTGCTTCCTATCAGTGAGGGGACAATCTCTCTTGCCTGACTACATTTCAGATCCAACCACTCCTGTAATTGGTGTAGAGGATCCTCTGTGCATCACCAAGGAGGCCACACTAGCTAGATCTAGCTCCTTCATCTCCACCAACACTGGGACCTGGTATGCTGATGTTTCCTATCTCTGCTGCCTCCTGGCTAGGGCTCATGACTTGCCAAGGTGTTCAATTTCTCTCCCACCTCTTAGATCAACATATCCAGCATGTCACTTCACAATGATAAAATTTTATGAATGTAGCTTTGAGATGTCCAGCTTCAAAATCTATCAGCCAATAAAGATTTGCTGGTTTTGTCAAAGGCTTTAATTCTTAGTTTTATGTGGGGACTCCCCAACAATCAATGTTTCCATTCTCCCATATTTTCACCTCGGTTTATAATTATTTTTATAGTTATTGAGCACATTTCCCTAAAACATAACTGTTTTATTTTAAGTTTAAGGAATGTTGTATGGCATAGCAGAGAAATAACCCAACTGAAAATTCAAGGCCCTGCCTTTAAATCTTCCTTCTGCTTCCTGGGGCTCAGTTTACATTCATATGTAAACTATAAAGGTTCCTTTATGTTCCTTTAGATAGTCTTTAGACTATCATTTTCCATTTTTAAGCAGGATTTCTGTACAATTATTTTTGGAGACTTGTCTTAAAATGCACCACATCCAAAAAAAAGTAACATTCTCTCTGTGTCAACAGAGGTATTTCTGGCACTAAACACAGTGTCAAATTCTTCTCCATTTTTGAAGAGAATACTTCCAGAAAACCTCCCCACAACTGAAGATACTTAAGGTTGGGGCTTAATATCCAATTTGGGGAGAAAATGTTTACTGACACATTTTTTGGTTCTGCATTGTTGTTAATGGTACTGAGTCATCTCCACCATGTCCGACCCTTTGTGATCCCATCTGAGGTTTTCTTGGCAAAGAAGTGATCTGCCACTTCCTTCTCTATATCATTTCACAGACAAGGTAACTGAGGCAAACAGGCTTAAGTGAATTGTCCAGGGTAATACATTTAGTAACTGAGGCAGTAATTGAACTTATATAGGGATGAGTTCCTGATTCCAAGCCCAGTGCTCTATCCACTGCATCACATTATCAGTGTCTAAATCTCAGTCACTTTTAATTTCCAAAGAACTTTCATTTTTCTTATTTTTCAGAATGAAAAAATGGTCTTGACATTTAAAAAAATGCAAAATCATAAGATCCAACCTATTAGTTATATTAAAAGTCTCCCCTAGCACAGTAAAAGTAACAAATATAAACTTTAATTACTCTTTTAACCAACCCAGAAAATACAAATTACAAACTGCTTCCTATGAAGACTTCATTGTAACACACCACAATGCAAAACTAATTTAAAAAAAAGTTTTCTCATATAAGTACCAGTTCTTTAATCAGACAATTTAGTAACATAGTTTCATTCAACCTATTTTTATTGTGCGCTGAAGGCATGAATTTCAGGTCGTGATGCAGATGCCATACATATAAAGAACCTGAGTTATAGCTTGGTCTTTTTAAGACTTTCCTTTCACTCTAGAGATCTGGCTACTGTGCTAAAGCAACACTGAGCTATTTATGGAAAAACTGCTGCAGACAAGATAGGCAGGATCTCCAAAAATAGAATCACACTGAAAAGTAAGTAGTTATAAATGCTGATACATATGAAGCTACAGTATCAGAATATTTCGCTTTGTAAATTACAGAACTTGGGTCACAGCTTATTTACACATTTTAAAACTACAAACAAAAACTAGAAAACAACTTCTTTATGAGGATAGCATTTTAAGATCTGATTTAAAATTCTTTCCACCTTACAGACCAAGAAGTGAATGAGATATATAACCTTAAGGTTATACTAAAGAAACAGTGGCAAAAGCATTCTTATCTGCCATCAGAGGGAAAGAAGAGGGTCCTGAGAGGGTGAAAAAGGAACCAGAAATGGGATGAAGGAGACCATGAGAGGGGAGACAAGAGAAACACTAAGCTAGTTGGAAAGAAAGGCACTTGAAGGTCACAAGTATAACTTGAACTAGGCTTGTTTCCGAACAAATCAGAAAGCTATGAAGGATTTCTAATTTATGAATTTATTTGAAAAAAAATCTAGAAAATAAGTAACTGATGAAACAGAAAACATCAATTTCATATGTTCCAACAGCTTACACTATTAACTAGCATAAAATAACTTGGTTCATTTTATCTCTTCATTAAGAGTTAGACCTAATACCACAATAATGCACTTCTAACAACTTTTCCTATAGTAACCTCACATAGATGTCACCAGATATAAAGAGCATCACATTTTGCAAATAGAAGTGGACAAAGAAAATGTCACAACAGTGCACTTTCTAAAACATGAGAGTTTAACTATGGCCTAATACCAGTTTTCTTTCACTAGCATGCCATTAGGCAGCATCACCTGCCCATGCTTACAGGAAGGCCTGAGTTCAATTCCACCTCAGACCCTTAGCTTATAGCCCTGGGAAAGCTCTTTAATCTCTGGGAAGCTGAGCAGAGCCAGTTAGAGGGCACCATCATGCCTAGACTAGAGCACTGGATCAGGATTCGGGAAGACCAGAGTTCAAATCCAGCCTCAGATCCTAACCAGCTGGCTGACTGGGCAGGTTACTTAACCTCCATTTGCCTTAGTTTCTTCAACTGTAACATGGGGATAACAATACCATTTACATCACAGAGTTGTGGAGATCAAATGATAAATCTGTAAAGCATTTAGCATTGTGCATGGCACACCAGTCCATAAATACTTCTCCCATTCCATTCCTTTCCCCTTTGTAGCCTCAATTTCCTCACAGGAAAAGCAAGGATAATTAACAGCACTTACCTCTCAGGGTTATCGTGGGAATCAAATGAAAGACAGTATAAAAAGCATTTTGCAAACCTTAAAGTGAGCTATTATTATTATCATCATAGTCTACAGTAAAAAGACCAGACCACTCATTTTACCAAGAGTCAAGAGACCAAGTTTCTAATGCTATATTCTCCTCCTCCCCCGAGAGTCTTGGAGCATGAGCCCTATATCCTGATTGACAGCTACCTTATGCAAGCCATCCTTTCCAGAAAATCTCAGCTCCCATGTTTCATTTCATTCAGTAGGAGTTCACCAAAAAAGTCACATACTTTTTCTAATTAGAGTTACTGGACATAATGGTAAAGGAAATGCTTAGGACAAGCTAATCTCAATTTCAGCAAGGCTTTTGACAAAGTTTCTTCCAATAACCTCTAGATGAGAACAATGAATAGGTTAATAATAATAAGAAATTGGTGGCTTTTTAATTGGCTGTGATGTACAGTAGTTATGTACAGTAGTAGTACACTATGGAACCAAGGATAAGTCCCTTCACCCCTCAGAATCCCTGGCAGCTCTCCAAGGCTCCAAGTCTCAAGGGTTGATGCTGACCCACACTGGTAGAAGAATCTGTGGAGGTCCTTGCATGGGTCCAGACCAAAAACATCTATTGGTCAAACTCTGGGTTAAAGTCCATCTACAGACACTAGCTGAATAACTCTGGGCAAGTCACAAACTCTCTGGTCCTCAGTTTCTTTAGTGTAAAATAGAGATTGTATTAGATAATCTTTAAAGGTCCTTTCAGCTATAAATTACATGATATTTAATGGAGAGCTCTTTACTAGAATGCTCTGGGATCAGGCCTTAGGTCTCACCTTAGTCAATGACTTTAGCAACACTTTAGAGAAGATATATTTTATTATATCACACCCTAGTCAACACCTTGGATTCTCACCCTAGTCAATAATTTTAGCAACAATTTACAGAGGGTATATTTATTACATATGTCAATGACAAAGCAGGAAAGATCGTTAATACAACGGATGACTGAATCATTCAAAATAATTGCCAGCCATTACAGAAGTGCTTTGGCAATTTACCCATGGTCATTGAGCTGATGTCAAACGCAGGATATGAACCCAGATTTTTCCTGACCTGAAATCAAGTGTTCTTCCTACAGTCTTCCTACAGACTCCTAGGCAGTCTCTCAAAATGAAGAAGTCCCAAACCAACAAAATGGACATTTATTCCTGTTAATTTTAAGTACATGTATTCACTTCTTTTTTCAGTCATCTGAATAAGCAGAAAATGGGAGAAACTTAACAGCAGTCTGTATCGAACAGACCGGAGTGTTTTATTGCGCAAAAGCTCAATATAATACCAACAGCATCACAATATACTGAAAAAACAAAACAAATGCAACTTCAGAAGAACAGTGTCCCAATCAACGGAACTAACAAGTCCAGTGTATTCTGCTGATCTGACCACACTTAGGGTTGCACAGTCAGTCCTAAGCACCCCCTGTGAAGAGGCATGGAGTAAATCAGAATATGTCCCAGAAGGATCACCAGGATAGGAAGAGGGACTCTTAATCATGTCTCATGAGAATCAGTTGAAAGAACTGAAGTGTTTGGCATAATAAGAGACTGAGTGAGGATGACCAGTGTCCTCAAATACCTGAAGGCTTTCATCTGGAAAAATTAAGCCTTACTCTGCTTGGTTAAAGGGGAGAAAAGATCCACTGTCCTGCTCAAAAAACCTCCCCACTGTCTTGAATACAATGTTAAACTCTCCAGTAGCCTAATATATACATACCCACACCTTCCAAGGGCCTGTCCCAGCCTGCCTTGGTAATCTTCTTCTTCTTCTCCTTCTCCTCTCCAAACCCAGCCCAATCCTGCAGGCCCCCCAAAGCATTCCCTTGGCAACTTTCTTGCTAAGCTCCCAATGCATTTCTGTGGCACTGATGCAGAAGGGGAAGTCACTGAAATAAGAGTTAAAGCCACAGCCACAATCAGAAATAAGCAAAGGCAATCCCAAAGAAGCAGGAGGTCCCATAGTTTGAGAAACCACAAAAATAGTGGTTCACAAAATTCCTAAAATTACATCTATGGCCTAAATACACCTATGCAAAAATGCTTATAGAATAGGTTCAATTAAGGAATTTACCAATGTGACTCTTCTACAACTCATCTGACAGAGCTGCTGCTGTTTAGTAAGTAGCAAGGATGAAGAAAATCTAGTCTTCAAGTAGGATCTTAAGTTTAGCATCAGAAGCACTGGCTTCTTCCCAGTTTTATACATGAGGAGACTGAAAAGGTCGGTGGCAACACTGCCACACCATTCCAAAGGCAGTCTTCAAATCTAGGCCTTTGACCAGTCAATACTCTCTTCTTTTCCAGCTCTAAGATCATCCAGTCCCTAGCTTACTTTGCTCCCTTCCCCTTCCACTCTGCCCTTCTCCACCTATTAACACTTTTCTTTTTCCTACCGTTAGTGCACTCCCCGCCCCAATTCCCTTTCGGTTATTCTCTCCAGGAGGCAGTAAAGGGTACACAGCACATGGCCAGAGAGCTGGCCTCAAAGCCAGGAAAGCCTTGATTCAGAACCACCTCGGACATCTCCAGGCTTTAGGATACTCGTGGGCAGGTTTTTTCACTCTCAGTGCTGTAACGCAACGCTGTACAACTTTTTAAGTCACAGAGAGGATGAATAGGAGTTTGCTCCTCAGGAAGGTTTCCTTGGACCAACAAAACCACAGGCTCACTCCCCATTGCAAGGTGCTTATGGGTGTACATTTGTTCCTCCCAAAAGAATGTAAGCTCCTCGCAGACAGGAATTGTTTTATGTCTGTTTTTGGATCTCTGTTTCTGCACCACCTGGTGTATGACAACTAAGAAATACCTGCTGACTGACTAACACTCACTCAACTTTTCATACTCTCAGAAACTTAGATCCCCCAGGAGGAGGTGCAGGCACCTACCCAATGCCCCTCTGTGCCCCCTGCAGACTACCTCGACGACATCAATACTCAGCAAGTTCTCTGGATTTGGGGATCCTGCTTTCCAGGTCCCAGCTTTTGAAATTCCTGACTACAACCTTTCATCTTTGCACAGAATCCCAACTTTAGAGCCAAAAGGGCCTCAGAACTTCCAGCACAAGCCTTCATTTTCCAGAGGAGGTGACAGGACTTGCCAGAGAGCACCAGTGAGAGCAAGAGCTAGAGGCAGGTGAGAATTCAGGTCCTCTGAGGAGTCGGGACCTCGTCAACACTGTGCTTTTCCAGCTCTCTTTGGACACTTCACTCCTAAAACTATTCCTTGTCCTCCTCCTGACCTCCTATCATTTCCACACCCTCCCTGTTCTCCCAAGTTGTCCATCACCCTGCTCTGGCCTCACTTGCCTCTCTGTGAGTTCAGTAGCTGTCCTTTATGCCAGGTTCCTTTCCATCTCTGATTGTCATTGGGGCTCTGCAAAGGGTACAAGACGAAAAGGTTGGCTGTCTCCCCCTCCCCCGCAATCTTCCTCACATGCTTCAATATGCTTGGTGCACTTTAAATTTGTCATCTAGGTTACCTTAATGTCACAGCTGGGCCATCACTGATGAAATATTTCCCCTGAGTAACTATTATACTGCCCACTAGAAGTTTAAACTTTTCTTAAAGACAAATGCATCTCCCTCCCTCTCTTTCCATCATCCTTAGCTCCAGTCCGTAATGATAAAATGGGTCTCTTCTTTACCTTGATCCTATCCCTGCAGGTCTCCAGAGCCTGACATACATCCTACCCTCTCCTTCCACCCCCTCACATGCCCACACACACACTCTCTTTCATCTTCAAATGTCTCTTCTACTGGTTTGCTCTCCCAACAAATATAACCAAGGCTATAGTTGTCCAATCATGGTTGTGTCCAACTCTTCATGACCCCATTTGAGGTTTTCTTGGCAAAGACACTGGAGTGGTCTGCCATTTCTTTTTCCAGCTCATTTTACAGATGAGGAAACAGAGGCAAACATGGTAAAGTGACTTGCCCAGAGTCACACAGCTATTAAGTGTCTGAGGCTCCATGTGAACTCATGTCCTCCTGACTCCCAGATCATCATTCTATCCACTGCACTACCTAGCCAGGCTACATCCTCTTAAAAATCTTCATTTGACCCTACTATACCTCCCAACTGCCACCAAATCTCTCTACTTCTCACAGCCAAATTCATTGAAAGAAAAAGAAAAGGGGAAAAAAAAACACCAGCAATCTACACTCACTGCCTCTATTTACTCCCCTTCAAAGCATTTCTTAATCCCTGCAGCCTGGTTCTAACCCCACCACATGAAAAATTCTGTCCTCTATTTCCAATCACCTCTTCACTTTTCAGTCCTCATCCTTCTTTTCTTCTTTGTAATTCCTAGAAAATTTCCTCCCTTTACTTTCTTTTTTTATTCTGAATTTAAGAAATAAACCAAGCATTTCCATAAAAAAGTAGAATAGAAAAAAGAGGATTGCACATGAAACTGCAAATCTATTATGTACAACATGGTTTTCCTTTTAAATATATAACATATTACCACGTAACTTCCATCATGGCTAGCAACAGACACAAAACCACCCCCTATACTTTCAAGACACTGTTCTTCTCAAGTGTACTTGGGGTTCTGGATCAAGTCTTCTCTCTCTAGGTGACTTTATCAGCTCTCTACCCTAAGGACTTCCAAATCTGCACATCAATCATACTTTACCTCAAACTCCAGTTTTCCATCACTAAGAGTCATACATCTCTATCATCTCAAATTCAAATTCCAAATTGGAACTCAGTACCTTTCCCCCAAACCTATCCTTATACCTTAACTTCCCCATGCATCTAGAACCAGAATCTCTGCAGTCAATCAGGTTCCCAATATCAGTACTCTTTACCATTCCCTACTCTGTATAGTCAAACAATTATCAAGTATTTGTGATCTGATTCTGTGATCTCTGATCCGGCAATCCCTTCTCTCTATTCATAAAGCCACATTAGCTCAGTGCTTCCTCGCTTCTAATAGAGAGTTCTAATTGGTCTCTAGGCTTCCAATCTAGCCTTTATACAACTGCTAAAATAACCTTTCTAAAACAAACAAAAAAACCTGACTATTGCTTTCCTACTTGGGAAGCTTCAGTGATAGTACAATCTTTCTGGAAAGTAATTTGGAATTATTCTCCCAAAATCACTAACTGTACCCTCTGACCCAGTAATACTTCCATTAGGCATAAATGCCAAGGAAGTCAGACCAAAACAGACACATACATAACTAAAAAAAAAAAAATCCAATCCTTTTTGTTACAGCATGGCAAAGAAGAATTCAGAGAAACCAGAGCAGATTTGCATGAACTGACAAAGTCAAATTAGTCATATCAGAGAACAATGTAAAAGATTACTCAATGGCTTAAAAGAAAATAACTGAAAGAATGTGTAACCCCGATCACTGCACTGACAATGATGATTTCAGTAGACTTAGTAGGAAGCCTGCCCCCCACCCCCCACCTACCAGGTGCAGAATGATGGACTGAGGAGACATAATAAGACAGACGCTGCCAACATGGCCAATGTTTTAATTTGTTTTACTCTACATATTTCCAAGGGGGGGGGGCAGCACAGCACAGTAGTGAGAGATGTAAAGCAAAAGAAAAGAACCATCAGTAACATTGAAAAATAAAGTTATGAGAGAGACAAAGTAAGAGGGCTCTTATTAGTAGCGATTAAACAGTACACACTTTGAAAAACTGTACAAAGTCAAGTTCACAGTTTCATATATGACTTTCTTTGGTTCTCTGTAGACTGACATGTTTCTGCTTGTTGATGATTAAGTTTATAGTCAAAAAGAATTAAACACACACACACACAGACCATCAAGGCCTCGATATTGCTTCAAGGCTAAAATGTCAGTTCCTTTGCTGGGCACATTGATCCCTTCCCTGGTAGATCAAGTCAGCATTCCCAGGTCCAAATGTAATGGTAATTTAAATGGGAAGATCTTTCCCATTCATTAATAGGCCCATGTCACCTGCCTAGGTCACATGTAAGACTGAGTCACATGAGTCTGTGGAGGGAGAAGTTTGCTGAAGGGGTACAGCAGGAAGGGTGGAACAAGAGGAGGCAGAACTAGGGCAGAGCTGAGAAAAAATATGGTCATGACAGCAGTCAGAGCTAGGAAGGGTGCAGGCAAACAGGCAGCTGGCTAGCATGAGTGAAAGAGCTTGTTTGAGATTTTGTTTAAGAGGGCCTGTTTGTAATTTGTTTAAGGGAGCTGGTCTGCTGGAAGCCTAGCATGGGGAAGGGCTGGGGATGTTGTCCTCTGCATTGTTTTTGCGTATAGATGTTTGTAGGATTTGGCTTTCTGGTGTCTAAATAAATGTTTTGGTTCTGTTTTCTACATATAGAGTATGTTATACTTAGATTCAGAATTGCGCTGGGATATTCACAGCTGTTGTAGGTGCTACGAATATCACACTGGCACTACACCAACTCATAGTCTACTCTCCCTGGCCCACTCCTCCCAGTGTGCAGACCATGAACTAGAACTTTCCTCTGGACCCCTGCACAGTTCATCCTCAGAATCCTCAACCACATTCAAGTCTCCATTGGAGCATCCCCTCTTCCATGAAACCTCTGTATAAACTGCTTTTTTCACATCCCTATCTTTTTCAAATGAATGGGAATCTATCTACCTGCCCCTTTCCCCAACAGATCCCTACCCTTGTAGGAAAGTACAATTAAACAAAACACAACGGCCACGTCTGACAAATACCTTATTCTGTCAATACAGGGTGTTCAAAAAACTTTAATAGTTTAAAACTGCACTAAGATTTTTAGGATACACTGGACATGTAAGAGGCAGGTAACACATCTCCTTCTCAGGCCTCAGAAGCAATGATAAAAATCATCAGTTTTCTTCTGATCCCTCAGCTATTAAATGGCATCTCAGTTCTAATTTCCTTCAAATTTGCCCAGCTGCGCACATATTATTCCCTCCCTGTAGAATGAATGTAAAGCTCAGATGAGGATCATTGTCTTGAATCCAGTATGTTCAATAAATGTTTTTAATTTAGTAACTCCAAGGTGAATGTGCTTTTAAAATGCAAATGAACAGGTCTTCCTTTTGTAACACCTAGAAGAAGGATTTAAGTCAGGAGCCAGAAAGAGCCAATGGTTACTCACCTCGCTGAAACTCCTAGCTCCGAAAGAATTCCATTCTCTCACTTAACAAACATCTCCTAAACCGAACTCTGTACAAGACACTTGATGTTCATTCATCCCCTTTCTTCTCTGGCTCCTTTCTAAGAGCCTTTATGTAATACTCCAGAAGAGGAAAGCACTTCACAAATATTATCTCATTTGATCCTCACAACAACCCTGGAAACCCCCTATTCTTATCCTCTTTTTACACATGAGAAAAGGCAGCTGAAGTGACTTGTCCCAGGTCACACATCCTAAGTATCTTAGGTAGCAAATTAACTCAAGTCTTCCTGACTCCAGGCCCAGCACTCCATCCATCCACTCTGCCACCTCTGGTATCATCATCTTCACCTCCTCTCCCAAAAATAGCACAGATGACAGAATCAGTGTTTTGCACTAAAAATCCTTCTCTTCAAATGAATGGCTGACTTGCTCATTTTCCTGTTGGCCTCTTGATAACTTCCAAAAAATTAAGGTGGAAGGTGATTTCACTCCCTCTTTAGACCCCAAGAAAGCTTCCCTTCAGGTGACAAAGATGCTAAAGGTTCTCATATAAGCATATAAATCATATCAACAGCTACAGAGGGGGGAAAAATAAGGGTAAAGTGAAGAAACAAGGAATATTTAAGAGTAGAAAAGACAGTCCAATACTATATATACTTCTCAATATCCAATTATGAGTTTCCAAATGTCCAAAGCAAATTATCAAATGCAGAGGTTTTTTTTAATTTTTCAGTTCAGACATGTATTAAGCACCTACTATGTGGGCGGGGGGGGGGGGAGAAGAAGTACCCCAGGTTTTGCCCCTGCAACAACTAATCGATGATTAGGGGCTGAAAAGGTACCAAACAGATCAAGAAGCTGCCACTGAAAGGTACTTTCTGACATGCTCAGCACCTGAACTCCTGGTACAGTAGAATAAAGGAGTGATGTTACAAAACAGAATAAATGAGGATACTTGACAAAAGAAATTCTTAGAAGATGAGAACTGGGAGAAAGGAGAGAGGAGTAAAGGGAGTTAGACACAAAAAGATCAAACAACAAAAGGCTAGACTCAACCTCCAAAGTCAATCCCTCCACTGGTTTTCATTTACAAAAGGAGGGCCAGGCCCAGACTGGGAGGAGACCGGAGTCTAATCCTGGTTCTGACTTCAAGATCAAGAATATCTGGCTTCACATTCCAGCTTCCCTCCTTAGCTTGCCCATTCCCTGACTCCCCGATTCCTGAAGGTGGCAGTGACTGGAAGCAGGGGATTCACAAACCTCAACCATGTTTTTTTCAAACTGTGGGAGGTACTAAACAGAAGCTCACAAACATGTACTGAAAAGAGATGAATGAAGGGTAAGTTGAGGGAAGAACAACAAGAAATTACTAGATATACTATGGAAAAAAACGGTTGTAACCAGATCATTTCCTCCTCCTGTCCCAACCCCCCATGTTTCAACTGAGCTGATGTTTCTGAATAAATCCCCAAGACTAGCTCTCTATGATTAGATGAGGCTTGAAGACTCAGTCAATTTGTATTTGGAGGGAGGTGGGACCAACAGGCCCCACCCCCATCTTCTTTGGCCAAAGCATCCTCCTGGATTGTTGAGGATTCATTTTTCAGAGCTGTCTGATTTTTCGTGACCCCACCTGGGGTTTTCCTGGCAGAGATATTGGAATGGTTTGCCATTTCCTTGTCCAGCTCATTTTACAGATGAGGAAACCAAGACAAACAGGGTAAAGTGACTTGCACAGGGTCACAACACAGCTAGTAAGGTGAGTCTGGCTGACACTCCTGCTCTGCCCAGCTGCCCATATCTCCCTGAAGCATTTCTGGAACTCAGCTGGGCTCCCCCGGGCATGTTTCTTAGGGCTTCTCTGTTCCTTGGTCCTGTGAAGGCAGCAAGAGGTACCTATAGAGGAATGGCCATTGAGCCTGAAAACAACATCTACATTCCGACTCTAGAGGGCGGAAAAGCGTTTGCTCCCTCTTCAGAATTCTGGGGTACACCTATGGTGGGTACACACACAGCAGCTACAGCAATGCACATCTAGGTGAATCAAAGTCAGAATCTCAGGGCCCCAAGTGCTTTGTTGGGGATTTTTTCCTGACCCTAGGATGGATGACTCCAGTTTGGGGAGGTAACTTTAGTGAATCTGAGATGTCAGGAGCTCCTAGCTCTACTGAGTGAGGGGAGTGCTTAGGAAAACTACTACAGCCTTCTTGGGAGAAGAAGACCCTCACAGAAGGATGGCCTAACTTGGTCTAGCTTGCCAGGAGAACCTGACCTTTAAAAATAATGGAAACAGGAGGTAAAGCTGAAATGCCTTTTCAACAGGCCCATATAATGTCCTGTGTTTTAAATATCAACCTCCAAGGAAAGTTTTACAGATGGTCGGTGATACTAATTCGTGTCTTTGTCAATATACATCTACATGTCTTTTGTGTGGAGAAAATAACTATCCTATCCCTAACATTGTTAACTGAGTATTCTACTATTATGTCTTGGGAAGACCCTGGACATGGGCCAAAGACAACTAGAAGAACAGGCTTTCCCAGGACTGAACCCAAGCTCAGCAGGTATGGGCCTAGAGCTAAGGATCTCTTAGTGAGAGAGGGAGAAGACCCCAAGGCCCTAGGGCCCAGAGTGTCTATGATTTGCACATGTATTAATTCCTTCATTTGTCATTATTAACATGATGGTTCTAAAACATGATTTGTCTTTTAACACTTCACTTGGTAGCTCCCCAGAAAGAACATCTTTATAAAACATTTTTAACCAGGTTAATAGCATTACGTATGTCACTATCATGAACAAGTTAGAAAAACCAAAGATCATGAAGCAGTTTTGCTTACAACTGAATTAACTTCTGAACACACTGAAGGGTTTGCTAATATGGCAAATATTTTGTTAAAAACCCCAAAGGAAAGCTCCAGGAACTGGTATTTTTGTTCTCTCTCAATACTAATTTAAACAGAGAGTGTGGGTGTAAGAAGATTATACACTTGTTAAAGGGTTATTTATTGCTCCATTTGTTTGTACACAAAATTAGACTTTTTCCTTCCCATTTTTACACAGAGTACACAAGAAAAGTACACTGTACAGCTAAGCATTTTCACAACATACTGCCATTAATATCATAAGTAATCTTCCTGACAACATCAATGTACCCAGTTTTGACAGGGTCCACTTGAGAACACTCATTACAGCATTGTTGGAACTTACACCCCCACCCCAAATGGTCTTTCTTGAATAATGAATTAACAATTTTTGGCAAGATACATATATAAATCAAGAAGTCAGCATTAACAGTTCAGTCTCAGCCTGGAGCCAGTACTCTGGTAGTACAAAAGCCAGGGCTGTCCTGGGATCTCAATATTTCTAATCACTGATTTTGCTAATCACATGGGAAGTTTGTCAAATTCAAGGATGAAGTTGGAAGGGATAAATGGAACATCAGGTGACATATCCAAAAAGATATCAATAAGCTGGAACAACAAAATGTAGTAAGCATATAAACTCCTGTACTTTAGTTAATTAAAAAAATAATACACACATACCCAACTACAGGATTGGAAGATAATGTCAAAATGACTTTATGGGCAGTGTTGTGTTAAAAAACCACTTACTACTTGTGTGCAAGTTATTTAACATCACCCAGGCTTCAGTTCCCTCTCCTCTAAAACAGGAGAGCAGTAGAGGGGAAGGGAGGGGTGGAACTAGGTGGTCTCAGAGGTCCTTTCCAGCTCAGTATTGACAATCCCATGTGACAGTTGGCCAAAAGTATAAGCAGGGCTACATGGCTAGAGAGTGACAACTTAGGGATAATGAAGGGACCTGTAATTTCATTTGTATTCAGAACTTCAACTGAGGAAACTCTCTCCCAAAGTAGGCTGCCATCTTCCCTTCACCATGCCCAGAGCACTGAGAATGCAAATATTATACTGGTCACCTTGGCCTGGAGGCCAGTTCTCTTAAGCCACTATACTGTGCAGCCTTAAAACTTTAGGCTACATTAAAAGACTAATTATATTAAATATAATGTGTTAATTATATTAAAATGTAATTGTTTAAGTTAAAATGTTTATTAATTACCTTCAACTACCACAAAACTCCCCCAAAATTCCCATTTAATTTCTTACATCAACCAGCAAGATGGGGGAAACCGAGATGGGGGAAAGCCGAGATGTGAAAGAGTTAACTGTAAAATGGACCTTTCATGTTACTCTCCTCCCCCCAGTTAAAGTGCAAACAAAAGGCCCTGAATGTAAGGACTATCTAACTTCAATTCTCTGTATTCCCCAAGATACAGTAAGCATAATGGAAGGTACACAGCAAAATCACCCTATCCCAGCGCTTCTTGAACAGTGGCTCTCAACCACATATGGAGTTTGAAGGGGTCTCAAATGGAAAAGTTTAAGAAGCCCTGCCTACTCAACACAATCTACCCTTCAAAATGGGTCTCAAACTTGGGCTCACACTATGTCAGTGTCTCAGCACCATCCAAGGTTCTTAAGGCCAACCTCAAACACCATATCCTCCACAACACATTCTCTGATCCCAGCAGTACGGGAGCTCTCCCCTCATCCGATCTCACATGGAGAATACTACTTTATACTCAGAAAAGCATAGAATTTAGGATTTGGAATGGACCTTAGATCCAGCCCATAGAGGAGAGGAATGCTTGCTATAGACACAATCCATGGCTATTCGGAGCCTCTGTGAGGAGATCTCTAAGGAGAGGTAGCAGCTCATGTGACTCTGGGACAGTTCTCTTTATTGGGTGACACCTAGCCTCTAGGGGCTCTTCTGCAGCTTTTGCTACTCTAGTCCAGCTTCACAGGACAACCCCTCAAAAACTTGCAAACAGCTATCACGCACTCCCATTCTGGGCTAAACATGCCCAGTGCCTTCAACTGACCCTAAGCAATAGATTTGGTCTCAATCTTGATAAATGTCCTTCTCAAACCACAGTGCCCCAAACTAAAAACAATGTTACAGATGAAGAATGAACAAGGGAAAGCAGAGTGCAGATGATCCTATCCTTATTCCCAGAAGGCTAGGCCAAGTCCACATCAGAATTTTGGATGCCACATTAAAGGCTGGTTCATATTGTGCTTGTCTACTAACATTCTCAGCTCTTTTTCAGAAAAGTGCTGCCTATCCATGTCCTTCCAACTTATCCTTGTGAAGTTGATGTCTTGTACCCAAACCAATCAGTGAACAAGATTTCACTAAGTAGTGTAAGCCAGGTTGTTATCTCCAAGCTCACATAATAGCAGAAATGACACATAAATAACTAGGCATATACAAGAACTGTGTGAATATACAGGAGAGACTCTGGAGGGAGGAGAGGCCTCCTGCAGGAGATGGAATTCAAGCTGAATCTTGAAGAAGGCCAGGTAAAGTAAGATGCAAAAGGTAAAGGGGCAAAGTATGGGGGGGGGGGGGGGGTGCGTGCCCTGAGACAGTCAAATGTAAAGGCCCACAGACCAGAAGTGGAGAAGCAGGCTGCTGCAGCTGGATCATGAACTATGTGGAGGTGAAGAAGACCTGAGGGGAGGAGGAGGTCAGGTTATGAAGAGTTTTCAAGACTAGATGACCTTGTTTTTTGGTTTTTTTTTTTACATACTAAAGGGATCCCAGGGAATAGGGAATCATGAATTTTATTCCACAGGAAATAGAAAATGGATGACATGATCAGTTATGCCTTAAGAAAATGCACTTTGTCAGCTGAGTACAGGATGGATGGGAATGGAACAGACAAAAAGAATCATGCCCCATAAGTTTAATCTCTCATTATGTGGCCTTATGTCCAGAAATAAATATTAATTATAAAATTGTGCATTAATGAAATTAATAAATAAGTTATTATTAAATTAATTTTAAATTTAATAATAATTAATTTAAGCTAAATCAAAAATTAATTAATTAATTAATGGGTTCAATACATATTCCCCTTATTTACTTGAAAGGCATTCTGGGGCAACACAGAGTCAGCCTCCAAGTTAGAAAGACCTGACTTTAAGTCCTTCTCTGCCACTAGATGCTTTGCAACTCTGTGCAACTCACCTTAACTTCTCAGTACATTTCAGGACAGGTACCATCTGCCACTAAATGAATACTTTTACAGAAAGAACCTGAAAAAGGTCCAATTTCTGAATGTGTCCCCACAACATGAGGTCACCAAAGCAGACCAACCTGAGGTCTGCCCTGCCCCTGCAGAGTTCCTGGAAAGTGCCCTGCTCCCACCATCTGTCATCAATTCAATCATTACTAAACCTATTTCTGTTCTGTTAGAGTTACTTTAATCAGTTATCTTAAAAATTCCATTATAAAGAAACAGGCACACTTTTCTAATGGGTAGGAAACTTGGTTGAATAAAAACTATTTTTTTAGAAGAGGCACTGACTCAGGTTAGAAACATTCTTTATCCTCAGATTTTCTTGTTAACAGAATGTGGCCCAAAAGTTTCACATTTTTGCCTTTGTAAGAAATTCCCATCTACAGTGATTCACTCCAAAATAGTGGGCATCAAGGAAAGCTGCATGAACGAAACATGAATCTATTTAAAAGTATAGACAAGCTGCTGAACTTAAATCGATGTGAGATTTTCACACGAGAAACTAAACTGAAGAAATCACAAGTCTGGGAAAAAAAATAACTGGACTGCCTGTGTCAAAAACCGAACAGGTGGAAAGGATCTCAGAATTCCTCCAGTCTAACATGCCCTCTCACCTCTTAAAGATGAGGAAACTGAGGCCCAGAAGTACTAAGGCTTTACTATCAAGGTTCCATGGATAAAAAATGTCAGAAAAGGCAGGATTCAAACCCAGACTCCTCTGAATCAAAATCCAGTAATTTTCCACTAGACCACAAAAGTACATCATAAAAGGCCTATGAAAATGAGTTGTTACTATAACAATTACTGTATTTCAAATTGCTTAGTGAGGAATTAGGCTAGAATTAATAGTGATACAACTTTCAAATCTCCACCTATAGCACACAGTAGCTTTTATCAATCAGACAAAATCAAAAACCCAGGCATATGAGCCTAGCAAAAAGACCAAAAGCCTGAGTCTTTCAGAAAACACAGGTCAGAAGCTCTATTTTGTAAAATTTTGAAAAGGGATATGAAGAAATAAATCACACATATATAAATATGCACAAAACGAAGATCTCTTTCCCTTTCAACTTCAGATAAATTTTAAATTAGACAGATTCTTAAAAGTGAAACACTTGACTTTCCTTGCCTGCCTCTTCCCAGCTTATATACAATGTCTGATACTTAATAAATACTTGCTGAGATAACTTTGGAAGGCAAAGTAAGTTTTAAATAGTCCTAACAAACAATAGCAGAAAACCTTCTCAGCACCAGTAGCTTTCAGTAATGAACCAGGAGCAAAGTTCAAATTCAGTTCATCACAGAACCTTTTTCAACATCATGTTCTTCATCTGTAAAATCAAAAGAATTATATTAGACTGATATCTAAGGTGCCTTTCATACTATCAAATTTCTAATCTCTTTGAGCTAAAGGTTTTAAAATTGAGTTCAGAATTCTAAAGGTATCTCTCCCTCTCAACTTCACCATATCTGTAACAGCTTAAAGCAGATCTAATTTGGGCCAAGAGTAACCTAAACCAGATTCTAAGCCTCACATTGGCTGCTTTAATAAAGTTAGAGAAACAAACTTTCCTAATGCCCCCACTTTTACTGCCTGGCCCTTCTTTCAACATGTGCACATCTTAAGAGTAGTGACAGAATACAGTGGAAAGCAGGAATGATTGCTCAGGTGCAGGTAGTGAAGCACGAAAAGAACCTACAATACAAACCAACTGAATGAGCCTCCCTGACAGTGTGGACAGGCATCATCTTCCAGAACACCCCCCAAAAACCCCATTTACAAACCTCAAAGGGAGATTATGAAAATCTTCCTAGGCAGCAACACTGGGAGAGTAAGTAAATCACTCAGATCCTGCCCTCTACATTTCTTTCAACGGGCCCAACTTTTAGCCACTGAATTGACACTAGCAGTTTCTACCACTGCTAAGCAGGAAAAGAAGGAAGAAATGATAACTGGAATAAAGCCACTCAATTCTGCTTATTAGCAACTTGGCTATAAAAAAGTACAGTGGATAACTATTAGACAAACTAGCATACTAAATTCACCTAAGAGTCCTTGCTGCAAAATAATGCAGATCATAGGATCATAGATTTGGAATTGGAAGACGTTCCTCATTTTACAGATGAGGAAACTGAGGGCCCAAGAGGTTAAGTGACTTGCTCAGGGTCACACAAGTAAGGAAGAGCCAGATGCAAACTCAAGTTTGTATTACAATTGACTACAAATCCACTACCCTTTCCATGGTTATCATGTTGCCTTCTAAATAATGAGTGGCATCAACATAGCAACTAAAAGTCTGTAAGGGGTTTCTGTGCATTATCTCAGCTCCTACATTTTATAGAAGAGAAAAATGAAGCTGAGACAGGTTAAGTGACACAATGGAAGATGTCTGAGATAAGACTGTAACCCAGGTCTTCCGGACCCCCATATCCAAGGAAACCTTTTTTAAAGGAAAAAACTGGAATAAATAATCACAAAAATTATCTTACCTTTCTTTTTGCAATTAATTTTAAATATAAAACAGAAAAAGCCTAACATAATTACATAAGTTAAGAACACTTGCCAACTGAAGCCATTTCAACAAACCCAACACACTGAGTTTCTAGTAACATCTTCAGAAGTCAACTGGTTTTGACCAAACTTATATCCTGCAAGACAATAAGGAACTACAAACCATAATTCAGGCAAAATAGCATACAATATGCTATGTGGGCATTATCTCCTGTACTTACAAAGACCAAAGAAACTGATGGGAGACAAAAAGAAAGGCTCAGTATTCCATCTTTAAAAAAGAAAAGGAGTGTATTATCTGTAAGGTTCACATTATGTTTAAAAAAAACCCTCCCTTATGCAAACTCTTCAGTTATAGATAAATAACCTCAGGTTTATACTTCACAAATGCTAATAAGAATGTTAAGTGTCAAGGGACAAAGCAAACAACTTCACCACACTCTGCTTTTACTGTAGACAGGATTTGGCATGCAATGTATCTAAATCCACAAAATGATTGAGCACTCATAGGCTTTGTTTTAAACTCATGCTTTGTTACAGACATCCTATTTATTGTCCCAAAGAAAAAAACCGTGAAAGACAAATAACCTCACGTGCTGTTTGTAGAGCAACATTTTAACAAAAACAATAAATTAGCTCATCCTCATCTGATGCTTTTAAATCCTACCAAAAATAAGGAAAGCAAGTGCTGAAGAGATGCAATGCAATCAATTATATTACAAAATTATAAATATAACTAAAAATGACAAGCTGTATCTAGTAAGTTAATACCCTAAATAAATTGGAAATTTCAGGTAGAAAGGAAAAAATATTAAGTCTGTTAAAAGTATGATAGCAGGGGAAAATTTCACAAGATTTTTTTAAAAGGTGAATTCATTTTCAATATTTCCTCCAAATTTTACTTTAATATAAATTGTAATTATATTTTCATAGGCAAAATCCCAGGAAAAAAGTTTCAAATTAATAAATAAGAACTTTATACTTAAGAAACGAAAGGAGATGGGTGGAGAAATCAAATTATTGGTTACTGAAACAAGTTACCACTCTTTTTTAAACAGTAAATCTGAACACTATTATTCCTTTATACCCTGGTCTTAGGGGAAAATGTCCAGAGATCCTTAGTACCCAGTCCCTAATTCTCCCCTATCTGGCTGGGGTTCTCCTTTCTTTATTGTAAACTTTTCTTTTAAGGGATCTGTGTAATTCACAATCACCAAGCACTATTAAGCACTTTAGTAGGTGTCAAGCCCTATGGTAGGCACTTTGTGGAAAGGTCAGAACTGCAGCTTCACAAGGTAGTTCGTGCAGTTCATACTGGGAAAAGAAAGAAGTATCTCAGCCATGATAAAACCTGACCAGTGGTTACATAGATTAGGGGGGAACCTCCTACCTGGGTGACCCAGTCCACTCTGGGGTAGCTTTAAAGTTATAAAGAGCTTCCTGATGCCAATATGGGCCTCTTGACAATTTCCAGTCACTGATGCTACTTCTTTCCTCCAAAGCCAAACTGAACATGCCTGTCTAGGCCCTCCTCTCCCAATCGGGCCCTCAGTTGTCTTACACCATCAGGTGCTGCAGGATCTTCTCCCCAGACTCACTGATGCTCTATGAGACTCAAAGGCCTTGACTAACCTCGATGCTATCTTCTTGATGTTCTCCAGTTTGGCCATTAAAATCCACAATTATTTAATTCCTACCACAGCCAGAAGCTGGATATAAAAAGACGAAAAAGAAACAGTCCCTGCCATGAGAGGCTTACATGAGGTATGGGGGCACATATAGTGAATGTTAATAATGTTACTAAGCACTTTCTCTAGTCTTTTCTCAATCTTACTCTTCCTTGACCTCCTGGAAGGTTTTGACACCTTCTACCACCTCTCGGTTCTCCTACCTACCTGACCACTCCTCAGTTTATGGTTTTTTATCCCTGGCACATTCACCAGTCCAGAGGGTCTCCCATCTCATCATTTCCCCTAAGTTCAACTCTCTTTTATGCAGATGATTCCCAGATCTTCCAATCCAGCCCTACCCCGCCCCCCCAGAGCTCCAGGCCCTCATCACCAACTGCCTCAGGGACATTTCAAACTAGGTGACTTAGTCACCCCAAACTCACCGTGTTCAAAACAGAACCCCACCCACCCCACCCCCACCTACACACCCTCCCTGCTTCCAAACTCCCTCAGGGTTAGCAAGGGCATCCTCCTCCTCCTCCCAGTCACCCAGACCAGCAACCTTGGGTTATCCTCCAGGCCTCTCTCATACCTCCCCAACTTGTTTTTCTGTATTTCCTTCTCTTTCCTCATTGCCCACCACCACCCTGGGGCAGGCTCCCATTCACCTCCAAATACAGCTTTCTCATTGGTTGCTGCCATTTTCCTACAACAGAGCTCTGACCCTGGAAGCCCCTACTCAATAAAAACCACTGGTTTCCTATTACCAATAAGATCAGATAGAACATCCTGTTTGGCATTTAAGGCCCTTCCTAAGCTAGCGCTTTCTAGCCTTCTACACTTTGCTTTCCTCCACATGCTCCCAATCCAGCTACACCAGTTTACTAGCTGTTCCTCAAAAAGCACAATCCTATCGCCAGTCCTCATACCTTTGCACTGGCTGTTCCCCCACGCCTAGAGAACAGTTCTTTCTGGCTTCCTTCAAGACTCAGCTCCAATCTCCTAAAACGACTTCATCTGTTTGTCTCCCAGCCTGCTCAATTCGCTCGGCCTTTATCTGGTCCACAAATTTTTTCAACATACTGTCTTCCCCATTATAATGTGAGCTCCTTTTGTATGAAAGGGTTGTTTTTACCTGGCTTTGTATCCTAATGTTTAGGGATTCTTTGACTGTGCCTGGCACACAGTCGACAGATATGATCGTTAACAAATGCTTGCTCTCTGACTACCAGGGAACAATGTTAAAAACTGGAGACAGAAATACGAGTAGAAAGAAGATGGTTTCTGCCCTCAAGGAGTTTATATTCTAATCTGGGAAGCTATCACATAAAGGGGAATTGAAGGGGGGGGTGAGAGGGAGGGCACATAACCACAAGGTAGCATGGTTAGAAAATGGTAAGACTATATAAAATATATACAAGGGGGGTGGGGAGAATGAGGAAAGCTTTAATCTGGGTCACATGTGAGCTGAGGCTTAAAAGAAAGCTATTATGAAGAGGAGGTGAGGGGGAGCATTCCAGCTACACTAGACAGTGGTGTCAGTGAGATCTGGATTTAGACATACTGGTAATAGGGAGCCAGTGGAGATCATTAAGCAGGGAGTGACAAATTTTAACTTGTTATTTCAATGAGCAGTAATTGGTTATGTGTACCAACAAAGAATTCTTCCTCCTGCATTTACGTACACAATTATCACTTGTTTTGAAACTTGTCAAAAAATATTATCCCCTTTCAAAAAAAAAAAAAACCACCCTAATATTCTGCAGAAAAAAATTCAGTAAGAGACTAAAGAAGTTCAATGAGAGGGTGAGGACATACCCAGACTTAGATAAGACACGAACTGTATGTGGGTTTCAATTTAAAAATATGTGATGAGATTACTGTGAGAGTCTTAATTCACTAAGTCTGTCAGAAAAGTAAAGGTGTGCTTTATTACTTTACATTGTTTTGGAAATCTAGTTTTTGGACAAATTTAAAGTACTACATAAATGTGAATTATTATTTAGTATTAGACAGTGGAAAAGATTTTCTACTCTAACCTCCTCATTTAATTCAGGAGGAAACTCCCCCAAGGTTACACAGCAAGTGCAGAACCAAAAATAGACAGCCTCTTAATTTCTCATATGCAGCATCAACCCAATTTTAACCCTAACTAGTAGCTGGCATCCCCACATATTACTAACAAATCCACAATTCCCAGAAGGTTGAGTAAGGAAAAATTAGAACCCAATTTCAATATAAGGAGCAAAAGATATAAAACATGACCTTGCTTAATGATGCTGCTTTTGCTGGCAAATTGTTTTAAACGACACAAGAATTAGCACCCAAGCAAGACCTAAATGATCCCTTCAAATAACACAGTCCCTTAAAACATATACATCAAAAAATCTGATATTCGGCTTTATTTTCAAAATAAAATGTTGACTGAAACTGAGGCAAAATCGTTTCACACAAAAAGTCCAGCAGGCAAGAATAATATTAATTTAAGGAAGGGGAAAAACAACTTGAAAAACAGAATCACCCACAAAATAAAATAGCATCCATCTGAAAAATAGGAAAAATGGAAAACATATTTTATCTTAATATAAAGCATTAGAACAAGACATTGTGATATGACTTTCTAAATATCCATTTGTCCTCAGTTCTCCCAATCTAAAAGTTGAGACAGATATTTTATATACATAACACATGTAATACTCAGATCAAATTCAAATGAAATAGAGAATTCATTTATTTTAGACACCAGACTGCTATTAAAAGGTGTGACCTATTATAATAGACCCATCCACCCCATATCACTCCCCCTTCCAACAGGCCTTCCTTGTGAAGATCAAACCTCTCTATTAACTCCCTACTACTTGCCAAATGGTCTAATGCCTTACCCAGAAAGACTTCCACAAATGAACAGTATCCCACCCCTTTTAGAGTCCCAGGCAGGGACATTTCCTGGTCAAGCCTTCCCTTCCCTAGCTCAGGGCTTTCACTCAAACTGCTAAGATCCACTTCAAATGCCACCTCTCCGACAGAAGCTTCTCTGAAGGCAAAGCCCACTTTGAAGCATAAGCACTCTAAGATGAACCTGGTGCCAATAATATATATGCCAGTTGACTTCCCAAAAAGAAAAACCCATTTCATGATCAGGACTCCACCTAACCCTGGCCAGCCATATCATTAAAGCATGCCCCACTGGTACAACTTGAGAGGAAAAGCTCCAGGACTGGCTTAACACAAATCTATGACAACTCCTTGGAAAAACCATGCAGATATGGATATAGGAAAGTCCATTAATGCCCTCTTCTTATGTGAAGGGAGAACATAAGAGAAGGAGAAACTGATTCACACTAGATACAAAAGGTTTACCAATTTCTTGCACTTCATTAAAAATAAGATTTTTAATTAGAAAAAAATTTTAAATGTGGAGCAAAACTAACATCTAGATCCAATAAATGTCAGGCACCAAATTAGAGCTTCTGATAACACACAAAGAAATACTTTCATACTTTCCAGAGACAAATGAAAATTTTGGATTTGAAAGGTCTACTTTTGAGAACTTGTGTTGGTCATTAATATGAAAAGTTAGCTTCAAAAACAAATAAAAAGTCACCAATATTTAAATCTTCCTCTGACAGAAAGAAAAAATTACAGAAAAAAAAAACTTTTACTGGAACATGTACGAAACAGAGTACAGTTTCCACACTTGTTTGTCTAAGCTAAAAACCTTCAAGATGAGTACAATGTATCACGAAGAAAATCAAGCAGCAGAAAGGTTACTTACAAGTACCAGGCCATGCTGCAGAGCTCCCAAATCTTTGTAAGTCTGCAGTTAGTTCTGTGTGAACTGTTCATCTTAACATTAAGTCATGAACTTTCTCAAACTAACAAGGCAGGTGGGTGGAAGGATGAAAACGAAGCACCCAGAATACAGAGCAAAGGACTGCTTTTATGGCCGGAGTCAGAGATTTTCCTTGAGCTCTGGGTAGCTGCCCTCCAAGCAAGCCCCAACCAGAGAGCCCCTGAGGCTGGCCCAGGCTCTCACACAACCAACAGCTTTACTAGCCATCATCTGCAAGAAACTATTTCTGCAGAATCAAAATTTAAAAGACTCCAGCTTAGTTTATATTCAACTTTCATTGTTAAAAAACATTCTTACCTTCTGCTACATCATCATCGACTGCCCCTTTCACCTGAGAAAAACACCACTGAATATCATTTCCTCCTCCAGCTCCTAAAAGGAAAAACAATACCCATTAACATCATGTCTAAGTTTTGTTCACTCCCCCACCCCAGGGAGCTAGTGTCCAAGGATAACACAGCACCATTAGCGACAGCTGCCCCCTCAGAGAACCTCTGTGCCCTCAAATCCCCAACTTGGAGAAAGTTCTAGTAGAACATCATTAGGAATTTTTTCCGCTACTGTGATCAGATCTAGATTCAAGATCAAGAAAAAAAGTCATAACTCGTTACTTACAAAGAAAAAGTTATTGAGACTTAGTTTGTTAAAACAGTTCTTGACTAATTTTGTGCCTTTGGACCCTTGAGAAAGTACATCACTTTAAAAAAAAAACAAACAGCCCTCACTTCGAAGTTTAAGTTTTTTTTAAGAGCATGAACTCACGGTCTGATCACTAACACAGCACTTCTGCTTAAAACTTCTCTTTACTCCTCACCTCCTCTCCAAAAACAACGCTAACCACATGTAGCTAAGAACGATCAGAAAGCAATGCAAAAAGGCCAACCATTTTTAATGTGGTTTTCTTTTTAAATCTGCAGACAATATCCCGTATTACAGCTAATAAACTAAAAGTACCATGAAACACTGCACGAAGTGACAACTTCAGGAACATTCCTGGCTCTGTGAACCTTGCTACCAACACCTCCCCTCCCCCCAAAAAACACCACCCATTTTTCTACATTTCATTGCCAGCCAATCACTCGTTCATTACATACAGGAAAAGTAATTGAAATGAATGCTGCTAAAGACGCTGTCAAAAGGAAGTTTCTTTCTTCCTTCACCCCACCCCTCAGAATCCAAAGGGCCAAGCAACAGATGTAATTTACCATCTTGTGCAACAGTTTTAATTTTACTAGATTAACAAGGCCAAAAAGCAACGTGCTTTTAGCAAAATCACAAGTTCAATCCAACACGTTAAAAAATAGAAAATACAAGCTGAAGTGCAAAAATCCATCTGGATTTGGAGATAAAGAATTAGCTCAGTCTGTGATGTTTCTATCTTTCACACTGCTATAGATGGAAGCACAGTGAGGAAAATTTGTGGAGATGAAAGGGTAACAAAATTGAATGATCTATTCCTGATTCTCTTAAGGGACAGAAATCTTTCAGACCCAGGAAACTTGCTGGGGGAAAAAAATGTATTTTCTTTTTTTCCTCTCTGCACTCCCACTCTTTGTTAACAAAAGATGTTCCCCATACATATGAAGTCCTCTTCCTCCTATGTCGGCACATAAAATCTCATTTTTCCAATGCAGGCTAGTACAGATTGGAATCAATGGCTACTCTGCCTTTCCAGCTCTTAGACTGTGATTCTCTCTTCCGCCACTGGTTCTCAGCACAAAAACTACTGAACTCCATGAACCAGCCCCTCAAACGCCCTCCCCTGGGAGACGGGTAGAGACAAGTGGCCCAGGAAAAGGCCTTCCTTTAAGCAAAGGTAAAAGTTTAAATTCATTTTCCACCCCCTTGATAGACTGAATTGGCACCACACTTGGACTCCCTCAACTGCTTCATCTACAAAATGAGGCGGCTGATCTCCACGGATTTGCGGTGCTTGGGAACTTTTCAGGGCCTCAGTTTCTTTTGCCTGACCATCCAGGAGGCTGGACGCCGTGTCAGGCAGCGCTCCGGGGCTGGACCTTTCGGGCCTCCTCCACGTTCTGAAGGGACCTCTTTGGGCCTCCTTTTCCTTTCTAACAGGAGAGGTGTTAGAGTAACATGACCTCCGAGGTCCGTCCAGCTCGAAGCCCGTGATCCTCCGCAACTTTGGGGATCCCAGTTTCTTTCTCTGTCAAACGAGGGCCGTCCTCCTCCAAGTGCTAAAGGAAGGCTCCTCAGTCAGGCCGGGCAGCCATGAGGCACCGACTCTGTGCCGGGCACTGCGCTCATCCCGGGGCTCACCAAGGCCGGCGGTGCCACAGGGGGCAACGAACAACGTGGGGGGTCTCAGAGGGAGGGCACCAGGGAACCTCCGAGAGTGAAGCGTGACCTCTGGAGACCGGGCTACCAAGCCGCGCTTCCCAGCCAGCCTGCCTGGCCTCGGGTTCCCGACCTCTCGGGTCTCAGGAAGCCCCCACGCTCGATACTCGGGGACCTGGTGGGCCTCAGTTTCCTCCTCTGTAAAATGGCCATGACCTCCTTAGGTGCCTCAGCTCCCTCTCTCTATGCAGAGGAGCGAGGAGCGCCCCCCCCATCCCGAGGTTGGGGGGAGGGGAGCGGGGAAAGGGAGGACCGGGGGCGCCGGGCGAGCAGCCCCCCACGCCCATTCGTGCCTCCGGGCCGGGTCCCCGCGTGTCCCGCTCCTCCTTCTCCTCCGCACCGGGCGGCGGGCGCGGGCAGGGCCGCTGCTCGGGGTCGGGGGAGGGGCAGGCCACCCCAAGGGGTCCCCTCTCTCCTCCCCTCCCCCTCCCCTTGGGCCGGGCGGAGGTGGGGGAGGGGTGGGGGCGGCCCCTCGGGCCGGGGCCCCGGAGGTGGCGGCGCCGGTCGGGTCCGTGGGAGCCCCGCCCCCAGGGGGATCTCGGGGCGGGGGGCGCTGGGGGCCCCGCTCCCGCTCTCACCTGCCATGGCGCGCGGGCGATGGAGGCCCCGCCGGGCTGCTCAGGCTCTCCGGGCCGAGGCCGCCGCCCTCCCCGGGCGCGGGGGGCCCCTGCGGGCGCGGGCGCGAGCGCGAGACGGGGGTCGGCGGGGCCGGGGGGCGGGAGGGCGGGGCGGCGCTCCGGGGCTTCCCGGCTCTTCTTCTGCCCCCACCCCCGCCGGCGGCGGTACCGGTGGCTGCTGCGGCGGCGGCGGCGGCGGACGGCGAGCGGCTCCACTTTCAAAATGGCGCCGGCTGGCCTGGGTGCTTACGTCACTGGGGGCGGGGCCCGGAGGGCGGGAAGAGGCGGGGCCGGTGTCGTGCGGAGCTTCCCCCTCACCGCCCCTCGCCGACGCCGGCGCGCGCACGCACGCGCTCGGCCCCTCCCCTCCGGAAGCCCCGCCCCCTGCCTGGCCTGCGCGGCCGCTCGCAAGGAGAGGAGCTGGCGCCGAGCCGCACAGGCTGTGCGGGCTGGAGCTGGGCGGTTGGCCTGCCCTCCAGGGGCTTCCCGGCCATCGGGCCCTCCGCGTGCACACAGCCCCACGCAAACGGCCCGCAAACGTGCGGCAGGGTCTAGGTTGCATCCACTGGGGGTAATGCACGGAGCGAAGACCCTGAATGAAGGGGGTGGGGGGGAGCGTCCTGCGGGGGAAGGCTCGTAGCTGGGACTTCCATCCGGGCCGCAAGTGAGGATGAGGAGGGAGCGCGTTCCAGGCACGGGGCATGGCTGTCCACCCTCGCCCCCACCCCCGCTCCAAAGAGCGCCTTCCCTCGGGGCCACCCGACTACCTGTTTACGTCCCAGCACCTGGGAAAACTTGAATAAATGCTTGTCGCCCGACCCAGCCGGGGCAGTCCAATGACTTGCCCAGGGTCACAAAGGAGGGGGCGAAGGCAGAACTGGAACCCGGGTCTTCCTGTGTTCAAGGCCAGTACACCATGCTAGCCTGAAGTCTTCACACCTGAAGTTTCCTCGGACACATCGCTCTGAGCCTAATTTAATTCTTCTGCAAAATGAGGGCTTTGGAATAGACGGTCCCCTAGGTTCCTCCCAAGCTCTCGATTCAGGAAACGACTACCCGGCTTCAAATACCAGCTCTGTCATTCATCCTCCTGCAAACCTGACTCCCTCTTCTGCAGAATTAGGGATTTTAGAGAGGTGGGGGTCTCTTCCAGCTCTAAAATCTAGGAGCCGGTCAAGCTCCTATTATTAACCCCTAGATTTCAAGGAGGGTTTGGAAGACAAAAGCTAAAGAACTGCTCTCATCCCCTCCCAGATCGGGCCTAGAACACTTACTAGCTGTGTGACCCTGGACAACTCACTTAACCTTTGTTTGCTAGTTACCTCATCGGTAAAATGTGAGAATGAAATGATGTAATATTCCTAAACCTTTTGGAAAGTGCCTGGTATAAAGTAGGTGTAGTAGTAGCTGTGGTAGTAGTAGTAGTAGCCATAGGTGGAGGTGGTGGTAGTAGTAGCTGCAGCAGCAGTATTAGCAGTATCAGTAGTAGTAGTAGTAGTAGTAAATGCTGAGGTCACAAAGAAAATCAAAACAATGCCCACGTTCCATTCTAATGAGGGATATGTTCAATTAAAATCATTCCATAATCCTGACTGCTAGATGTAGCTACTGGCATGGGTGCTGCTACTAATATCTTAAAAGAATCTAAGTTCTGTGAGGGGCAGAGTCTGGTTTTATGGAAGGAGAAACTGGATTTAGCACCAGAGCAACGGGGATAGCAGCAAGTCCTGTGGGAAACCTTGCCTTACCCTCCCTAAAATCCTCTTCAGATGGACACCTATATAATTTCCTGTTTTTATGTTGTACACACTCAGTAGAATTTGAGCTTGACACAGTTGTCCAGTAATACACTAAGCAGGGTTGTAGTCACCTTTTTATTTTTTGTTTTTGAGGCAGATGGGGTTAAGTCACTTGCCCAGGGTCACACAGATAGGAGGTGTCTGAGGTCACATTTGAACTCAGGTCCTCCTGACTTCAGGGCCACCTTACTGTCCCTCGCATTAGTTTGTTTGTTTGGTTTTTTTTAAAACAAAAACAAAACGGCATCTGTTACAGCTACCTGGGAAGTGGGGGCTAGGTTCCAGCCTAGAAGAGGGAGGAAATAATGGGAGCTGGACTGACACAGCTGACCAGAGGGTAAAAGGCCAGAGGCCCAGAAAAGAGCTGCTTCCAAGGTTGGTTCCAACTTAGCATGGATCGTGGTGCAAGAACCCTCAGTGCCTGGAACTTCAAGCACAGCTCCCCAGAAAGAGAGGAGAAATGGAGACAGAGGGGTGGGGAAGAGACAGAGAGGAAAGGGGAGAGAGACAGACTGGGGGGAAGGGGGAAGAGAGAAAGAGAGAGAGAGAGGTCACAAACAGAGAATAAGGCAAAGAAATCAGCCAAGAACAAGGGTGATTGAGCATTTGGGTGAATTTCTTCACTCTAGGGATGTGGAATAACTTCTGTGTCAGAACTGGGAAAATCAGACCTTCAGAAGGCATTCGTAGCCCAGTGGATAAGGCACTAGGCATCTGGGGCCAGAAAGAAGGAAGTCTGAGCCGCCTACCCATGGGTGTGGTAAGGGGGTGTTTGCAGAGCTGGCTTTCAGTTTGGCACTTCTGTTTCAGACTATCCCACTACAAAACTAGTCTAGGAGAAATTAGATAATCCCCTCCCTCACCTGAACTCCCTTCCACACCTCCTGCCGAGCTTTGCTCTGGCCTTCTCCTCTTCACTTCCTTCTTCATTCTAGAGCTCATATCCTAATTTTAAACAGTTAAAAAAAAATGCCTGGAGTCTGCACAGCTGCAGGATCACACCTTAAGCTGGGTTATTTTTTTCCCTACTTCTGCATTAACACTCCTCACCTAAAAAAGAAAGAAAGAAAAGCCAAGCTAAGTTGTCTGCAGATTCAGCACCAGAAAAAAATAATAAAAAAGCCCCTTGTGCCCCTGGGTGTTCCATTTATGATGTTTCTGTGCTGGCTGGCTCTGCTCACAATGTTTCCCAGGATCTCTTCCTATCCATTTATTGTTCTTTTCAATTAACCTCAGTCTTGAGTGTTTATTTCAAATCCAACCTCCACTCATAATGGATCATAACCAGATTTCAGACACAGGACAGTCCTGTCCTGAAAAATGACTCACAGTATTTTCCAGTGACATGGTGGTCATCATCACATTTGGTCCTAACCGTTGAAGGAGGTAGACAGGGTGGAGAGTCTCCCCATTTTACAGATGAACTGTATTCTTAATCTATGTATTTGTCACCACTGCCCCCTTCAACTATATTCAATGTTCTCTACTCATACTATCACTAGGGTAAACAAAATATAACTATTTCCTGATTGCACCCAGCCCATCACCCACCACCAACTATCCCTTTCCTACAAGAAATTAATTTTTAGTTTGAATTTAAGATTTTGTGCCCTCTCTTATCTGAGGTTTTTCCTGTTCCATTCCCAACTTTTAATGCCCCCTTACCCCTTCCCCCCTCCAAAAAAAAAAAAAAAAAGGAAAACTCATGTTACTTTGTATTTACTTCAGATAATCTTCTCTTTGCTCCTACGTTTACACTGCCCCTGGATAGAATGCAAGCTTCTTGAGGGCACACACTGTTTTTTTTTTTCCTTTGTGTTAAGGATTGGGTTCCATTCCCACAACAATTAACATAACCACAGAAAGCCCAGTCATCTTACCTGAATGTTCGAAAAGTAAACTAATTGTAAACTACACTTAATAAATTTGAGGGGATTGTAGAGTTTGGGTTATTGGAGGAAAGACATATGAGGCCACATAGAAAACATCTTGTGACCTCTTGAGAAGATGGAGTTCACACCATGAACCAGTGGTGGAAGAGTTCCAGTCTGGAGGATCCCAGCCAAGTCCTTGACAAGGAATAGTTCCAGTTGGGAGGAGGAAAGAGTTTGATCGGAGAGTTTGAGACAGGAGCAGATAGTACATGTAGCTAAGATTGGAGAAGTTGGACTAAAAGGAAACAATACATCTACCCAGAAGCAATCTTGGTACAAAGAAAGATAGTTTCAAGAATAATTACCCCTTCCATCTGAGAAGAATGCTTTTATGGACTCAAGAAAGTATGTCTAGAACATAAAGTACTGGATCACCACACATGTATCTTCTCACCTCTCTCAGTCTTGCCAGTACCTTGTGAGCATTTGTGGAACAGTGTTCCCCAGGCTGGGGTCGGGGGAAGTGTTTTTTAACTAATTGTTCTTATCTGAATAAATACCTTTGCTAAAAATTAAAAATCAAGAAGATTTATCTTCATAAGTACAAATTCGATTTCAGATACTTACTAGCTGTATCACCCTGAGCAACTTAAACACTTAACCCTATTTGGCTCAGTTTCCTCATCTGTAAAATGAAATGGAGAAGGAAATGGAAAACTACTCCAGTGTCTATCAAGAAAACCCCAAAATGGCATCACGAAGACATTCATGATGGAAATGAATGAACATAAGCTAATTAAGTCTGCTGGTTAATAGGAAGCATACAGGTTGGGGCTCATGCATGACTATGAGAAACTGAACCCCTCAAGATTAGCCCTAAGGGTAGTGGTAGCAATAGCCAACCATCCTCCAAAGACCCAGACTATCAGTACAAGTGGGAATTGGGGGAATGAGATGAAAGAGGGTGCTGCATCTGTATTCCCAGTGCTTAATGTGATGCCTGGCACAAAAGAAATGCTGAAAATACTCAAGCCCATATTTAAAGGCCTCCACAAAAATCTGACTCTTATCAATCTTTCCAGTCTTATTTCATATGACTCCCTGAACACACTCTCCGTTCCAGTTAAATTAGCCTACGAGGCATTTCCTGTACATTACCTTCTACCTCTGGCCTTTATATTTAGGCCAGACATTCCCTTTCTTCTCACCTTAACTAACTGCCCTCAAAGCCCAACTTAGCAACCACCTCTTACCTCCTACCCAAAGCTTTACCCAGTCCTAGGATCCCCCCATTCAGCCTCTCTCCTCCTTCATATTAATTGTGTATTACCTTATTTACTTACATAAAATATCTGAGAGTCAATCTACTCAGAAACTATGAAGAGACAAACACAAAACATTAAAATAAAGAATGATAGAAATAACTGGAAGAATCTTCAGTACTTGTCTAGGTCATGACAGTATAATAAAAAGATTATTACCTACACACCATACCAAACTACTAAGGAGAGAATTTGTAGAGAGAGGCAAAATAATTATAAAAATTGTCTTGAGAAACAAGAGGCCTAGAATTGCAAGGGCTATAATAGCTAGGGAAGAGAGGAGTAGAATTACAAAGGGTCGTACTTCCAAACTCAAAATTATAGTATAAAACAATTATCATCAAAACTCTTTGTTACTGGTTTTAAGAAATAGAAAAGTAGGTAATTAGAGCAGACTAAAGAAGAATAAGAAACAACTGAATTCAATAACCCAATGTTTGATAAACTAAACAATATACTTGAGAAAGAATTTCCTATGTGACAACAATTGTAGGGGAAAATGGACAGTCATTTGGCAGAAATTAGGTTTAGATCATCAACTTATACCACATCATACAATAATCTCAAAATGAATACTCAACATATATTAAAAGCTACACCACCAGAGAAAACGAGAGCAAGAGAGAGCAATGGGGTCTGGGAGAGAGGGAGAGAGGGAGAGAAGGAGAGAGAGAAAAATGCAATAAAGTCAATCAGTCATGTTTGACTCCCAGTGATCCAAGGGACCAATACATGCCAGGATCTTCTATCCTATACCACCTCTTAAAGTCTGTCCAAGTTCATGTTCATTGCTTTCCTAACATTATCTATCCATCTCACCCTCTGCCACTCCCTTTTTTTCAATCTTTCCCAACATCAAGTTCTTTTCCTATAAGTCCTATCTTCTTATTATGTGGCCAAAGTATTTACTATTCAACTTTGGTATTTGACCTTCCAGTGAACAACTTGAATTTTTTCTTTAAGTATTGACTAACTTGATCTCTTTGCTGTCTCAGGGACTCTCAAAAGTCTTCTCAAGCACAATTCAAAAGCATCAATCTGAGCAGCACTCATATTTCCTTAGAGTTCGACTCTCACAGTCATATATTACTACAGGAAAAATCATAGCTTTGACTCTGATTTTATAGATGGGGAAACTGAGGCAAACAGGGTTATATAACTTGCCCAGGGTCGCACAGTTAGTGTCTGAAGTCAGATTTTAATTTGGGTCTTCCTGACTCCGGGGCTACTGCAACCCACAGCTGCTCACTTTGGAGGGGGGGAAGTTTATGAGCTTTTGCATTAGCAAAGACCTTCCCCAGCTCTAGAGGGTTAATCCTAGTAGCCCTGCCCCGTGGATCAGGCCACTAGAGTAAATAGCCAGTAGTTCCATAGTATATACATGCTATACCTGTGTGACCCTATACAAATCACTTAACCTCTTTGGGACTCAGTTTCCTTGTCTCCAAAATTAAGAGAGTCCAACTCTAAATCTATGATCCTACATAGCCAGTCAGGAATTGTAGGAACTGATGCTGGAAGTCTTCTGACAGTTATCCAGGGCTATTTCCATTATACCACACTAGGGCTCCCTGAGATAATAATTTTATATCATTAGCTTGGGCAGCTAGGTGATTCAGTGGATTGAGTGCCAGGCCAAAAATTAGAAAGATTTAGCTTCCTGAGTTCAAATCCAATTTTAGACCCTAGCTGTGTGACTCTTAAGTCACTTAAGCCTGTTTGCCTCAGTTTCCTCACCTGTAAAATGAGCTGGAGAAAGAAGTGGTGAGCCACTCCAGTACCTTTGCCAAGAAAACTCAAAATGAGGTCATGAAGAGTGGATAAGGCTGAAAAACAACTGAACAGTGACAATTATTAGCTTACATTTAGATAGCATTTTACACTAAGACTTTCTTCTTATTAAGCAAAAATTACCATTTTACAAATGATGGAACTAAGTGTCAAAGGTGATCTGATTTACTTATAGACACTTCCCCCCTACCCCCAAGTAATGGACCCGATTCATCATGTGTCTTTTAGATCCAACCTTCTTTCCTCTAGATTCAATTGCCTTCCTTGGCTCAGGAACAAAAGTAGTGTTCCTTCTATAGATAAACTCCACAGTCCCTGCTGCCACACCCAGAGGAAAGTTCCCTTTAGGCTACTGCCTAGTGAAATCCTTTCCTGAGGTCTCTCAATTCCAATCTCAGTGAGGCAAATCCAAGATTACACATATAAATGGGTTGCCTCTCCCCCATCACGCACACGCACACACACACACACACACGCACACACACACACACACACACACACACACACACACACTTCACTAAGTGGCTAGCACAGATCTATTCTAGTCTAGGAGAAGAAAGACCAGAAAGGTGAGACCAAACTAGAGATTGAAATGATTAAGATAATTGCAAGGTTGAGACATACTGGACTTTCCTCCAGAAAGAATTAATAGTACGCTTACATTCAACTCAACCAGCACTAGGCACTAGGTTTGGCACTAGGGACTGCAAAGAACTAGCAGAACCAAGGTAAGACATGTGCTTTGGAAGGACCCAGGGCAGGGAAGGAGTTCATTTGAGGCTCAGTGGTACAAAGATACAGGTTCAGCTGCCCCTCTTGCCACATCCCTAACAATAATCATCACTTAAGTTTGCCGGGTACAAAGACTCTTTCTTACCCTTTTGTCCTGGAATCCTTTAGTAGTTCGCTGAAGTGGATGGACCCTTCTCAGAATTGTGCTTTTAAATGCACAAAATAAAAGGAAACCAAAGGATAATGAAAATAAATGGAGTATTTTCTCTCTCTAAGTTCATGAACCCCCTTGAAATGAGTCTTCCATTAAGTCTAGCAGTTTCTTCCCTTGTCCTTCATAACATTACATCAATTCCATGTAAATGTAAAATCAGGGCAGCATTCTTTTCCAAAAGATTTCTGGCTTTGCCTTTGCAATCTGCAGGGCCAAGAGAGACAGTTGCCTTTTTCACTTGCGCAATGGAAGGAATGAGTCAATTTCCAAATCAAGGAACTCATGGACTATAAGTCAAGAACTCCTGGTCTTTACAAAAAGATGTTATTCAGTCTTTTTCAGTTGTGTCCAATTCTTCGTGACCTTAAGTGGGGTTTTCTTGGCAGAGATACTGGAGTAGTTTGACATTTCTTTCTCCAGCTCATTTTACAGAGGAGGAAACCAAGGCAAACAGTGTGAAGGAACTTGCTCAGGGTCACACAGCTAGTAAGTGTCTGAGGTCAGATTTGAAATCAGGAAGATGAGTCTTCCTGATTTGTGACCTGGTTCTCTATCCACTGCATCTCCCGGCTGTCTGTACAATAACTTTGGAAGAGAAGGAGTTCAAGTATCACCTCTATTTTACAAGGGATGGACAGTGAGATGAAGTGATTTCCTCAAGGTCATACATAGAGCTAGTAAGCATGAGAGTGCAGAACCCAGGTGGCCTTCACCCTGACCTCAAGGTTAAAATCCCGTTGAGAACCAAAACCAAAAAGGAAAGTTAAATTGGTGATGAAATTGGGGACTGTAGGCTGAAAAGGTATAGTAATAAGGCAAACACATAATCAAACATGACTTTGGAGTCATAATCATTCTGGGATACATGAAATTGACTCACCAGGGCAGGGCAATGGGATGGGCAGGTTTTCCATCCTGATTCTCTATATCAATCTTCACATGTATCCTTGGGTACCTTTTTTTTCCCCCTAAAAATCAATGCAGAATTCAGAGAAAAGTGAAAATCTAGGCAAGTACTGGTACTTCAACAAGATCATAAAAACAATAGTGACAGTGAACACAGACAACATCTGTATAATGGGCTTCTCACATGATATTGTGAATTGTTTTCTCTGCTTTGATCCAAAGGGATGATATTTGACCCATGAAGCCTTCCTTCCCTTCACCCCTCCTTCCCACCTTCCTTTCCCTGAGTCCTTGGAACTCTTTTTTGTCCTTCTGTCATAATCATACCACACTCTCCTTTATATTATGATTATCTCAAGACATGACATCTCCGATATTAATTCAATTCCATAAAGAATTTATTTACCACTGTAAATATTTTCCACACTTTGGACCTGGAGTCCAGAAGACATGAGTTCAAATCCAGTATCAGACACGTACTGTGTGGTTCTGGGCAAGTCACTTCACCCTGTTTGCCTCAGTTTCCTCATCTGTAAAATGGGGATAATAACTCCTACCTCTTAGAGTTATTGTGAGGATTAAATGAGATGTTTGCAATGTCTTTGCAAACCTTAAGGTGCTTTATAAGTACTAATTGTTATTCTTATATTTAAGGTGAAGAGATGTCATCAAAGTGAAACAGGACTCCTTCTTCTCAGCATCCTTTGCTGGATCTTCATCTAAATTAATCATAGGTGTCCTACAGGGCTCTGTGCTGAACCCTCTTCTTTTCTCCCTCTGATACTACTTCCCTTGGTGATCTCACCAACTCCCACAGATTCAATCATCATCTGTACGCTGACAATTCTCAGATCTACTTATTCAGCCCCAACCTCTCTTCTGACCTCCAGACTCACATCTCCATGGACGTCTTGAGCTCAATGTCCCATAGACTTCTTAAATTCAACATGTCTAAAACTGAGCTCATCCTCTCTCCCTCTCCCATGTCCTCCTCCCTTCCAAACTTTCGATGACTGTCAAGGGTACCTTCTCCCAACCCCTCAAGCTCACAACCTGCCCTAAGAACTCCTCTCATGCCCAGTACCCAACTAGAGTCCTGTCACTTTTGCAATATCTCTCCAGTATGACTTCTCCTCTTCCTTGACAACATAACCCCAACATAACTCCGCTCTAGCTGGAAAATGGATCCTCCTAAACAGAAGTCAGACCATGTCACCCCCATTCAATAATCTTCATTGGCTCTCTAGCAAATATAAAAGCCCTCTGTCCTACCTTTCCAGTCTTCTTCCCTCATGGACACTATAATCCTGTGACACTCGCTTATTTGTTTTTCCTTGTATAAAACACTCCATATCTCCTGATTCTGGGCATTTTCTCTGGCTGTGTTCCATTCCTGGAACGTTCTCCCCCCTCATCTTTGCCCCCTATCTGGCCTGGCTTCCTTTATTTTCCCAGCTAAAATCCCACCTCCAACAGGAAATCTTTCCTGATCCCTTTTAAGGCTGGTACCTTTGCTCAGTGAATTCTCTCCAACCTGACCCAAGTATATCTTGTCGTACATAGCTTTCCATGTTTCCTCCCCTATTCAGCTGGGAGCTCTCTAAAAGCAGAAGCTGATTTATTGTTTGTTTTATCGGCTTTTCTTTGTATTTCTAGCAATTAACCCAGTGCCAGGCACATAGTAGGTGCTTAATAACAGTTTATTGTTTGATTACTTGTATTCATCCTACCTCAAAGAGGCATTTATTGAGCACTCACTAAATCGAACACTGTATCAAACCCTAGGATACAAAGAAAAAAGTAAAAGCATCCCCAGACCCCAAGGAGTTTACAATCCAATGGGAGAGGCAAATGAACATGAATAGACCATGCAAGATGCATAAAAACAGTTATACAATGTAACTTTAAAGAGGAACTTTGTAGCAACCAAGGAGACTAGGAAAGGCTGCCTGTCTATGGAAGTGCTTGAGCTGAGCCTTGGAGGAAAGTCATACCAAGCCTCAAAGATAAATAAAAAGAGCACTTCAGGCATAGGCACAGCAAATGCAAATGCAGGGAGATGGGAGATGAGTGCCTTGTGTGAAAAATAGCAAGTATGCATGTAGACATACAAACATACATATGTACACACAATGCACACATATGTACACACTATATATACATACGTAGGTATACACACTACAGAGACACATGTATATACTATATATGTATGTAAGTGTGTATATTTACATATATGTATATACACACATATTTGCGCGTGTGCACACACATGCACACACACACACACACACACACACACATATATATATATATATATATATATATATATCCATGCCTTCTCATCTAAGACCATTCTTTTAATTTCACTGCCCCTGCTCCGCAAAAAAAAAAACCTTTCCATAGAAGAAAGACTCTTAGCCTAGGCAACATGAACTTGTCCTTTAAAAAATTTTTTTATAACTGTATTTCAATATGTTTTTGTAATTTTATGCATTTTATTTCATGCATTTAAAAACATTTTGCTGAGAAGGCTTCACTAGACCACCAAAAGAGTTCCTTAACACACAAAAAGACTGAGAATTCCTACCCTAGAAAATCTACCAAGTATTCTGGAGTGTTCTGGAGATTTTCCTCCAACTTTCTTTATATTCTGTGAGTACCAGTGTAGTACACCTCCTTTCTCTGACCTTTTATTTCCTGGATGACATCCTTTATGTCATTTCTTATTCCTAGATCATTGGAAATATGCTGTATAATGCACTGGAATGAATCTGGATTCTTGCTGATGAGAGTGCAGTATATCCTCCATATGTGCCCATCCTGTGTCACTTCTGTCCATGCCCCACTTCTGCCCCCATGTCTGCTACATGAAGTTCACCTAAAGTATTAGGGAGCTTGCTTTGGATGCCAATGCTTTATGTGACTCCTGGAGTCACGTGGACGTTCAAATTTCTGTCTCTACAAGGTGACATAATAAACCAAGTTTCTGTGGGAGAGTGGTTCCTTTTATTAATTCTTGGATAGTAATGATAAGATGTATAAAGATAACAGATGTAAATATATATAGAGATAATACATGCAAAGTGCTTTGTCAACTTTAGAGAGTTACGAAAATGCTAGCCATTATTATTGCTATGTGCCAAACTAATACACCTCCCATTTGGGGAGATTCCCTTCTTTGGCAGATTACACACTGCTCTTAGGTATAATGTGTAATTGTTCCTTCTCCCTACAGGTTGAGTTAAATAGTTTTCTTGTAACCTCTTAACTCGCCTGTTAAAAGTTCAACAGGGTTTTCCCCCACTTGGTAATTTTTGTGAGAAGCATCACCATATAGACTGTTGTCTCCTGCTTTTTCTCAAGGTCATACCTCTCACAGATGGCCTACTGGTACCTCAAGCTCAAACTTATAACCTCTCCCCCCAAACTCATCCTTCCTTTCCTATTGATGTCAAGGATGCTACCTTTATTCCAATTATCAAGGTTCAAGCAATATTCACTTTTATTCACCACTCCATATCCAAACAATTGCATTTATATCATTAACTTAATTATCTACAAACATATTATATCCTCCAGTAGGATATAACCTCTTTAAGGGGAGGTACGATTTCATATTTGTGCTTCTGTTCCCAGTACAGTGCTGAGAACATAAGGGATGCTTACCAAATGCTAGTTGGTTCATTCTAGGTGATCATAGATCTAGACTTTTTAGCAACCTCAGAAATTCATTTTATAGATGAGGAAACTGAGGCTTTGTGGGTTAAATGACTTTCCCAAAGTCAGGCAGTAAGCAACAATGATAAGATTTGAACTGAAATCTTCTGAATCTGGAATCAATGTATTTTCCACTGTATAAGAATTTATACTCCAGCTCATAATGCCTTCCAAGGTTGCCAACTGTCTGCCAAAGCCAAGTGCCCAAAAGACTGATCAAGAGCTAAGACTAGGTCAGTCACCTGGATCTTGGCCAATCAACGTCCCCTGACTTTCAAGAATAGGTCATTCACCTGTATATTGACCAACCAATGCCCCCCTTTCAAGGCCAGACCTCACTGTTCTATATAAAGAAAACCAATCCAGCTTCAAATGCCCCTAATTCCCAAAAAGCATGAATCCCTGCCCTCTTCATGGTTGGCGTACTGCCAGGGAGGCTTCAAGGACCTTTAGAGCCAGTTGTGGTTTGTTGACACTTCATATCATCTTAGGATGATGGTACCTGGATAGATTATATCCTTTAATAAGCCCCACTCAGATACAGAAATTATAGGTTGGGCTCTTTTCACTGTTTGGTTTCAGGGTGGTAATTATTAGCATATAATAATCCATTTAGGGAATTGTTGGTATTAAATGTTGGAACTGAACAGGAGAGACTAATCACTTCCCCAGCCTCTGATTATCTCCTTGACCTCAGGATCCATAATTCTTTTGGAACTGCATGAATAGGAATGAAACAGTGCTCTAGAGTGTGCATATGTGCCTTTAAAAGAGCTAGAAAATATTACTTCCTTTTTACAGAAGAGACAAATAGGCTCTGAAAACTCAAGGGATTTGCTCAGTCATGTGACTAATGAAAGGGCAGAATGGAAACTTCAACACAGGTTGTATCAGAACAAGCTCAGTAGTCCTTCCCCCTACACAGCACTGACTCTTCTACTTAGAGTTCATCCAATCAACAGAATTTATTAAGTCCTTGCATGTGACAGACACTGTACTGGGAATACAAAGATGGGAGGAAGGAAAGAAAGAAGGAAGGGAGGAAAGGAAGGAGGAAAGAGAGAAGAAGAAAGGAAGGAAAGAGGGAAGAAGGAAAAAACTATTCCTGCCCTCAGGGAGCTTACATTCTATTGGAAGAAAATAACAAGTACAGAGAAAACTTAAACTAATATATTAGCATAAAGTAAACACAAAGAAATTTCTGGGAGGAGGATATCAGAAAATGGGGGAGGGAAGGAAAGATCAGTGTAGGCTTCTTTAGGATTAAGGCACCTCAACTGAGCCTTGAAATTAGATAGGAATTCCATTAGGTAGAGCTGAAGAAGCATGTCTCCAAATGTGGTGTCAGATTGTGCAAAGGTTTTGGGGTAAAAGATGGAATGTCATTTATTGGGAATAACAAGTAGGTCAATTTGATTGAATTGTTGAGTGTGTGAGTGAAAGTAATGAAGGAAAAGGAATGGTAAGTGGAGTCAGATTGTAAAGGGCTCAAAGAACTAAAGAATGGGGAGGGGGGAGATTTTGTGTCAAATATCTCTGATAAGGATTTAATACCTAAGATGTAAAGGGAACTAACACAAATATATACGATGAAAAACCATTTTTCAATAGAGAAGTAGTCAAAGCATACGAGCAAAGAAAAGAAATGCACATTAACAATCATGTGAAAGATGGCTCTATCATTAAAACATGAGAAATTAAAATAAAAAAACAAACCTTGAGGTTTTACCTCATATCTAACAAATTGACAAAGATGACAAAAGAGGTGAATGATACGTGTCGGAGTGGTTGTAGAAACACAGATACACTAACATACTGTTAGTGGAACTGTGACCTGACCTAACCATCCTGGAAAAGCAACTTGAAATTTTGCCAATAAAGTGACTAACTTGTTCATGCCCTTTGACCCAAAGATCCCACTGATAGGCACACACCTCAATGAGGTCAATGATAAAAAAGACTGTGCCAACATATTTACAGAAGCAATTTTTGTAGTAGTAAAAGAACTGGAAACAAAGTAGATGCCCGTCCATTGGGGAATCATGTCTGATACTTTTCGGGGTTTCCTTGGCAAAGATACTGGAGTGTCTTGCCATTTCCTTCTTCAGCTCATTTTACAAATGGGTAAACTGAGGTAAATAGACAAGTGACTTGCCCAAGGTCACATAGCTAGTTAGTCAGAGGCTGGATTTGACTCATGTTCTCCAGGGCTGGTGTTCTATCCATTGAGCTATCTAGGTGCTGCTCCTTGGGAAAGAGCTAATCTAATGATGATGTTGGGATATAATGAAATATTGTGGCCCTGTTAAATAATAATGGATATGAAGAATACAGAGAAACATATGAAGACACATGAATTGATACAAAAGGAAATACAAAAGGAAATAATATGGCAACAATGTAAATGGAAAGAGAAATAACACAAGGAGCCAGAATGCCAGAAAAGTATTGAAAAAAACTTAATCTAAAGCAAAAGCCATGTGAAATAATTTTCTCTCTTTCTTTGCAAAGTTAGTGTACCATAGGTATAGAATTGAACATGTCAGACTTGGTAGATTGTTGTTCGGTTTTGTTGATATTTTCCCCCCTCACTTTTTCACTCATTTATCAAAAGAGATGTGTTCCTAGGAGAAGAGAGAAGAGGGAAATATTGGGAAATCTAGCTGTTGCAAAAATAAAAGTGATGTATCAAAATCTTTTAAAAATAATTCCTTGCCTCCTCTCCAAGAGCCAAACAGAGGAGTTTATAGGTTATCTCAAAGCCAAGAAGGGTCCTGGGAGTCTCTTGGGTGAAGGAGTAATAGGGTCAGATCTTTAGGAAGATCAGTTGGATTGGGGAAGGACGCACCATAATGGCACCATAGATGGAGGATGGTCTTTGCCCTCACTCACACACAATCACAGCATGGCTACACGGAATGAAAATTCTTTGATTCGAAGTTGCGACTGTCATCTTACGCTATTTGAAACTCTCCAGCCCAGTCTCAGGGTCAGCTCAAAGGCTTTTATCCGAGTTCTCTGACTCACTTTTCTCCAGCAGCACACCCAGGTGGTCTATCAGCTGCCACTGCTGCTAGCAGTCTGACTAGTGAGTGGCATGCCACCAGGATAGAGAATTTGAGGTAGAAAAAACTAAGACCCAGAGGAGTCATATACAAAGCAAATGACAGATCCAGATTCAAACCCAAGTTCTCTCACCCCAATCCAGGGCCCGCTCAAAAAAGTCAGAACCATGTTTGGCCCCAAGGTACCAAATTGGGAAAAATGAGTTAGTGGCACAAGGAAGGCTGGTCTCAATACCCAGTGGTCAAAACTGAGAGCAATGGGTTTAAGAGTCAGAGTCAGTAAACATGTATTAAGTCCTTCCTCTGTGCCAGCCCTGTGCAAAGGTCTGGGATTACAAAGAAAGGGCATAGAATAGTCCTTGCCCTCAAGGAGCTCATAATCTAAAGAAGGAACACAGCACATAAAAAGCAGCCTAAAGTGGGAGGCGGGGAGCTGGAAGAGTGGGTGCAAGGTACAAGGACAGGATGAAGTCCTGTAACTGGGAGAGAAATGATGAAGTGAATACCCTGGGGGAATCTCATAAAACGGTGGAGGGTCTGAGAGCTCTCCAGGGTCCACCATCTCCCCTTTCCCATCAGAGAGGAGGGTCCCCAAGGGCAGGAGGTGGTAGTTTCAGAGCTGATTTATCTGAGACAAGATTTGAACTCAGACCTTTCTTATTCCATGTCCAGAATTTTATCTACTGTCCTATCTAGCTAGTTTGTGGACAGGATTTCTCTGACAGCAATGCTGTTTTATCATTTAATAGTCAACTGTGTAACTCTGGGCAAGTCACCTATTTACCTCAGTTTCCTCATCTGTAAAATGAGCTGGAGAAGGAAATAGCAAACCACTCCAATATCTCTGCCAAGAAAATCCCAAATGGGGCCACAAAGAGTCACAACTGAAAATGACTGAACAACAAATGATTCAGAAGTGACGATGTACCTTTCAAAAGTTAAAGCCTTGGGGTAACTAGGTGGCACAGTGAATAGAGCATCAGCCCTGAAGTCAGGAGGACCTGAGTTCAAATCTAGCCTCAGACACTTGATACTTACTAGCTGTGTGACTTGAGCAAGTCACTTAACCCCGATTGCCTCACCTCCCACCCTCCAAAAAAAGATTAAAGCCTTAATATAGCCGATTTGACATACACCTTCCCTCTCCTCTCATGGCCACTGTCCCTGATGGTAGTCAACGTGATGCTAACTTTGAAGTCAGAGTTCTGGGTTCAAATACTGCCATGGTCACTATCTGTAAGTGTACAGCTTGATTTTCACCAAGACACTTCCAACAGCCTCAGTTTCTTCATTTGTAAAATGAGGGGGTTATGTTAGAGGACTGAAACATTTAAACAGAAAGGTGGATAGAGCACTGGCTCTGTAGGCTTAAAGAACTTTGTTCAAATCTGGCCACAGACACTTTCTTGCTGTGTGACCTTGGACAAGTCACTTGACCTCTGTCTGCCTCAGTTTCTTCAAATGTAAAATGGAAATAATAATAGCCTCTGCCTCCAAGAGTTGTTGTAAGGATCAAATAGCACCTAATAAATGCCACACAAATGCCAGCTTTTATTGTTATTAGGTGAAAGTCCCTTTTGTGTTTAAAGCTATGATTCAGACCCAAGTTCTCTGATTCCAAAGGCAGGGTCCTCAGCACCACTGCCATGCCATTCTGCTTGGCCCCAGATGGTGAAACAGGGACCAATAGCCTGAAGTTGCAGGGAGGGGTGGTCTCAAGCCAAGGAACCTCTGCTCTCCCTTCTCTTCCCCATCAGTTAGCTAGTCATCCAGGCTCACCACCCAGTTTTACTGCCTCCAAATCCAGCCCCAATGAGCTGGCCACCTGGAGTTTTAAAACAAAACAAAGAATACCCCAGTGCTGCCTCAGCACCTGGAATACAACCAGATAAGAGCATCAACATTGGTTCAGGGTCAGGAGCCATGGGTTCAAATCCCCAATTTGCTGCTTAGTGTCTGTGTGACCTCGAGTTAGTCAGCTGCCCTAATCAGCAAAATGAGGCAATTGATCTAGGAAACCTCTAGGCCCCATTCTAACTCCAAAGTCCATGGCAATATCATGGATAGAGCACTGGGCCTGGAGTCAAAAAGATCTGAGTGCAAATCAAGCCTCAAACACTAATCGTTGTGTGACCTTGGGCAAGTCACTTAACCTCTGTTTGCCTCAGTTTTCCCAACTATGGCAATAATAGCAGTACCTACTTCCCAGGGTTGGTATGAGGATCAAATGGGATGGTAAATGTAAAAAAAAGCATCTTGCACATTGTCTAGCATGTAGTAGGTACTTCATAAATGCTTATTAATCCTCTTCTCCTATGAACTATGTGTGTGCGTGCATGGGTGCATGTGTGTGTGCATGTGTGTGTGTGTGTGTGTGTGTGTGTGTATTTGGAACAATTCTTTGTGCTGGCCTATACAAGTAAGCTGATAAATATGCTCATTCCTTTTCACAGGTTTTTGGTTTTTTTTGCTATTGCTTTTCAGAGAACGGATCAGAAGAAACGCAGCAGAGCTAACCTAGAAGGGCTGTTTATCAGAGATTGTCTTAATCTTTTTTTGTGTCATGGACAAAACCTATCAACCCTTTCTTAGAATAATGATTTTAAATGTACAAAATAAAATATATAACATTACAAAGGAAACTTACTATGTTGCCATAAAGACGCAATTTTTTTTTCTTATCCAAGTCTACAGATCCCCCTGACATCTAAGCCTGGACAACCCTGAGGTAAAGAAAACTATTGCATATAGGCCCAGTCTCACCAACAATGAATGACTGACTCAGGACAAAAGCACATTGGAGTTGCATGTTTTTGCACATGGGGAGAGTGGACTGTCCCCAGCCCAATAGATGGAAGTAGCCAGAGGAAGAGTAGTGCATCCTGGAAGAGCCCACGTGACCACAGAAGGGAGTCCCGACACTCCAACATTCCTGAACCCCTACCTCCTACTTAGGAGAAGAACATTTCCCAGGCAGTGTGGAATCCAGCCTTCCAGACAGAGAAGGGAGGACTCCTGGGCAGTGCCAGTGTGGAAATTGCATTGAAAGGAACCCTGGTGATTGGTTTCACCAAAATACAACTTTTAAGGCTAACTCCAAATTGGAGCATTTTAGGATCTAGAGGGGAGAGTTCTGAATAATATGCTTCTTGGAAAGAAGAGCCTTATCCTAATTCTCTGCCTCTTTCTTTTCAGTTCTGACTCAGAAGTAAGTAGGAAAGGACTCAATTCATGACATGGTGGTAATAAAAAAAAAAATCCAATCTTTTTCCTCCTCCCATTACAATTAGAGGGTTAAGGAAATTGTTGATAAAACTGATTAGTGGTGGGGAAGAACTTGTGAAATAGATAGGTGATTGGCAGAATTCTGAGGAGGAGGGGCATGCAGCTGTAGAGTTGATGAGACAAAGGAAAGGAATTGGAGTTGTCAAGTAGGTGATCATTTTTAAGAGGTAATAATTGTTCATAAAAGTTTAACAGCTTATTAGGGTTAAGATACAAACACTCACAAGTAGTTAAAAAAAAAAATCAGCATTTGTTCTGAAAAGGATCTAGGGGTTTTAGTGGACTGCAAACTCAATATGAATCAGCAATGGGGTGTAGCATTCAAAAACAAAACAACACAAGAACACAACCAAAACTAGCGTAATCTTGGATTGCAGAAAAGGGAGCTACCTCATCCCCCTGTGCTCTGGTCTCCTCTGTTCTTTGCTCTCCCACTTCCTCCTTTCCCTTCTTTTTCTTCTTTCGTTCATTCCCTCCCTCCTTCCTTCTTTTCTCCTTCCCTCTTTCCCTCCCTCAAGAATCTTAAGAGGTTTATTTGTTTTGGAGCAAACCTATGATTTTCCTGGTATTAAGAGTTCCTTGGAGAGGAAATGGCCTCCACCCATGCAGGTTAGCCCCTGTTTTACAATTTACAGACTTAGAGGTGCCTAGGGACACCACAGAGAAGATAAGCCAATCACCTTGAGTCACACAGTTAATGAGCCTCAGATTTTAGACTTGCACCCAGGCCTTCCTGACTCCTGGGCTGGCCCTCTCTCCACTATGGCATCATCATAATAATAGTGCATTCATATAATGCTTTATAATTTACAAAGCCCTCTCCAAATATTATCAGCATGTTTACTCCTCAAAACAACCCTGTGAAGTAGGTGCTGTTATCCATATTTTACAGATGAGAAAACTGAAGTGAACAGAAGTTAAGTGACTTGCCCAGGGTCATACAGCTAGGAAATAGCTGAAATTGGGTTTGAACTCAGGTCTTCCTGATTCCAGGTCCAACACCCTGTCAACGGTGCCACCTTGGTGCCTCTTATGAGGTATTACAAATACTACTATTCCTGTTTTACAGATAAGGAAATGAATAAAGGTTAAGGCTAATTTGTGGCAGGGCTAGTCAATGTCCGCAGTAGGTTTCTGAGTCCAGCTTTACCTGACATTCATGGAACCATCGTTCCTTGGAGTAGATTGCCTGAAGCATGGCAAGGGTTGTTTCTATAAGTGCTGAAAATTAACTTTAAAACTTAAGTAAAACCTAGTAAGTTGAATCCCTTAACTGAACTGTTGAAGTTCTCTGACACAGCAATTCCTCGGCATCATTTAAAGTCAACTAATAATCTTTTTATTTGGAAGGCCAAATTTCATAATAGCTTTAAGTGAGGGAAACTGATGAGGTGCTCTCCCCGTATACAAAGTTCCTTCCTCCACAGACTGAATCCCAATTGGACGATCAATCCCAAGCAACTTGTGCAAAAGAGACAATTGGAGTGACGTGGGTCACATAGGATCATGTTAAGTGGTTCTTGCCTTTGGTATGTCCTATATGCTAATTTATACATCTGACATGCCATCTCCCACCTCTGAGCCTTTATCTCGCTGGAACACCTTTGCTCCCCTCCTCAAAGTCTCTAGCTCTTTAATAATTAACTCAGGTACCAACTCCTCATTCCTTTCTCTTTCCCCTCCTTAGTGTCTTTGCTCTCTCCCTCCAAATTACTTTTTGTTGTCCCCCTTCTCCCTGATGGAATGTGAATTCCTTGAGGCCAGGGACTCTTTTAATTTTTGCCTTATGATTTGGCAATAGTAGGCACTTAAAAGTTTGATTTATCCTCAAAGAGTATTAGAGGAAAATACACTTTTCCCTCTTCATTGGATGGTTGGAGGATTGCTAAGAGTAATGGCTAGGTTCATAGAAAACTCCAAGGATTGCAACATGCTTTCACTAGAGTATCTCATCTGATCCTCACAACAGTTCTCTCCTACAGGCCCGGTTATCCTGAAATTGAGGTGGAGACAAGTTAGCAGACCCTAAATTGCTCAGCCAGTAGGTATCTGGGACAGGATTTGAACTCTGATCTCTTTGATTCTAAGTTCTGAACTCTGGCATGGAATGTTGTATATACCTTCATACTCAGTTAAGATGTTAGTTTAGGCCAAATGATTTTTTCTTTCTTTTTTATTTTTTTTGTTATAATGGATTCTTTGATGGCTAGGAGACTAGAGACAGATATATTTGGAAATGAAGGGGATATAAAAACAAAAGATAGCAATAACTTCTTTTTTAAAAAAATAAGTGTCTGCTGAAATGAATGACTGAATTTCTTGAGTATCTCAAATAAGCTCCACGAATACTGAGAAAAACTTCCAAACAAATCTGAATTTAATTCCCATTCATTGCGCTAGGCAGCTTTTCCTAGGCTGAGGAGGGCTCATAAAATATAACATGTTGATATAGTTCTAGGACTTGGGAAAAGTTGGGCATCAATGAACGATCTAAAGGGCCAACAATCAATCTGAATTAGCTAAAGCTGTTGTTTTCCTTACTGCCAAAACCTACCGTGATAGGAGACCTTGGATAACATCAGCAGCTTCTGGGAGGCTACAGTAATGGAGCTTAAACAGATACAATGGGGTATGGAAGCCCAAAAGGAGAAATCACCAAGGGGCAGAAATCTTGCCAGTTCGGTACAAGCCCTGCCTCCTAGCCCTCAATTTGTGAAAATGAAACTAAAACAAATGATAGTTTTCCGGAGTGATTTCCCCAGACACGCTTCTCTCTGTTTATACAGGTCCCACTGCATTTTCTTGCCCTCATCAGCTTTCATCTGATCTGCTCTGCCTCCAGACCCTTCCCATTTCAATCCATCCTTGAGTCATAGTGATCAAGTTAGTATGGAAAAGGTGACCAAACCACTCTCCCCACTTGCCTCTGGCATAAAAAGCATGCTTCTTCTAGTCCTTAGGATCCTTCCAGCTTCTGCCTCTAGCCTTGGCATATTATTCTCATTCGCACATGATACATTCTGACCACAGTTGATGACCAGTTATTCTCCAAACTCAATATCTCATTTCCTACCCTCGTGCATTCCTACAGATCAGATCCCTTACCTGGAAGACCTTCATATTTTTCATCTTACAGCAGGGTGAGGTGGATGTAGTATTGGTCTGGGAGCTGGAAGGATCTGGATTCAAATCCTGCCTGTGTGAGATGCTAAGTAAGTCACAACCTTTCTGTGTTTCAGCTACCTTGTATATAAGGGAGGGGGTGTGTGTGTGTGTGTGTGTGTGTGTGTGTGTGTGTGTGTGTGTGTGTTAAAACTTCAAGGCCTCTGGGGTCTTTTCTAGCTCCGTGACTATGATCCCATGATCTGTTTGTCAAAATCCTTATCTTCTTTCAAAGTTCACATACTACTTCCTCCAGAAACCGCCCTACCTATGTCCTCCACACTGCACTCTCCTCTCCCCACTCCTGACCCCCTGGTTGAAGGGTTTTGGCTCAGATTTTCCTAAAGAATTTTGTCCAAGTTTCTCCTTTGCCATATGGAACTCTCGTTCCTGTACAATTTTCTCTTTTAGTAGAACAGAAGTTCCTTGAGGGCAGGGGGTGGGGAGATGTTATTTTTTAATTTTTATGTCCCCAAATCTAGCCCAAAGCCTCAAACATGACTAGATTGGATCAGATTTGGGGTTTCAGGAAACTTCTACTGATGCAAGTTGTTACCTGCTCAGCAACTTAAGTTTTAGAGAGTACCTGGGGCATTTGTCAGTCAAAAAACATGTAACAACCACCTGCTATGTGCCAGACACTGTGCTAGGCACTGGAAAGCTATTACATATCAGAGGCAAAACTTGAACCTGAGTCTAGGTTCAGATACTCACTGGCTGAGTAACCCATGGAAAGTTACTGCTTCAGTTCCCTAAGCTGGAAAATAAGGGGATTGGATTTGATGGTCTTTTAGAGCACTTCCTTCTCTAAATCTGTGATCTTCTTAACTCCAAGGCCAACTTTCTATCCAACAGATGCTTATTAGGTACCTACTATGTGTGAGTCAGTGGGTGGGTGCCACATATAGTAGGTGCTTAATAAGCATCTATTAAATTAAATGACCACTGGGACCCTCATTCTGGCCTGTTTCAAGATATTAGGATCTCAGGGTAATAGGCCCCCCCCCAGCCCCAAAAGCAGTTACCATTAAGTCATAATATGGGACAGGAAAGCTGCTAACAAGAAAGTTACAACCAAGGCTACCTGCCTGAAGGAAGCTGCCTCCTGGGTCTGTGTCCCCAGAAAGCACACTCAGACCCCAGGACTATGAAAAGCCCTAGAACAGGGCAGTCCTAGAAAAGGAATGGAATTCTTGCTACTTACATAGGAGCACCATATGGAAGAAAATGCTGAAAACTCACCTGAAAAGCAATACTGCATCTCTGGGCAAAAGGAAGTGACATATATATGGATGAGTGCCATTCATCTTAGGAAGGGAATCCAGGACCTGAGCAGGAAGTAAGGAGAGAGGCCCTTTTCTGATGCTCAAGGGCTTATGAATGAAGCTTTTCTTGGAAGGACTTACAGGTCACCAGAGAGGGCTAGAGTGCAAACAAAGATAAGGAAGAGGAGTTACAGGTGGGGCTGGGAGCTCGCAAACTATTGATTGACAGAGCTTAATTGGCATTTAAATCAGGTGAGCTGAAGGGTGCTGGGATATTTCTGGAGAGCAATCAAAAGTTCTCCCTCCTCCCCCATAAAAGTATCATTATAAGGGTTAGATTAGAGAGGCAGAAGTGAAAAGGATAATGCCTTCAGAGTCGAGGAGATCTGGGTTCTAGATCTGTCCCATAAATCACTTAACATCTCAGGGCCTTTGCACCTTTGCTTTGGGAGCTAAGTGGCACAGTGAACTCAGGAGTCAGGAAGCCCTGTGTTCAAATCCTTCTGAAGACACTAGCTCTGTGATCCTGGGCGAGTTCCTTAACTTCTCCGAGCCTCAGTTTCCTCATCTGTAAAATGAGGCAATTGGTCTTGGCCTGTAACAGGGTCCATTCTAATTCTAAATCCATTTTTCTAAAGTGCCAGTATTCCTCAGTGCGATTTCCCTCAGACAGGCCCTCACTGGAAGTTCCCTGTGCTGAGGAAATCCTAGATCAGCTCTAAAATAATGGAAATAGGAGGTAGAATGTTGAGTCCTTAAGGACTGTTTTGTTTTTAGCTTTGTGTCTCCAATCTGGCACACAGTAGGAGCTTAGTTAATGCTTGTCGAATGAATGAATGTTAGTGATGTGATAGAAAACTGAAAAAGAATACAATCTTCCCCCTCCTCTACTCACATACTTGAAAACCCTGTGCAGGGGCACACACTCGTAAGTTTCAGAAAGAGCCAATTAGATAAGTAGGGCAAGGTGGTTTAATGACTTAGTTTGGTTTCTTCAGGTATATCAGGTCTCTGCTCATCTACTAAGAGAGCCCTCTCAGTGGAGTGGGGATGTCCTAGCAGGGGCCAGGAACAAGGAGACCCCAGGATCTATTTGTGGCTCAGTCATTAACAAGCTGTTGTTTCTGTCTCTTCTCTGGACCTTATTGTCCTCACCTGTAGAATGAAAATTTTGAACTAGATGGCATAAGTGTATGGTGTCATATTTTTTAAAAGCAAAAAATGACTTAGATTCCTTCTAGCCCCCCTCCTTCATTTTATAGATAAGGAAATTGAGTCACAGAGAGGTTAAATGACTTGTCCAAAGTCACACAGGCAGTGAGTGACAGTCATGATGGAGAGACTCTCCTAGCTGTGTTTGGATTCTCCTGGAGGATGGAGGGAGAAAAAAAGTTATTTTTTCTTCCTTGCCTACTCAGTGCCGCCTTCTCTAACTTAATCTTTATTAGTTCGCCTCCCACGTCAGTACTGCCCTGCCCACTTTCCTTATTTGTTCAGAGCTCTCTGAGTCATCTGCCTCCTGCAAACCAATCTTCCTTGCTTCCTGCTTCTCTCTCCCTCTTCCCTCTTTCTCCTTCCCTTCTTCCTTCGCCTTCTTTTTGTCCATTGCTCCATTGGGAAAGTATGGACATAGTATAGATATATAAGTTTGTTGGGGCAGTTTAATTACTGTAGACATCTATAGTATCTCCTTCCTCCATCCCTTACTTCCCTTTCTCCCTCTCTCTTTCCCTTTGGTCCCTTTGTAAATGAGGCTGGATAACAAATTTTGTAATAAGATATTACCTGACATTTAAAGAGCTAAGAGTCAGTTGATGAAGAGAATAGATAGGGCTTCACTCTGAGATGAGACACTGAAAGAAAAGGGCAGAATGAGTAATGTGATGTAATGCTCAGGTGAGTGGGATTACTTTCTGAATCATGGAAAGAAGATACTGGGAAGTAGAAAAGACCTCCAAAGCGGCGAGCCTTATGTGATGTCTGCCCTATGATACTCATGTCCTTGGATCTCTGAGTGAAATAGTCCCTAGAGGAGTAGGGGGAGTTCTAGGTAGAGAGGAATGGAGGGATGCTTAGGGTTTACAGTGAGAGTTGTGTGTAATTCCAAGTTCTAACTTAGAAGTTAACTTCCCAATTCTCAGATACCTCGATTTCCCTCTTTGCTTAATCAGTAAAACAATCCAAGAGGCTTGCCCGAAATATCTATTAATGAATGTAAGTGGAATGTAAGCTCCTTCAGGGCAGGGCCTGAGGTTTCTTGTTTGTTTTGTCTTTGTCAGCTAATAGGCTGAAATTGTCAAGAACCTGGCTATTTGAAGGCTAGCCTGCCTCATTAGGAGCAGGAGACCCATCCTGTGTGAGATGTGGCAGCTATTGGAAAATGCAAATACCATTCCACCCTATTTTGAATCCTGACACCTATGTGTAAAAAAAGGATATAATCTTATCCCTCAGCTAATGTCCAGGCTATGAGAGGAAACTTGCTGACAATGCATCTTAAAGAAGGGAGAGAGGGAATGAACACTTACGCACCCGCTACGTGCCAGGCACTATGTCAAGCACTTTACAAATAATTTTTCATTTGATCCTCAAATCAACCCTGGCAGGTAGGTCTTGTCACTATTCCCATTTTACAGCTGAGGAAACTGAGGCAGACAGTGCTTAAGTGACTTGCCCAGGGCCCCATAATGAGTTGTGTCAGGACTCCGATTCCTAGACCCACCACTCTACTTTGCCACTCATCTGTCTCAAAATTAATTTCTGTTTAAGGATCTTATTTACAGATAATGGGTCAGTGAAAGCCACAAAATGTTTTAGATATCAATGCACATGAGGACCGTAAAATGTAAGTTTCTTGAGGGTAGGGACTTATTTTTAAAATCTTCCTATCCCCAGTGCCTAACATGTTGCTGCCGCACGATAGGTGAATGAATACGAGATGAATTGTAGATTGTAGACTCCAGGTACTTGGAGCTGGAAGGGCCTAGAAATCATCTAATGCAATTCCCTCCCTTTATAGTGGAGGAAACTGAGGCCCTGAGAGTGATTAATCTGCCTAAGGCCTCCCATGTAATAATAAGGGTAAGCCAAGGGGAGCCTCTGATCTGGGTGCTCCAGTCAGGCAAATCGGGGGTTTTCTGAGCCCTTGGTTTCTCTATAATTGAGTGGCACAGTTCAGACTTAAATGTCTCCTGATCTAAAACTAGGTTTTTTTCTACCAAATTAATGGAGCCAGGAGCAAGGCGGAAAGAAATCAAATCTCTTTCCCCTGATCCCTGCTCACTCTGGAGAAAAGGCCTAATCCCCTCTGCTCAGCTTCACATATATTCTCTTAGCTGAAAGGAAGTAGGAGATGAACAGGAAATTGGGGGCAACATGAGGGTGTGTGCCTTAAGGGCTGTCCTGTGGAAGAGGGATTAGGCCCTCTTGATATAAAGAAAAATTTCCCACCAATTTGAGCTGTCCCAAAGAGGAATGGATTCACTTGGGGGACTGTGGGACTGTGGAGGCTTTCCTGCCCATTTGCCAGGGATGTAGCTAACATTTCCATAGCTCTTTAAAGTTTACATAAAGCTCTACCTGGCTTATTTCATTTGTCTTACAACAATCTCATGAAGGTTTGTTATCTCTGTGTCTGGGGCCAAGAAATGTTAAGTGACTTGCCCAGGGCTCTGTCTCAAGCAGGATTCTAACTCATTGTCTGGCCTCCAAATCCAGCTCTTCAGCCACTATGCCCGAAGCTGGAAGAGCTTCCTCTTTCAGATCTCCTTTGAGGTTAAAGCCAGCATCATTTTTTAAAGTTAATTTTAATTTTTACTTTTTTAGGCAACAAGAGGCCTCAAGGGCACAAAAGCCAGACAGAATCATAAGAAGCTTCAGTCCCATCCAGGGCTGATTTACTTGTGGTTGGTAAATACTTCTGGGCTATCCTTCCCACAAACCCATTCTTTCTGGTTCAAGGGTAACACTGGTTACTCGAAGAGGCTAGTTTGGGTTTGGTGCTGCTAGACGCTGAGTCAGTCCTTTCCCTCACAATATTGTAACCTTGCTTCTTCAGAAATTGTGATTAATGACGTTGGCCTTTTCTCTCAGGTGTGCCAAATGAATCATTAAGGTAATCCTTTTTCACACCGAGCAGGGACAGTCAGTGCTATACATAATAATAGCGATATTTACATGATCACATTTCATCCTCACAATAACCCTGGGAGGAAGGTGATGTTATTATCTTCATTTTACCGGAGGGGAAATTGAGATACAGAGGCAGTAAAATGACTTGTCCAAAGTCGTATAGTTACTAAATAAAGGATTCAGACCTTGCAAAATCAGTCTTAGGAAAAGTTTCCATGCTTGTTCTCATCTCCCACTCACTTCTCCACCCTTTGTAATTGGCATCAACTCCACTGAAACTTGTTTCTCCAGGGTCCCCAGTGGTCTCTTAATTATTCAACTCAACACCATTTTCTTAGCCTTCCTTCTTGGCTGCCAAATGTTGATTCCAACCCACCCCTTCTCTCCCCAACATACAGATTCTTAGACTCTCTCCTCAACTTGGATTTCATGACACTGCTCTCTCCTGGTTTTCCTTCCCCCTGTCAGACCAATTCTTTTCATTCTCCTTTGGAGGATTATCACACAAATCCTGCAGCCTGTGTGTGTGTAGCCCACAGTTCTATTAGAACCCCTTCTCCTATCCTCCCTTCCCCTTCTCTGGCAGAGCCCAGGGATTCAGACATTATCTACATACGAGGAGCCCCCAAATCTACATATCCATTTCTCATCTCCCTCTGGAGCATCAGCCCCACATTTCAAACTGTGTATCTCCAACATGTCTCAAATAAAATGTATTCCCTTCTTCCTTAAATCTCCCCCTCACCCCAACTTCATTTCTATCTAGGTTACCTCCATTCTTTCTATATCCCAGGTTTAAAACCCAGGAGCCATCCTCAACTTTCCATTCTCACTCAGCCCCACCTCCGCTTCCCTGTATACAATCAGTTGATTTTTTTTTTACCTCCATAACTATTTTCGTACGTCTCCCCTCCATGGCTGTTACCAGAATTCACACCCTCACCAACTTTTTTTATCTGAACCATTCGAGTAGTTTACCAATTTGTCTGCTTCTAATCTATCCTTGGCACAGCCATCAAATTTGTATATCTATTCCACAGATCTGAACATATCATGTTCCCTATAATCTTTAGAATAAAATACAAATTGGAGAGTCAGACCCTAGGTAGTACAGTAGTGGCAAGTAGCTTAGTTAGCTTTCCTACAGAGCTCCAAATGTATTGAGAAAATACCCCACACTGTATCCCAATGGGAAAAGCCAAGACAAAGTCACAATGAGTCCCTTTTCCACCACCAAGTTGGTGTAGAAAGATAGGACTTCAGCCCCTGAGGACAGGGTCAGCCCAGGACCAGCTAATTCTAGCACTCTACCATACACAGAGAAATTATAACCAAGTGTGAAGAGAATTTACACTATACTATCTATTTCCAAGGGGGACAGGAGACAGGTGCCACCTTGTAGCTTTGCCACTACCTAGTTATAGGTCACAGATCCAGGGTAGACTTAGGACAGGAGCTTCCTCCATATGCAGCACCTGAACTGTGTGTACTAAGAGACAAGCAAGTTCAGAAGCAGGAATAGTGTTAAGCGAGACTCCAGAAGCAGAAGAGGGTCTCAGCTGCAGCTTGGAGCTCAGGCTGCAGCCTCCAGAGGAGTAACAAGAACAGGAAACCCAGACCAAAGGGGAGCTTATGACTCTATACCTCTGAACCAGTGGAGCTTCCCAGATAGTGGATGAGTACAGCAGCAGCCTACTAACCCTAATCATGAACTTTCAGAGCTCAGACCAAGGAAGCCACAGTCAGATTTTGCCCTGAATCAGACTATATCCGGAGCCTTGAAATCTTGCAGGTCCTCAGCCTGAGCTGTCCCTGAGATTGCGCAGCAATTACACAACAATCAACACCCTCCTTACAAGAAGAAAGCAACAAGGTCAATCCAGAACTTCCTCCAGAAGGACCCAGAATGAATTGGAAATCAGAAGTAGGCTGGAACCCAGCTGATACATGGTCAAAGGGTATGAACAAACAGTTTTCAGAGGAGGAAATGAAAACTATCTATAGTCATATGGAAAAATGCTCTACATCACTATTGATTAGAGAGATGCAAATCAAAACAACTCTGTGGTACCCCATCACACCTATCAGATCAGTTAATGTGACAAAATAGGAAAGTGATAAATGTTGGAGAGCTGGAAAACTAATTCATTTTTGGCGGAGCTGTGAGCTGATCCAACCATTCTGGAGAGCAATTTGAAACTATGCCCAAAGGGCTATAAAAATGTACATGCCCTTTGACCCAGCAATAGCCCTTCTAGGGCTGTATCCAAAAACATCATAAAGATGGCAAAAGGACCCACATGTACAAAAATATTTATAGCAGCTCTCTTTGTGGTGGCCAAGAACTGGAAATCAAGGGAATGCCCATCAATTGGGGAATGGCTGAATAAGTTGTGGTATATGCATGCAATGGAATACTATTGTGCTATAAGAGATGATGAACAGGAAGACTTCAGAGAAGCCTGGAAAGACTTATATAAACTGATGCTGAGTGAAAGGAGCATAACCAGGAGAACTTTGTACACCGCAACAACCACAATGTGTGAGGAATTTTTCTGGTAGACTTAGTACTTCATTGCAATGCAAGAACTTAAAAAATTCCCAATGGACTCTTGAGGCAAAATGCCTTCCACATCCAGAGAAAGAACTATGGAACTGGATCACAGAATGAAGCAGACTATTTTCTTTTGTATTACGTTCTGTTTTGTTTCATGTTTTTTCCCATTCATTTTAATTCTTCTATGCAACATGACTAAGGTGAAAATGTATTTAATAGGAACGTATGTGTAGAATGTATGTGTAGTACAATAAGACTGTATGTCTCAGGAAGAGAGGAGGGAGGAGGGAAAGGGAGGGGAAAAAATCTAAGATACGTAAAAGTCATTGTAGAACACTGAAAACAAAATAATTTATAATAATAATAAAAAAAAGAAATGTTGAGCAGGTAGAGTTTGGGAAAACCTGGAAAGACTTATGTGAACTGATGCTCAGTGAAGTAAACAGAACCAGAAGAATATTATACACAATAATAGTCACAAGGTGCAAACTCTTGATAGACAACTCTTCTCATTAAAGCAAAGACCTGAAATATTTCCAATGGACTCATGATGCAAAATACCATCCACATGCAAAGAATTATGGAGTCAGAACTCAGAATAAAGCAGACTATTTTCTTTTTTTGTTATGTTTCATTGGATTTTGTTTTGTTTTTCTCATGGTTCTCTCATTCATTTTAATTCTTCTATGCAACATGACTGGTGTGTAAATTTATTTAATAAGAATGTATGTGCAGAGACTATATAAGATTACATGCCATCTTGGGGAGGGAAGAGGAAAGAAGGGAGAGAAAATTTAAAACTTGTGCAAGTGAATGTTGAAAACTAAAAACAAATAAATTAATAAATGTGAAAAAAAGAGAAACAGACTAGAAGAATGAGCAGTTAAAATAAGAATTCCACCATTAAAAGCTATTATGATGGCAAAGATACTCAAGACATGAACTCATAAGAGAATGATTCCAAAACACTTAAAAGCAAAGCTCCAAAGTAAAACACATTGGAGGAGCAAATTCAACTAGAATTTCAGGAAGACATGAAACAAGAGTTAATTTTTTTTTCAATGAGATGAGAACACAAGATAGAAAAAATTGGAAAAGAAATAAAAAAATCAAAGAAAGAATTAGAAGGGAAATGAACAATTTGGCACCTAAAGTACAAAATCTTGCCCAAGCAACAGACTCTCTGAAAATTATAATGGACCATATAGAAGACAATAGCTCTGGGAGGCAACATTAAAATAGAGTCAAAAGACTAAAAATATAGAAAAGAAATGTAAAGTAAAGAAATTGACCTGGACCTCAGGCAAGAGTGGCTGACACTTGAACCTCAACTCTTCTCTGAACTGGTCAAAAGAGAGAAAACTACACACAAACATACATACAGTTGGGTTCAACAGGAGGGAAAAGGGAGAAGGGGAAATTAGAGGGAGGATAGATTAAGGGAGGGATTAGTTTTAAGCAAAGCAAACTCCTAGTGTTATACAAAAATATAGCTCTTTCTGGGGTGGCGAACAATGGGATTCTAAGAGGCTGCCTATAAATTGGAGAATGGTTGAACAAGTTGTGGTAATATAAATGTGATAGAACACAACTACTGTGCTGTAAAAAAAAAAGAGGAGGTTTCAGAGAAACCTGGGAGATGTGAACTGATACAGAGTGGAGTAAGCAGAACCAGGATGATGATTTATACAATGTCAACAGTATAGTAAAGGCAGACATGCCGGAATGAATTAAGAACGTCAATCAGTTTCATCACCAACCATGATTTTAGAGCAATGTGGTCCCTACCTCTTAACAGAGCAGGGGAGGTCTCAGAGTATGCAATGAGACATATTTTTTTTTTTTTTGGATATGACCAATGAGGACACTTATTTGTACATGTTGTAGCAAGATTTGTCTTTCATTTTTGATTGAGGGAGGAGGAAGAAAGACAAGTTTGTTGATTAAAAATTCAATTTAAAATGTTTTATAGAAGACAAAAATGTTTTTATAAAAGACAAAATACAAATCCCTTTGTCTGGCATTAAAGTTTCACATTTTGGGTCCAGCTTCTCTTTTCTACATCCATTTCAAATGATTTAATCTCATGAAGGTTATTTTTCTAATCATTCTATTTGTGGCTTGCCCTCTGTGATATTTCTTCGCCCATCTCCATGCCCTTGCATAGACTGTTCTCCAATGACTACTGAGCTTTCCCTCCTCACCTCTGTCCCCTTAGAACTCCCTGGCTCCTTTTAGACTTAGCTTAGGGCCACTTTCTACAAGAAACTTTTTCTTAGTCCTCATTCTCCCTCCACACCCACACACATTACATTGAATTTTGTGTATATATTTTGTATTTACTATTCCTGTTCAGGCAGTGTGACCTAGTCAATAGAAAGGTGGTTTGGAAGTTAGGAAGACCTGAGTTCAAGTCTTGCCACAGGCACACACTGGTTATATGACCCCAAGCAAACCCTTTACCCTCTCAGTGCTCTGGGGTAAATCTGAGTTGATCAGTTTTAGAGAAGGTGTCAACTTCTATAGGCAGAGGAAGTTTCCTGACTGGGACCTCTCCACACCAAAGAGATCCAGGCTCAGTCCTTGCACCCATCTGTGCATTTGCATCTGGTGTGTTCCTCCAAAGTAAGCTCCGTGAGAGCAGAGTCTATTTAGTTTTTGTCCTTGAATTCCTAAGAACCTAGGAGGTGCTTGGAACACAGTAGGTGCTTAACAAATCTTTGTTAAATTAAATTGAAACCCAGATATTTGTTGACTTAGAGTCTAGGCTTCTATCCACTACACCATCATGCCTTAGAATGCCTAATAATGAAACCCCAAAGTGTAGCAAATAAATCGAATAACGGTGAGGATTAAAAGATCTTGACAGGGAAGAGCATTAGATTGAATCGAAGAAGATGAAACTCAGCAGGAATCAACGTAAAGTCTTCCACTGGGGACCAAAAAATCAACTTTACAAGCAAAAGATGGGGAAGCATGATTACATAGCAGATGTTCTGAAAAAAAGAGCTGGGGGTCTAGCACACTACAAGGTTGAGATATGAATCAGCAGCCGAATATGTTGACCTCAAAAGCTGATTTGACCTTAGACTGCACTAAGAGGTGTAGCTTCTGGGAACAGAGAAGAAATAGTACCTTTCTCCTCTGCTTTGTTCAGACTGCTTCTAGAATACTTTATGGTTTTAAGTGCCATAGTTTAGGAGGGACATTGGTAAACCCAAGAGCAGATAGAAAACAGCAGCTAGCATGGTAGAGGGCCTCAAGTCTATGTCCCATGAGAATAAGCTCAAGGCAGCAGGAGAAGGCAGAACTTGGGGTGAGGAGGGCATAATAGCTGTGTTCAGATATTTGAAGGTCTGTCAGATGGAAGAGAGTAGTTAAGACTTGCTCTCTTTGGCCTCAGAACTAGATGTGATGAGGAAAAGTTGCAAGAAGGTAACCTTAGGCTTTAAAAAATAATTTTATTGCTATAATTTATTTTTCCATCATCTACAATTCCCACTGAGTCTCTCCATATTTAGTCTTGATGTCAGGAAAAGTTTCTTAACAGAGCTACCCCAAAATGCAATAGCACAGGGCTGCCATATACCAGTATCTCTTCCAATTCTGAGATTCCTTGATTGTCTAATGACTGAAGACTAGACAAATGCTCATCAATGAGATCCTAGATGGACCCACTAGGGCCTGGGGGTGCTTTTCACAAAAATGTTAACTGCCTAAAAGTGGCATTGCTGGCCATGGTTATTACAGGCAAAACTGAGGATGGTGATTTGGAAAAATGATAATCCTATTACTCAGAGGGTAGAAATGGAAATAGTGAACCTTCTTCATTTAAAATTTTTCCTATAAGCTAGCTATTGGGAGACTCACTTCTCTGGAAGGAAGGACAGGGCAATGATCCTCCCTTACTGTAAGACAGCAAGTAGCAAACCACTCCCATATCTTTGCCAAGAAAACCCCAAATGGGTCATGAAAAATCAGACAGGACTAAAAAGTGACCCAATAAGAAAAAAGTGGTAAGGCCTTGATAACAAATTAGTATCCTGGGACAGGTAAAAGAAGACAAGTTTGGAGTCAGAAGACTGCGTTTAAATCTCAGCTCTGCTGTGACCTTGGGTAAGTCATTTTCCTTTTCTTGACCTTGGCTTCCTCATCTGCTCACATCTCCACCCCACAAAGGTTTCTGTTGTTGTCGTCCTTGTTTTTTTCCAGTTGTATCCTCCTCTCCATGACCCCATATAGGCAAAGATACTAGAGTGGTTCACCATTTCCTTCTCCAACTCATTGTACAGATGAGGAAACTGAGGCAAATAGGGTTCAGTGACTTGCTCAGAGTCACACAACTAGTAAGTGTCTGAGGCCAGTTATTACAATCATGATACAGTTACTGACCAATCAACAAGAATTTATTAATTACCTATTAGGTCCTTGACACTGCAGCAGGCACTGTGTATATAAAAGGAAAAATGAAACAATCCCGACTTTGGAACTTATAATCTATCTGGGAGATAATGTAAACTCTAAGAATATACAAACAATGGCAGAGGTAATCTTGGGAGGGAGGGAGGGCCCTAGCAACTGGGAAATATCAGGTAAAGTTTAGCACAGAAGTTGGTACTTGAGATGAATTTCGAAGGAAAAAAGAGTTCTAGGAGGTAGAACTGAGAAGAAATACCATCCCAGGCCAGGAGAAGGATGTGCAAAGCTACATATGGAAAGTCATAAGGGAAGAAAATCAAGAGCCCCAGTGCATTTATGTCTAAAAGGCCTAGAAAGTTAGGTTGGAGCCAGATCATGAATGCCTTTGAATGCCAAACAGAGGAGCATGTACTTTATCCTAAAGGTAAGAGAGAGCCATTTCAGTTTATTGAGCACATGAGGATCACAGTCATGGTATAGTATTATCTATGTTCATGCTGTATACACCCCAGTAGATTGTAAGGTCTTTGAGGGCAGAGATTATTTTTGTCTTTGTGTCATCGTGTTTAGGTGATGACATGACTTGTAGTTGACTTTGATTTGAATGAGGGAGGACTGTGCAAGGTCACCAGCCTCACTTTCTTCTCCAGAGCCATCTGGGTGCAGTGGCCATCAGGACAACTGGAGATGTCTCAGGATGCAATGTGAGACCCTGGCCATTTTAGGCTAAAGTTTTACAGCATTCTCACTTTGAGTGATATATACCTATTCAATTAATAGGCCTCTTTAAGTAATTTTTCAAGAGATAGTCCAAAACAAAAAAATCAAACTATGTGAGGGGAAGACCCTCAGAGTTCTTGGGTAAAAGAGAAACAGTTACTATTTAGTATTTACATTTACTCTGTGCTAGGTGTGCAGGACATGTTGTACAAATTGGGCTTAAGGTTTGGTGTGTGATCAAGAAATCTAGCCATAAACCCGTTGAATGGATATATCTCCCTCAAAGTGAGAATCTGATAAGATCTTAACCTAAAGTGGCCAGGGTCCCATGATGCATCCTGGGCCATCTCCAGTCATTCTGATGAATATAAGACTGCGGACTCAGAAGGCTCTGGAGGAGAAAGTGAGGCTGGTGACTGCACACAGCTTTCCCTCACTCCAATCAAAGTCAGCTGCCTGTCATGTCCTCACCTTAATGACATGGTCCTTTTGGAAAACAAAGGACGAGCACCACCAGCACTAACTCAGTGCCAGGCACAGGAAATACTTAATAAACCTTATTGAATTGGTCTTATGAATTTTATGAATGATGAAACTGATGTTCTGACAACATAAATGATTTTACCAATATCCCACAACTGGGAAGCATCTAGGACAGAACTGGAAACAACACAGGTCTGTTTCCCAATGATAAATCCTGCTGTTTCTTCCACTCAGAGGTCCCTTTCTGATTGAAGTCTTTGCTCCTTCTCTGTGGCTCGTTTTCCTTTTCTGTAAAATGAGAGGGTTAGCCTCGGTGCCTCTTAGCTGCTTTCCTTCTCTCCAGCTGAGATCCTACCTCCAATTCCGGTTAGACATTATTCTGGTCAGACTCGGGCTGACGCTGATGGACAGAGTCAGATAAGCCTGGGGACAAACGTGAAGGTTGCCACCACTTCAGGCTTTTCCATTCAAGAGGAAAAACATGTCACTTCCTTCCGAGTTCCTGGCTGTGGGAGCCCTGCTGTCTCACCCTGGGCGATGGGGGAGGGGGCAGCGTCTGAGCCTGATTCAAAGCTGGGGCCTTTTGAATGGGCCCAGGAGGAAGAGCCCTCCCAGGCTTGAGCATCTGGGCCAGAGGAAAGCAGGGTGGGGCGGGGGAGGTTGGAGGGAGACGGGGAGCACCTAGTGCCTTTTCTCTCTCTGGTCAGTGTGAACACCCCCCCATCTCGGTCTCCTTCTTGGCTTCTGCCCTGCTAATCCTTGGAGAAGCCTTATCATACTTGCTTTTCATTCTTTGCTCAGGACTCAGAACATTCTCTCCTTCTCCCCACCCCCTACTCACATGCACAAGCTGGCTCTCCTCCTCTTTCCCCCCTCCCATCCTCCCTCCTCCTCCTTCCTCTCTCTTTTTTCCTCCCCCCTCCTTTTCATCCCCCACCCCACTGATCTCAAGGTATACTGGCAGCCCTAAGTTACTCCTGCATATGAAGCTATCTTTCTCCCCTTCCTTTCCTCCATCTCTCTTAAAGAATTGGAGGAAACGTGCCTTAGAATCAATGGGGAAAAATCCCAAACAAAGAGCTGTTAAATGGAATGAGAATTTTGAAGCTAGATAGCATTATTCTAGCCTAACCCTGGCAATTTGCATGTAACCTTGAGGAATGACTGCTGGGCCCACAGGCTGACATGGAGCCACACCCTGTTGGAGACCTAGTGGTTTGGACCAGGTTCAGTGTTTGAGGGCCTGCCTTGAATGCAGGGCTTCTTAAGGGTGTGTGTGTGTGTGTGTGTGTGTGTGTGTGTGTGTGTGTGTGTGTGTGTGTGGACTTCTTTGGCAGTCTGGTGAAGCCTATGGACCCCTTATTACAATGTTTTTTAATACAGAAAATAAAATATATAGGATTACAAAGGAAACCAAAGGTTAGTGAAAATAAAGATGGAATGTTTTCTCCCCATCCTCAGACTCCCAGAAACCTTTTCACAGACCTTGACCCATGGGGACACCAGGTAAAGAAAGTCCTCCTGACTAGTGAAAGCAATTAAGCTGCCTTTTCTAAGACTGTTCAGTTCATTAAAACTCCCACAAAGTACCCTGGAGGATTTTTACTTATATGTTTACTCATTTCCAGGGTTTCCCCAAAAAAGGGAAAGTAAAAAGATAGTACTCAATGCGAGTCAGGTAAACTGTTATTCAGTCAAGTCCAACTCTGTGATTCCACGTAGGGTTTTCTTGGCGAGGATACTGCAATGATTTGCCATTTCCTTATCCAGCAGATTAAGGCAATCGAGGTTAAGTAACTTGCCCAGGGTCACTCAGCTAGAGAGTGACTGAGGCAGAATTTGAATTCAGGTTTTCCAAGTCCAACTCTCTAGCTGCTTCTTGGGTAATTTACAGGTAGTTTATTTGGACACACAAAATAAAGGCAAAACGTAAAAGACTTATAATCATACATTTGACTGCTCCCCGCAATCCAACAACAACCTTAAAACAACTTATAAGGACTGTTACAATTTGCTGGAAGGTTGTGACTTAAACTTCAAAAATAAAGCAACTTCAATCATGCTAATTTAGGTATTTGACATGTTGTCCAGTATGCACTGTCCAAAAAACTACATATCCACAGCCTGACTTGGATCAGTCCCCTTGGTGCTATCTTCTCCAAGAGCAGTGGAATACTTGCCAGGGATATTCTCTCCCACCCCCAATTTTTGAGCCCCTACATAATGAAACCCAGGATTTCTGGACTTCTTGATTTATAAGATCACCTCTAAGCCTGGACATGTCTATCTTAGGATACATTAACTCACCTAAGATCAGAACACAAGTATGCTGACAAAACAAACACACCAGCAGAAGCATAAGTCCAGGTGCAATCTTACCTAATTAAAGACCCTGACTCTAGCTGCCACATGGTTCTACCCCTATCCCTCAATGAAACCTTCAAAGTTATATGATACCACTTGGAGAATCAAAGAAGATAGCAGCCTATGGAACCTCGCTCTCTCCTCCCTTTCCCCCTTGTTCCGTCTCTCTCCCTCCCTCTCTCCTTCTCTCTCTCTCTGTTTCTCTTTGTCTCTGTCTCTGTCTCTCTGTCTCTGTCTTTCTCTGTCTTTCTCTCTCTGTCTCTGTCTGTCTCTGTCTCTCTGTCTCTGTCTGTCTGTCTGTCTGTCTCTCTCTCTCTCACACACACACACATACACACACACACACACACAATCTGCCCCTCCCTAGCACTTCTATTATAGGGCAGAGGATGTCAAAGGACCACTCAAGGTTTGTCACAAAGTGCTTTCAGCATTGGGCCACCACATACTAGAAGCAGATCCCCCAATTCCCAAATTCTCTCCTTCCCTCAAGGAAGAACAACTCTGAGTTTGCTCGTGAGATGGCCCTTACATGCCAAATCAGCCTCTGCTGTGTAACAATCTGAGAATTTTGAGCCAGAGGGGATTTTATATGTCATCTGTTCCAACACCTTTACTTCAAAGAGTAGGAAACTGAATCAATGAATGGTGTTTGTAAAATGCTTTCTATTTCATAGGCACATTATTAGTGCAGGCTATACAAAGACAAGCAAGTAAGATATTTTCCTGCCCTCAAGGAGCTTCCATGCCAATGAGAGAAGAAAATACATAAAGGGAAGGGAGAAGGGCAGCTATGTGGCTCAGTGGATAGAGCCCTGGGCCTGGAGTCAGGAACTCCTCTTCCTGAGTTCAATCTGGCCTCAGATTAGATGTGTGACCCTGGGCAAGTTTCCTCATCTGTCTAATGAACTGGAGAAGGACTTTAAAATCTTTGCTGAAAAAGCCCCAAATGGGATCATGAAGAGTCCAACTGAACAACAAGAGTGGAGCCTTTCACATCACTTAAATACTAAATATTAATTGTTTCTCTTTTACACAGAAACCCTGGGGGTCTTCTCCTCCTAGTTTGATTTTTTTTTTTTATTTAAGGGGCCATCCCTTGAGAAACTATTTAAAGAAGCCTATTCATTGAATGGGTATATCTCACTCAAAGTGAGACTTTAGCCTGAAAGGGCCAGGGTCTCCCATTGCATCCTGGGCCATCTCCAGTCATCCTGATGGATATCAGGCCACTGGACCCAGATGACTCGGGAGGAGAAAGTGAGGCTGGTGACTTTGCACAGCCCTCCCTCACTCAAATCAAAGTCAACTGCAAGGCATGTCATCATCTTGATGTCATGGTCTCTTTGAGAATGAAGGACAGACACGACCACAACAGCTCTATTTCCAAGACTACTCCATTTATATTCCAGGTACCTACCTCCTCCTCCTCCCACCAGAACCTTGAACTCTATCCCTGAGATGTTTTTATTTAATTGTTTTTCTTTATCCCAAAGATGGATTGAATCTGGAGGAGGTGTGAATAGAAAGACAGAAATCATCAGTCGCCTAGTTTACAAAATTCAAGGAGCCATTGGACTGTGCTGTACTCTGCCCTGGTCAGAACACATCTGTGGCATCAGGCTTGGGTCTGAGTGCCATGTTGGAAGAAGGACATGGCTAAATTGAAGACCATCAGTACAACTAGGATGGAGAAGGGATTCAAGTTCATGCCATAATGGAAGGAGCTAGGGATATTTGATCTGGAAGGAAAAGGACTCCTTGGGAGCCCTATAGCTGAATTCCAGTTTTTAAAGGACATCATGTGAAGGCAGGATTGGCCTCCTTCTGCTTGACACCAGAGGAAAGAACCAGAAGCCATGGGTGGAAGTTGAGAAGAAGCCAGTTTGGACTTGAGGGCAAGAAAACTTGCTGATTCAGCATTGTCTTCAAAGTCAAGTGGATTATCTTTGGAGGCACTGGTGTGCCTTCACTGTATGTGGCAGGGGTACGTGGCCAGTGGTAGAGATCATTTGGGTTTGAATGAAAAGGTCACAGAGATCTCCTCCAATTCCAAAATGTATCACTGAGGATCTTTCTGGGTCTAAACCCCGGGGTAGGAAACCCACAGCCTCAGTACGGGGGTACAACCTTTCAAGTGAGTCCAAGTTTTACAGAACACATCCTTCTATGATGGGGATTTGTTCTGTAAAGTTTGGATTCAGTTAAAGGGTCATGCTTGAGGACCTGGAGGGCTATATGTTCTCTACCTCTGCTCTAAACCAGGGAGTTTGTGAAAGCTAACATGAGACTCCTCTTTGAGTCCCTTCTTTTGTTGCCCTATTTTTCAAGGGGCTGCTGGGCACTCAGAGCCCTGTACTCCCCCCTTCTATGCCCAGTCATTCAGACATGGGCAGCATCCCCCAATTTCCTTGTTTGATCTGTTCCTTATTTGGAAGAGCCTGAGCTTTCCCCAAAACATGTTGGAACAATTCAGCTTGGCAAGTTGTGTGTCAACATTTCTCAATTCACAGGTCAACTGAATTGTTCAGTTCTCTAAGTGGCTTAGAACTAGAAGGTTAAGACCTGATCCCTCTCCTACCCTCGATACCACACACCCACAGAATAGAAGGTCTTGCTTGTGTAAGGAGAATTTCCTGCTTTGCTGACTCATCTTCTAGAAATGCAGTTTTACAGCTGCTTGGGGCTGCTCTCTAAGTGGTGATGGTGCTCTTAAAATCCAGGTCCCTTTGAGAGGAGATGGGGTGCTCACCTCTGCAAGACTAATGTAATTTAGCCAAGGGTCCACTCAGAATGGCAGATTTGGGAGAGCTGAGGGATGGAGAATGGTGCAAAGGATGATGTGTCAGCTAGAAATTCAAAGACATCTTTTCAGTGACTAAGGGGACAGCCTGGGTGGGGATGCCTGTCCAAACTACATGTGTGGGTACGTGAGCATGCAGAAAGGTAGCTAGAGAAATATATATATATATATATATATATATATATATATATATATATATATATATATATATATAATGATCATTGGAAACTCAAGTTGTAAGGGACGTCAGAGATCATTTAGTTCAGGGAATCTTAACCTTTCCTGTATCATGGACCCCTTTGGCAGTTAAATAGCCAAGAAACACTTTAATAAGTACCTTCTATGGTCCAGGTGCTGTGCCAAGCACTAGGAACACAATCTGGTGAAACCTCTGGAAGTGGTTAGATGATGTTTCTAAAGGCTTGAAATAAAATTCAGAGGATTACAAAGGAAATCAATTTTGTTGAATTACAAATTATGTTGAAATATAGTTACTAAAATATATGTTTTTCAAAAGTTCATGGGCCCCATATTCCTAATACTAATCTCATCCAACCCTATCATTTTACAGATGAGAAAACTGAAGCCCGAGAGGTTGTGGCTTCTAAAAATCACCAAAGCTGAGATTTAAACCTGAGTCATAGGCTCATAGGATCTGGAGTTGGAAGAGACTTTGGAGATTGAGTAATCCCTTTTCCCTACTCCATTACTTTGCAGATGAGAAAACCAAGACTCAACTATTTTTCACAACATCGTCAAGGATACGTGGGTTAGAAGAAGCAAAACCAGGTTTGGAACCCAGGGTCTTTGCCCCCCAATCCAGGGCTTTTCCCAGCACTTCACAGGAACTGGTTACTACTACCCATGGGAGTGGTGGTGTCAAGTTCAAGGTCAGGCCAGGGTTGGTCCCTGGCCCAGACAGGATACCCCTTACACACAGAAAACAAAGGTTTTCCTTTCCCCTAAACCTAAACCTAAATTATAGGAAGGATGATTCAATTCATAGTTGAGAACAATAGAAAACCATCCTCCAGCATTCCTGGGGAGAGGCAATGGATGGGTGCAGGGCAGGACTGGGAGAACGAGATTCTATTTCTCATTCTCACTTGGCATGTAATATTGCTCTGTGACATTTCTTCCTGCACCCCAGTACCTGAATTCAGATCCAGTCTTAGTAACTTACTAGATATAACCCAGGGAAAGTCGCTTAACCTCTTTCTGCCTCCGTTTCCTCATCTGTAAAATGGGGATAATAATATCATCTACCTTGAAGCATTGTGGTGAGTAACAACTGAGAAAATATCTGTAAAGTGCTTAGCACAGTGAGTGGCACAGAGTAGGTGCTATATAAAGGCTTATTCCTTTTCTTCCATCTGTAAAATGGGAAGATAGAGCAGAGAGAGCTGTACTTGGAGTGAGCTTTGAGATAGAATTACATTTCAGATACTCACTAAATGTGTTGCCTGGGGCAAGTCAGGGGACCACAGGTATAGGGCTGGATGAGATCTTCTAAAGGCTTAAAATAAAATGCATAGGATTACAAAGGACACCAATTTCATTGAATTACAAATTAAGTTGAAATCTAGTCGCTAAAATATACGTATTTTTATAGATGAAGAAAGTAAGTCTCCGAGGTGATAAATAATCCAATTCACATAGCAAGCAAAATCAGGATTTGAATCCATATCCTCTGACTTCAACTCCCTGGTTCTTTCCCCTATAACACATAGCCTCATAGTGAGTCCGGAGGAGCCTCAGTTTCCTCCTCTGTAATATAAGGGTAAAAATAATAGATTGGATTTTTACAGTACCTTACAAAGCATTTTACACACATATATATGTATATATATGTAATTTACATACATATATGTAGAACATATATACAATCTCATTTGATGCTATATTTTGCATACATATGGAAAATACACTTGTGTGTATACACACAATCTCATTTGATCCTATATTTTCATATATATGTAAAACACACACACATAGAATCTCATCTGATCCTCACAAGTGTGAGGTAGGTGATGTCAGTATCCCCATTTTATTGATGAGAAAACTGAGACTCTGGGAGGTTAAGCGGAGTTGCTTGGGGTCACACAGCTAGCAAATATTTGAAGCAGAATCTGAAATGAGTTCTAACTGATTCTAATCCCAGCACTTCACTTACTGTGCGATTTAGCCTTTTCATGGCCCAGAGCTGGGGTGAGACTCAATTGTGTATAAAGTTCTTTACAAAGTGTACTAGGACACGCTATATAGATGTTAGGCATAGCGACTCGACCTGGGATTTTGTGGGTGTGGGGAACTCCCAGGTGAGGAAAGTCCCCTCAGAGCAGATTGGCACTTTCTCTGCAGCCTCTTGTCTGAGAATCACCTGCATTGTTTTGCGTGTTGCCTTCCTGATTGGAATGTGAGCTCCTTGACTGCCCTTTCCCTTTCTTGTGCGCGCCTTTAGCTTAGCACAGTGCCTGATACTTAATATCAGCTAGATGGATACTTTTTGACAGAATGCCTGACACAGAAGGTACTTAATAGCCATTTGTTGATTGCTGGATTTCCTGGCTCTGAGGCTCTGTCTGCAAGGTTGAACCACTTCTCTATACAATGTTTCATCATTATTGTTACACCCTCAGGGCTCAGGTATACGTCAACCATTTTGGGGATAGTGCTGAGGAAAGTGATTTGATGTTCTGGGGGAGGAGTGCCCTGAGTGAATAAATGAATGAATGAATGAATGAATGAATGAATGAGGAGAGGGTAAGCTTTAGCCCATTTTCCTAGAGTCAGCTTGGTTATATCTAACCCTCAGGACTTGCCCCCTAAAGGGTTTTTGGGGTTGTTATTCAGCCTTTTCACTTGCGTTGGACTCTTTGTGACCCCATCTGAGATTTTCTTGGCAAAGCTATTGGAGTAGTTTGCCATTTCCTTCTCCAGTTTGTTTTACAGATGAGGAAACTGAGGCAAACAGGGTTAAGCGACTTGCCCAGGGTCACTCAACTGGTTATTAAATATCAAAACAGCATTATCGCCAAAGAGATCCTGGGGTCACACAGCTAGTAATTGTCTGAGGTCAAATTTGAACTCAGGTCATCCTGACTCCAGGCCTGAGCTCTCTCCTCCGCACCATCTAACTACCCTAGGGAATTTTGGGTACCCTTTCTCTGATGCCATTGGGCTGCCACTGGCTATATTCCCACCACTGTTAGGTAACAGCTAGCAGATATCCTAACTCCATTTAGCTACTTAATATCAGTTAGCTTTTACAAAGGAACATTTACTTCAAAATGTAAATAAAACCAAAATTACAAACATTCCCCCACAGAGGGGACATACTCTCCCAAATTCCACGTCAGGGAGGAGAGGGGGGAGTGCAGGGGAGGGGAGGGGGGAAGAGAGGCCATCCAAATTTACTTTCCTTTGGAGAGAAGGAAGGGGAGGGGGAAGCAGACAGGAGAGGAGGAGCTGGGTCCCCCATTCAGCCAGCTATGTCTGCTCACAGGATTGTGTTTATCCTTCATTGCTGAAGAAGACCTTGCCGACAAGAGGATAAGGGATGAGTAGAAGGCCCAGTGGGGGACAGGGAGGTGAATCTGAAACAGGTGATAGAACAATTCCTCACTATGGCGGCCACAGATCCAATGAGAGTCTGTTCATATATCACATGTGCCAAATCTTGGGCAATGAAACATGTGGAAAGCAATATTGAAAAATGCTTCCAGGTAGCAAACCATGAGCCTCTGGATGTGATTCTGAACTGCACCTCTTCTGATTCAGGGTTCCTGGAATCTGAGTGTGTTCCACTTCATTTTGGTCAAGATTATCATCCCCACCCCCAGCCCACCCTTTCCATTCCTTCTAGGGTCAAGATAACAATCTTCAGAACTGACCAGCTGGTGCCTCCCAGGTGTGAAATCAGCCTTCTGGTCCTCTTCCTGCTGACTGAACCCCCTTAGCTTCCCTACCCCATCTGTACCAGCTGCTAAGCACTGGAGACCTTTTGGCCTTCCATTCCAGCCTTTTGTGAACTAAGATTGGACTCCCCACATTGATTTTTCGGACTTTTAGGGGAGAAGAGAACCTTGTTTGCCTACGTATTGATTAGCATCAAGGGAAAAGCAAAACAGGCACCTTCTTCCTTTCTTTCTTGGAAAAGCCTCTGTTGCAATAATTAATAATGGAGAAAAAAGATCAGTATTGCAGAAAAAGTGGTCTGCAAAATATTGATTTGAGAGCATTATCTCTTTGCTTTTCATTTAGGCTTTATAGACAAGGTGTACACACTTTTGTGTATATACCACAAACTCCTTTCCAAGGAAATTGGAAAATCCAAATTTAAACAGTGAAGTCCACAGTAAGTTGGATTTTTGTTGAGCAGAGCCTCCTGGAGACAAGCTTTGTTTTAGGTTTTGCTGGTTCTCAGGAAAGGCATTTCATCCATTCACATGAGCATCATTTTTGTATTTTTCACTTTATTTTTAAAAATCATCTATTATTACTATTTTGTAATTAACAAAAATCTGTTTTTTCCCTTTTCACCTTTCTTTATTGAAAAGAAAAGAAACCCCTTCCCTATTTTTTTGAACAACTATTCATAGTTAAACAAAAGAAATTCCTACATTGGCCTCATTCAAACATTTACATCTTATTTTTCATCCTGAATTCATTAACTCTCTGTCAGGAGTCATCATCAGCCAGCTGGAATTGTGATTGTTTATTGTGGTGGTCAGAGTTTTAAGTCTTTTAAAATTATTTGTTTTTACAGGACTGTTATTATTAAGGTTTTGAGAGAGGGGAGAAGAGGAGAGGGGAGAAGAGGAGAGGAGAGGAGGGGAGAAGAGAGAAGAGGTTCAGCTCTGGTTCAGCTCATTTTGCTCTGCAATCGTCCATATGAGTCCAGGTTTCTTTGAAACTATCTTCTTCGTGATTTCTTTCAGCCCAATAATTCCATTCATTATTCCATTATATTGTATTCCAAAAATATTCCATTAATAATAATTCCACAATTCCATCATATTTATATCCCATAACTTGGTCAGTCATTCCTAGTTGCTGGGCAGCCTCTCATATTCCCATTCTTTGCCATCTTAAAAAGTTTACTTAGGATTAATCCCTTCAATCTACCTTCCTTCAAACCTGTTGGTGATTTGGGGGGAATGTCTTCCCCAAGCATGTGAAGATGTTCCCTCGTAGAACGGGTGAATGAGAGTAGTGTATTCCAATAGTCATGAGGGTAGCTGAAGCAGGTGTAGTGGAGTGCTTATAGCTTGGTCAGACATTGAAGATTCCAGGTCACCCACTGCATCTTGGGCCATCATCAGCTGTCCTCACTTTTGTGCTGAGACTGGAATTCAATGACTTAGAAAGAGCGAGGCTCTGCCTCACTTAAATCCCATTCACACACAAGTCAAGACATCATCCTGGTCATGTCATTGTTCTGCTTTGAAAACAAAGAATGAACAACCTTTCTTCTCATTCTCCCATCTCCTTATTGAGTGAATATCTATGTGCTCAACAGTATGTGTGTGTTTTCTTCTTGCCTTTGATGAATACAGATAGAAATGAAGTTCAAATCAGCTGCTCCCCTACCCCCAGCTCCTTGTTTTCATCGGTGTCTACTTGTATGTCCTACTTATGTGAGCTACTTTCCCCTAACCTTCCCTTTAAAGTGCTTTGTATTTCCAATGTTATTTTATAAATTTTTCTCTTAGTTCCACTCACTTCATTTTGTATCAGTTCATCCATGCCTTTCCAGGCTTTTCCAAAATCATTTCTTTTTTTATTTCTCATAGCACAGTAGAATTCCATCTAGCTTTGTTTATGTTAACTTTTCATTGCATTTATATATCATAATGTTTATAACAACTTTTGATTACATAGTTTATTCTACCATTGCTCACCCCTGCAAAATCATGCGGAGCCCCAATTCTTTCCCATTTTTGTTGTCCGAAAAGTGCTGCTGTGGACATTCTGGGGTATATTGGACTTTTGTTTCTGTCTCTGACATCCCTGGGGGTAAATTATCAACGGAGATGTCTGCTTTAAAAAGTACATACTTTTAGTCACTTTTCTTACATAATTACAAAATCAATGCCAAAACGGTTGTTCCAATTCACATCTGATTCGTTATATTTCAATTCAAATGAGCCAACATTTACTAAATACCTATTCTAAATGAAGCAATGTATTGCATGCTGTGAAAGAAAGAAAAATGAATAGACATAATCCCTGCATTTATGGTAGTTACTGACTAAGAGGGATAATTAGCCACCTACACAAATACCTACAAAGCAATGAAAAATAAGAGTCAAATGTCCATAGAGATGCTAAGGTGAAGCCCACTAGGAGGGAGAGCTTACTTCTTCCTGGTGCCAGTGGAGAAAGAAGGTTTTGAGGAGGAAAGATGTTTAAGCTGGTTCTTTGAGGAGCAGTACAATGATTAAGTGCCTACTACAGTCAGATATTCAGCTAAGTTCTGGGGATGCAAAAAGAGGCAGAAGATAGTCCCTGCCCTCAAGGACTTTACTATCTAATGGGAAAAGTAGTGTTTCAAAAGGTAGAGATGCAGGTAGAAGTGAAGAGAAAGGAAGGAGAACTGATAATTTGGGTCAAGCAAGCTGGGAGGGTATCCTCTGAGAACTTTTTAGTGGGTCCATGAAGTCTAAATCATTTTTACAATATTAATAAGATTTAAAGTTTTCTAATATGGTAAATATCATTGGCTATCACTCATATAAACAAAAGTTTATTGGGGGTTCACAATTATTTTTAAGAGTTTAAATTGGTCCTGAGACCCAAAAGTTTGAGAATTAATGATTTAGACACAGTTATGAAAATGATGAGTGAACTGGAGGAACAGAAAGTAATTCTCTTTGGTTTGAAGTATCATTCCTTTAAGAAATTCCTTAAGGAATTCCCTTAAGGGAGGCTGGTAAAAATAGGTTAGGGTCATATTTTGACAGCCTTGAATGCTAGGTTAAGAAATAAGTCATTATTCAATGGCCAATAGGAGACCCATGGAAGGTTTTGGAGTAGAGGAGGTATAGGAGCAAAAGAATCATTCTGAAATTAGACTGAGAGTTCCTTGTCTGTCTTTATATTCCTACTGCTTAACACATAATAAGCATTTAATAAATGTTTATTGACTGACTGACTAGGGTAGAATGTACTAGATGGATGGAGAAGGAAAAGTCAGAGGGAAAGAAATGAGTCCAGGGAAGGGTTTTTGAGTCCCAAAATTAGAAGGGGGCAGTAGTGCTAGAAAGGCCCCAATAGGCTGGAGAGATGTGGAAAATGGAGAGAGCCTTTGAAGTTTGGGGCTGGGAGAAACATGCTCACTTTAAACAAAGAACAATAGTGGCTGTGAAATCAGAAAAGGTTTTGGGAATTTTTACTTTCATTCCCCATGAATGAGCAGGCAGTCCCTGATGGACTGCTACACTTGTTCAGACCAATGCAAGCCTTTTTATGCTGTTCCCAATTCAAATTTCATGCCTTGCCCTCTACTGGCTAGATGCAACCTCCTGAGCCTCCCATTTCATGTTCTCCTCCTTGATAGTGTCCCCCTCAAACATGCATGCATACAAGCTTCTGACCTTTTACCTGATCAGAAGCCTGGTTCTGCTAGGTCACCTCTATCACTCAAAGCTAGGAGGAGTTTTAATCCTGTGGAAACAGAATCCCTTCTTTTATTTCCCACAGAGTTGACCAGAATATTGAGCAAAAAATAGGCCCCCTTTTTCTTGTGTTTGTTGTTACAAACGTATCTGTGTATGTATATCTGCCTGAAATAGTAACGACCACAAAAAAACCCATTTTTTGAGTTATATTTTGGTCAGTCTGAAACCTCAAAGGCCTCCCCACATTTCTTTTACAGCCATCACTCCAATCTATTGGTGCCTTTCTTGTACCACTGCCTCCCTTTTAATTCTGGTACTCAAAAACCTTTCCTTTGACTTTTACAATTCCCCTGAACTAATTTCTAAATTTCATTTTCCCCTCTACATCCATATGGTATGTATGTATGTATGTATATGTGTGTATATTTATATATGTATGTATATGTTGTATATGTATATAGTATACAGTCATGTATATGCTATAGTATATAATATGTATATAGTTGTGTCCAACTCTTTGTGATGCCTCTTGGGGTTTTCTTGGCAAAGACACTGGAGTAATTTGCCCTTTTCTTCTCCAATTCACTTTACAGATGAGGGAACAGAGGCCAACAGGGTTAAGTGACTTGCCCAGGGTCACACAGCCAGTAAGTGTCTGAGGGAGATTTGAACTCATGAAGATGAGTCTTTTTGACTCTGGGCCCAGTAATCTATCCACTGTCATGTCACCTAGCTACCTCCAAAAGAATGAGAAGACCTCAGTTCAAATCCTGCCTTTGACCCTTACTACTTGTGTAAAATTGGGCGTCACTTGAATAACTTCCTTGGGCCCCAAGTGCTTCATCTGTAAGATGAGGGAGTTGGACTGGATGGCCCCTGCAGTCCCTTGCAGGCATGGATTTGTATGTGGCCTCGTAGAGTGGAGAGTAATTATCTTGCCTTTTCCATTTAGATTTTTTTCTTATTCAACTTTATTTGCATGCAAATCCAAGAGGATCTTGGGAGGAAAAGGGACTTCATAGCCTTACCCTACACATAGTTCCCATTGGTTTCCTTCTTTTAGGGGATCAGGGAAGAGTCCTTGAAATGAATTTTTGAGGGCACAGGATCACAAATGGCTATTATAAGAAATTTTCCAACCCTAAGTTGGTTGATTGTCTGGGATCTGGACTTTGAATCAGCACTAGACAAAATCAGGCAAAACAATAAGCTTCACCTTACCCTGAGAGGAATTTGGATGACTTATGTTCAATCTCTTTAATTAGATGGGGTGACTCCTAGGCTCAGTTATTGGCTAAAAGTAAGCATCCCACCCATTCTGGGGAAATGCTTTCTGGCTACCACTCCTTAGTAGACTGGAACAAAGAACCAAAAGACAGCCCTCAAGATCAGAACATGGTTACAGGTGATCATGAAACTAAGAAACATCTTGATGCACAACAGTACAAGAAACAGCAGTGTGCCTATCATAAACAAAAGCAACATTCAGCAGAGGACAGCAGAGAAGAATGGTGATAACCCCAGAGGGCGCTGGCCTGTGCTGTCTCTTCTGAGTTTCTGTGATTGCCGGAGGGAACCAAGAATCAATGCAATTCCAACTTTGGAACCCATTTTTGTCAACTAGTCCTTGATTCATGCCAGGCTACCTCTGGATATGCCCTTGGAAGAGTGAGTGTTCCCAACAGGCAACAATCAACTCTGATTGGTTAACAATTAATTAGAGTATGAATATTATAATGAGAGGTGGACTTAATCTAAAGAGGGGCTGGGGAACATGACTCTAATCACTCGGTTCTAGACACAGAAACATTTCTTTCCAGATCACCCCAGTCTAGGGCAATCTAGACAGAAAAGGGAATCTACTTCCATTCAGACAAGTTTGACTTAAACACAATGGACCAGAATTAACCAATTCACCCAGACTAGAATTTCTTTACCTTTTGATCAGATCTAAGTTTTTTCAGTTGAGTCATTTTCACCCAAGATTTCATCTCATTATCAGCCCTGTACATCAAAGGCTGGCTGACTAACCTATAGGGGCTAGTTTCTGAATGAGGATATAGGGGAAAAACCATAGTCCCAATTCAATAATTGGTTATTAATATAAGAAAAAAACAATCATTTTTCTCAAAAGAGAACCAAGATCCCCCCAGAAAAACAATCAAAGCATCTCCTAAGTCTGAGCCTTCACATAGGCCATCCTTTATGCCTGGAATACACTCTGTTATCTCTACATTTCAGAATCCTGCATAGCTAAGTTCATGTGCCACCCTCTTTGTGACAGACAGGGGTTAAGTGAGTGACCCAGCATCACACAGCTAGTGTCTGAGGCTAGATTTGAACTCAGGAAGATGAGTCTTCCTGACTCCAGGCTTAGCACTCTATTCACTGCACCTTTTCCTGTGTAAAGCTTTGCTTAATCTTCCTACTTACAAGGGCTTTCTCTCTCCTTATCAAATTCCCTCGTGTTATATTTATCTGTGTATTTATTGCATTGCTTCAATGGAACGTAAACTCCTTAAGGGCAGAGACTGTTCCATTCTTGTCTTTGTATCTCTAGCCCTATGGATGGTACTTTGTGTGTAGTAGGTTCTTAATTAATGTTTATTGAGTTGAGTTGTCTCTTTAAGGTAACAGGAGAGAGAACCCATTTCACCCCATGGAGAAAGCAGTTCCTTCTAATTTTGACTTTGGTTTTCAGTCACTGCCCAAAGTTCAAAGCATGAATTATCTGTAGTGCTAATTGTCACTGTCATTAGTAATCCTGGGAATGTCACAGAACTGGCAGGTGTTGGAAAAGAAGACAGCAGACTAGATCCTCCTTTTAAAATCTCATTAAGAGAGATGGAAATGACTCAACAATTTACCGTTATTCTTTCCTTTGGAGTATATATACTTATGAGTAGTTTAGAAGGCTTCCATATTTTTTCGTTCTCTACCAAATGAATCTGTATACAGTAGTTTGATCAGTTATGGCCTCAAAAGTGAAGATGAATTGATTATAGGTGCTACTTCTTCCTTGGAAAAGGGATGCAGGTTTTGATGGTGCTGCAGTACCCACAGTGAATTCCAATTTGTAACGGGCTCCTAAAGTCGCTAGCTTTAATCCGTTTTATGGACAGGAAATTTCAGACACAATTGGGTTTACTCTTTTGTTTTTGAAAGAAATTATTACTATATTTTGTTTGAATACAGCAGATGGTTGATACTGGTTTTTGTCCTTCGTTCTTGAAGATGACCAAAATGACATCACCGTGATAAAGTGAAGCGTCAGTGTGTCCGACTGTGGCTGATCAGACCAATACGAGCTCAGAATGCTCCACCACAGATTGGGTACAGAGAGTCTGTGTGAGCATTTGGGGTGGTTACTCCAAATTTGTGAGTCCTATGTTTCCTTTGTGCTGTAGAGCAAAGCACCCTTTCTGATGTGGGCACATCATGCTAAGTGGTCCTGTGCCAGTGTCTCCCATGTCGCACAATCGAATCCAAAGTTCTTGAGAGAGACCTTGAGAGTGTCCTTGTATCACTTCTTCTGACCATCATGTGATCACCAGCTCCATGTGAGTTCTTCATAAAATAGTCTTTTTGGCACACATATATTTTGCATTCGAACAATGTGTCCAGCCCATCAGAGTTGCACTCTCTGAAGCATAGTTTGAATACTTGGCTGTTTAGTTTGGGCAAGGACCTCAGTGTCTGGTACTTTTTCCTGCCAGATGATCTTCAGAATCTTCCTAAGACAGTTCAAATGGAAGCGATTCAGTTTCCTGGCATGGAGCTGGTAGACTGTCCATGTTTCACAGGCATACAACAATGAGGTCAGCAAAACACTCTTGAGACCTTCAATTTGGTAGTCAGTCTAATACCTCTTCTCTCCCAAACTTTTCCTCAGAGCCTCCCAAACACTGAACTAGCTCTGACAGTGTGTATCAACCTCATTGTCAATGTATATATCCCTGGAAAGTACACTACCAAGGTCAGTGAACTTATCCACAGCATTCAAAACTTCTCCATTTGTTGTAACCAGTGGTTCCACATATGGATGTTGTGATGGTGGCTGATGGAGCACCTGTGTTTTCTTGGTGTTGATTATTAGGCCAAAATTAGCACAGGAAGCAGAGAATTGATCCATACTTTGTTGCATCTCAGTTTCAGAGGCTGCACTGAGTGCATAATCATCTGCAAACAGAAAATCATGCATCCACACTCCCTCCACTTTGGTCTTGGCTTGTAGCCTTTTCAAATTGAAGAACTTACCATCAGTACAGTAGTTGACCTTGATGCCATGTTCATCCTCATCGAAAGCATTTGACAACATGGCTGAAAACATCATGCTAAAAAGCTTGGGAGTAAGCACACAGCCCTGTTTCGCTCCATTCCTAACTGGGAGGCATGAGAGCATTGTCCACTATCCAGAACACGGGCAAACATGACATTGTGAAATTGACATACAATGCTGAAGAACTTCTTTGGGCAACTAAATTTCAAACAATACAATAGATACTTACCAACTGGTGAAATAGCACAGTGTGGTAGAAAGAAGCTGCTTTCAAATCCCAGCTCTGTCAATTCCTTTCATGTTTTGCAAAGTCACTGGGGGCTGGGCAAGATTCCCTCTGAGGTTCTTTCTTCTTCTAAATATGGTCCTCAGATAAAGACTTTTATAAATTCCTTTACATTCAGACAAAAATGAGATAATATAAATTGCTTTATAATCCTTAAATACTTATGTATATATATGTGTATTATATGTATATACACACATATATATAGATACATATATATGTTAGCTATCATTATTAGATAAGGTTAAGATTATTCAGCTTATTATTATTAGATAAGACAATTATTTTTAGAAATGTTTAATCTTCTATATCAGGGCTTCTTAAACTTTTTCCACTCATAACCTTTTTTTGAGTTTTGGCAGTATTCATTGGCATTATGTGGCCTGTCAGTATGTGTGGTAAAAAGTGCATGTGCTTTGTGTTCCAAACCAAGGCTGTAATGAAGTTGCATGACACAACATGGGGAAGTGCTGCCAGAAACACCTTGGATTCATTACATATTTGATTTTAAATCAATTTTTGATTGTTGAACATTCAGAAACTTACAGTTTAAGAAACACTGATCTATATAACACAAATTCCTCCATTTGCCATTTAAAGCCCTTCACAACTTGACTCAAGCAGGGTTTTTTAAGTTTATTTGATATAGCCAAATTGGCCTATGGGTTCTTCTCATAGACTTAGTATTCTACTGCCAACCTCTCAGTCTTTGTAGAAGCTGTCATCCATGTCTAAAGATACCACTTTTTTTCCCTCCACCTCTTAGAATGTTCGACTTCCTTCAAGGATCATCTCATATTCTATCTCCTGTAGGGAGCCTTGATTAACACACCTAATTGTTAAGACTTTCTACCTCCTCATATTGTCTTGTATTTGTTTATCTGTGTATATATTGTATGCTCCAAGAGATTATAAGCCCCACAAGGACAACTTTTCATTAAGAAAAATATCTAGTGCCTTCTACATAGAAGCTATTAAAATTATGTTTGTCAAGTTGAATTAAAAATAATATGAAAATATAATCTTGCCTTTGTATAAAATAATGATCATTTATATCCAGGATAGTGTGTTGTTAACATTTCTCAAACTGATTTGGCTGTAGAACACTTTTGGATATGAAATATGAACAGAACCTCTAAATGCAAGTCTATGGATCTTGGGGACATGGCACACCCTGGGCTAAAGGTGGATTAAAGAAATCAGAATCAAAATAGAGAACACTAAGCTTATTTGCCTACTGAATATTTGTTGCATATGTTTTTGATGTCCTTATAATTTCAAATTAATATTATAGTGGAGCAACAAACAGATGAAATCTGGAAAAGACTTGCAAAGATTTTTTGAAATTATAAATCCTTTTCAAAACCAAGGGGTATTGTATCCACTACACATGGACACTAAAATCCTTGCCCCAGACATGCTTCTAGAGGAAGAAGAAATGCTACTGAAAAGAACAAAGAAGGGAAGGCAACAAGATGAGACCAGGCTGGAGGTACCTCATTTGAGAAGGCATTGAGGGAGTTAAGTCTTAAGAAACCTGAAGAAAAGGAAGATATCAAATGCACAGGGGAAAAAAAATCCTTCTACTCTTAATGCTAAAAACAGGTAACCAAGAGAACATCAGCAGCTAAGAAATGAGATGCCTACTTTTCCAGCTATATATCAGTTTTAGGAGAGTCAGCCACATAAGAATCAAGGACATTCTGGAAAAGGTTATCAGTAGGGAGCAAGCTGGCTTTTGTAAATGATACTCCACAGCAGACCACATTGTTACCATCAAATGATTCAATGAAAGATGCAGCTATTACAGGATACCACTGAGCTTATTGTTTGGTAATGATAAAATTGTATTTGATTCAGTAAAACAAAATGCTGCCTTAAAAGCAGCAAGGAGTTCCTACAAGGTCCTGCCTTGCATCCATCCATCCATCATTTATCCATCGAGCCATCCTGTCAACACCCACCCATCCATTCATCAACAGCCCTGTGAAATAGACATCATGTTTCTCCCATTTTATAGATGAGGAAACTGGGACTGAGAGAGTTTAAGTGACTTGCCTGGGACAAATAGTTGGAAGATTCTGAGGCCAGATGTGAACTCAGGTCTTACTGACTCCAGATCCAGTGCTTTGTGCAACTGTGCCACCTAAATACCAATGTACACTGGAAAAACAAAGTGGATGAAGAACTCTGATTGTTCAGATTATGACATGCTGTCAGATGGAAAGTCTGTAGAGACTGATAATAGTACACATGTATGTATATATAATATATACATATGCACACATGTATGTGTGTGTATGTGTGTGTGTGTGTATATATATATATATATATATATATATATATATATATATATATATATATGATGAACAGTTCATTTTGATGATAAGTTGGGCCCAGAATTCAACAGGAGGAGGATTGTGAGCTCAGTTGCCTTTAGGAAATTGCAAAGCTCCTTTAAAAACCACAAACTTCACCCAGAAACAGAGACTAATTTTTAAAAAATGGACATTTAGCTGGTGTTGCAGGACTGTGAGTCATGGAACAGCATATTCTTTGAATAATTAATGATTAGTATCACCCAGAGGGCATGGGAGAAGCACTGGGTGGATATGAGCAGGTAGCAACTCATCACTGGGACAGGATAAAGAAGGAGGATGTAAGGAAAGGATATCATCAAAGCAAGAGATGAGCAATAATGATGAGCTGGCCATATGGCAAAAGTAGGTAACACCATGGGATAGCCTGTGTGCTCTTTGGGTACCCCTCAGTACCAGAAGAAATGGAGGAAGCCCGCCAGGGATTGGAGATGGGTTAGGTCCACCCTATTTTCCTCCTGCAAAATGTATTCACTTTCCCTAAAAGAAGACATGACTGCCCCTTAAGACCTGGTTGACCTACCACAGCTTCCTAGTCATCTAGGGTTATAAAAGTCCTAGCCATGTGCTGTCTAAGCCCCTTGGACTTGGGCAGTGTCTGAGATCACACGAGGGGCCACACCCTGCCTTGCCCTGATGACATGCTGGCCAAATGCTTTTCCATGAGGAAGGGAGGGAAATCCTACCAATCAGAACTGTAATTAAGGGTCTCTGGATCCCTGGTGTATATCCTTGCTGTGTCAGGATAAAGGAAAACTCCACTTTATTAGCCATTCAATGATGCATGAATGCCTCATTTTGTCCCAAACTGAACTTGAATGAAGAGAGTGGTAGTTGGGTCTACCCTTTCCGTCTCCCCTTCTTCCACTGGGTGCACCCCTAGTCATGAATTTAGGGAAGAATATAGACCAGAGATGCAAAGGATGGGCAGGCATTGTTGGAGGCCATAACTGCCTCAAGATGCTCACAGATTCATTGTGGGTGTTGGAATGGAGTAGAGGAAATATCGCTAGTCTTAAGATTTTCTCTTTTTACCTTATATCAAACCTCAAGTTTCTGTCGTTCTCTTCGGGAAACCCTAAGGCAAGAGTTCTTAACCTGAGTCCCCCAAGAGGTGGGTGGATAGATTTCAAGGGATTCTAGGAATTTTGATGGAAAAAAATGCATCTATAATTCAATGTAATTGGTTTCCTTTGCAATCTTAAGTATTTTACTGGACACATTTAAAAACAAGATTCTAGGAAGGGGTCCACTGTCTTCACCAGATTATAGCCAGAGGCATCCAGGACATAAACAAGGTTAAGAATCCCTGCTTTGTGACATTCTCAGGTTGGAATGCAACTCTTTCCAAGAAACATTTATTAAGTACTTATTCTGGTTCTGGATTATGCTAGATGTTGACACAGGCCCTGCTCTTGAACATATTATGCTCTAACTGTGAAAGGATAAGATAGAGTCAAAGCAAAGTGATTTGGGAAAAGAAAATGTGGAGGAAGAGGTCACTTTGGTGTTGTGCATGAGAACAAACCCCAAAATCTGAGTTTTAGAAAGAAATTTATGAGGTCATTTGGTAGAGGGAGAAGGAGAAAGAGAGAGAGAGAGAGAGAGAGAGAGAGAGAGAGAGAGAGAGAGAGAGAGAGAGAGAGAGAGAGTTAGAAAGAAGGGGTGGCTCCCTCTCCAAGTCTTTGTGAGGCTACATTACGTGGAATTCAGACAAGAGTAGAAGAAATTTTTTCTGGTTGACTTCATGGAGGCAGTAGGGGATGTCCAAGAGAAGGGAAGTTTGAGATGGATATCAAATCCTCATGATCTCACAGAAGCAAAGAAATAGGATGAGAAAAGTTTATGTCTGAATGTTGAAGCAGGGAGAATGTGACAGAAATAGGAAGGGCAGGACCACTGAACATTTGGAGTGGAGTCAAAGGGATGCGGAAGGCATGAGGGGAGCTAGACCACTTCAGGAGAAAGTAGCTTCTTGTCCCCAAGGAATGGTGAACTGTATCTACAGGTAACCCAAGATAGGAGGTCATCTAATCACAGAGGAAGGAGAGAAAAGTAGAGCGTCTTGGTAATTCCCTCATGAGAAAAGGCAGAGGCACCTACTTGTTGAGCTGACATAAACAATGGAGATATCTGTTGTCCTGCTGGGGCAGCTGCCTTGAGACAGTGCAGAGAATCTCTAGTTATTTGTCAAAGCTGCCAGCTACTACACATTCTCTGTGTGCATAGTGATTCATAGGAGGAAAGGAGGCTGGGACAAAACTAGCAAGAGGAACCCAGCTTCCATCACTGCTAAGGAATAGGAAGTCCTAGACAAAAAAAGAAAACTTTAGGGGCCCAGGTGGTACATTCACCACTGCTGCCAAATGAAAATGAAGAACGAGGAAGCCGATTTGGGAAAGGAACAGTTGGCTACGAAATGGTGTCTGCGAACGGGATTTGCATTTCTGGACTACAGTTTAAAATAGAGAACTGACAAGATGTTCGTCAGAGATGGAGTTCAGTTTGGGAGTCTGATCACAGATGAAAATGGAAGGAAAAAACAGGACCTACAGATCTGCCAAGGCAATTACCATAGAGAGCAGTGGGAACCACATGTCTCCAAGAGGGGTATCACTGATAAAATCCAGACCTTCAGACATCTCTACACAAATGCACCAAAGAATATATAACTAAAGGTTGACTTAGAGCTTCTTGAATTTGGACATCTCCAGCTATGACAACCCTCGGGCCATCATTGCCACTTCCTTTCCCTTGGAAAAAATGTACACTGCCCTGGGCTCTGATTTGCCAACTTTAACCTTCTCTTCTTCATTATTTTCAGGTCTTTGCAGCACTTCTTGGATATCTTCAAATCATCCTCCACCCTGTCCCTCTTTCCAGTGCCCCTTTTGGGACATCTTCCCTCATTATAAGGTAAATTCCTTGGTAAAGAACTTCTTGCTGGCTTGTGTTTGTAGCCCTGACTTTTAGCATAGTGTCTGACATGAATGTTTAATCAAGTCTCCTTCCCTCCCTTTCCCTTGTCTAAATGAACATCTTGGGTTAAATTCTTCAGAAAAGGAGATGAAGGAAGGAACAAGAAAAGAAGTCAGACAAGATACATAAAAAAGAGCACTGTTCCTTATTTTGTATTGTCTCCACTTCTGCCTCTCTGTGTTTCTGTTTCTCTGTCTCTGTTTCTTTCTAAGGAGGTAAATTTGACCTGTGCAGTTTTGTTTATATAAGCAGATTAGAAAAAAAGTGCGATAGGCAATCTAATAGGTAATCTAAAATCTATCCATCCATCCATCTATCCATCATCTCTCTTATATACATGTATCCAAAATCTATCATATATATATTTTTTCTTAAATTTTGGATTTTATTTAGAGGCTTCCATTCACTTGGAGATGGACACACACACACACACACATTTATATCCCCAGAAATCTATAGAGCTTCTGGCCTTGAAGCAGTTCATCTAAGCTCAGCCCTGCAATGAGGTGTATGTGTGTGTGTGTGTGTGTGTGTGTGTGTGTGTGTGTGTGTGTGTGTGTGTGTGAGGGGGGAAGGGAACTTGAAGAAAGAAGGTTTAGGATTCCTCTTCACTACAGGAAAAAAAGCCCTCAAGCTTGAGCTAGAAGACCTTGAATCTGGGTACCAGGCCTGTCACTCAGAAGCTATGTGACCTGGAAGGAATCACTTATTCTTCTTATATGTAAAATAAAGGGTTCGACTATATAATCTCTAGGGTCCTTTCCAGCTGTCAAATCTGTAAAATTGTGACAACCCTTTTGAACCTCAGTTTCCTCATCTGCACAATGGGAATGGTTAATACTTTTCCTACCTCCTTCATAGTTTGTTATGTCTGTTTTTGTTTCTGCCTTGTAATTTCCTTGGTTTGGGATATTTTCAATGTCCAAGACAGACTGGCAGATGGATGGGAGGAAATTGAGAGTCGATTTAGGATAGCTTGGGGTCCTGAGTGGTTCAGGGCCTTGTCTAGAGTCACATAAATCATATGAATCAAAGAATGAATGAACATTTATTAAGTGATTACTAGGTACCAAGACGAGGGATACAACATAAAAATTAAGACAGTTTCTGCATTCAAGGATCTTTCATTCCAGTAGAAAGAGACAACATATAGAATTTTGGCCAGGGACAGGGCTCTAATTTGTAAAGTTACAAGGATGGTGAGTGGAGCCTTAAGGATAGGGACTGGGCCTGTGATTTCATTTACATAATCACTGACACTATCAGCCTGAGTAAGAGGTTGTACTTGGGTTCAGGTCTTCCCTGCTTTGAGCCCAGCTTTCTATCTGCTATGTTTTGGGGACTGGAGTCACAGGGGAGTAATATCCCCTTTCCAGTAGTGTTGATTATGGTTCTAGACCTGAATAGCAGGGGTAGGTTACAGAAGATTCACATGAAGCATCAAGATGGCTGCTCAGAATGGGGCAGCAGAATAATGGGAAATGGGGTTGGAGCCTGCCACACTGGGTTTAGATTCTACCTCTGAGACTTGCTGCCTGGGTGACACTATGCCTCAGTGGCCTAATCTGTAAAATGAGGGAATTGGACTAGCTGGCCTCCCAGGTCCCTTCCAGCTGTAGAACAATGGAGCCTAGAAGACCCTCCCAAAGCCGAACGTGGGGAACCCTGGGTCCAGTGTCAGAGCAGGACTTGGACACAGGTTTTCTGACTCTAAAACTGCACCTGTTGCCACTAAGCCACACTATTGGTTCAGAGAGGAGTTTAGAAGAAAACTTTCATACGCTGTATGAAATATGAGTTTCTGTGATATAGAATCATATTAATATAAGTGAAAGCATTTGTTAAGTACTTACTGTGTTTAGAGCGCTGTGGATACAAATAGCAAAGCAGAGACAGTTTGGCTCTCAAGGAACTCACATTTTGAGTGGGAGACACCCATGCCTATAAAAGGATTCAGTCAAAAGTCAAGTGGAAAGGTACTGTAGACCTTACGGCACATCATCAAAGTAGATTGGCCAGCCTCTTCTTTCATGTAATTTCTACTGATAAAATCATTTCAGTTTCTGAGGTTGAACCATCTGACAGTGCCTAAGACTTTGGTGGCAAGAATTTTCCTTTCTCGAATGAGTATATCTGATATACAATTATATATGATGAAGCCTTTTCTGATTCCCCCAATTTCCTTCTTATTGTTCATAGGTTTTGGTTTTATGAATATATATCTATGCTGTCTGCCCTATTAGAGTGGAAGTCTAAGAGGGGACCCTGAATTTTCCCATACAATCCAATGCCTGGGGTTTGCCTGAGGCATTAGGCGCATCCCAGCCCACCAAGATACACCAAGTCCTTTGCCTGCCACTCTCTAACAACCTAACTCGTTTCATTGTCTGCACCTGGCCTACTCATCACTAGCACTCCTTAATACCATCTATGCCTTTTTATGGAGCCCTTTCCCCCTTTTTTTTTGAATATAAGTATTAGTCCCATCGTCATCAAATGCACAGATTTACTAAGACTCTATTGGTGTCACAATAAACCCAGCTACTTTGACTGAAAGAAAGCTTGAGTGGTTGAATTCTTTTGAGGCAGATCTCTCCCTCCCCGTACCCTTACATTTCAGGGTTCCCAGCGCCCCAAACCACAACAAATCCATGTGTTCCTGGCTGCAAAGTAAAATGCTACAAAGCTTTCCCCACAACCATGAGATGTAAGGGTCACAAAGGGCCTGCATTGGGGAACGTGACCTTATAGCACAGTGGAGGGAGGGCTGTGTCTAGAACAGGGGAGGCTGAAGCTGAAGCTCTGTGGTTGACATTTCCCAGCTGTGGGGCCCATGGGACATCACATGACCTCTTGGAGTCTTACTTTCCTTATTTGCAAAATGGAGAAAATAATACTCACATGAAGTCCTAAGCAGACCTTAAACTTTTTATAGAAATGGGAGTTGTTACTGGTCTAAAGCAGAGCAGGGTGGGCTTGCTACCTAACTCTTTGGAGCCTGGTACATATTGCATGCTCTCTGCCAGGCCAGCTGCTTTTAATAGTAAAAGTAATAGCTTTTAATAGTAGTAAGGATGAGATTTATGATTTCACAAGCACAGGGAACTTGTGGATGAAGAAAATCCCTCCACCAATGCAGGTTGGCACCTTCTTTGCAACATACAGTCTCAAAGTTACTCAGAGCAATGAGAAGCTAAATGGCAAACAATAAAATGTGCCACACTTAATGACATTATTTTAATAACATTAAAAAAGGAGTTAAGTAAGTTGCCCAGTTTTATCACAGTCCCTCCCCTCTTGTCCCCTCTCCTCCCCTCCTTTTCCCTCTCCTCCCCTCCCCTTCCCCCTCCATTCTCCTTCCCTTTCCCTCTGTTATTCCTTGTTCTGAGGCAAGGGGGCCATCCACAGCACTATACTACTCCTCATGAGCAATTAAATGATAATAATAAGGCAGTCTGGTATGATGGACAAAGGTTTGACCTTGGCTTCGAGAGGATCTGGGTTCAAGTTCTGCCTCTAACATACACTAGCACTAGCTGGTGGACATGCTACCTAAGCTCTTACTTCCCCAGGCAACTCTAATCATACAGGTTTGCCTGTCTGCAATGACAGAAAGGAGCTTCTGCACTAAGACCTCTCTCTACAGATGAAATCACAGGTCTGGACCCAAACAAGTCAAAAAACTGATGACAACAATAAAAACTGACACATACAACACTTTACAGTGCACAAAGTGTTTTACACCCATCATCCCATGGTGTCCTATGTGTTTCACATCTGATGAAATAGTGTAACTATGTCTTTCCCCTCCTTAAACCATGGAGATGCTGGAAGACTAAGTAATGTCCGTACTGTGTTCTTTGGGGAAAGGCACTATATAAATGCAAGATGTTATTTTCTGGGAACATACTGTCCTCTCCTTTAGGTCTGCATATCCAATCTCCAACTGGAGAGTCAGAGCAGCTGTTGCAGGCTTTCGTCCTGGCTGACTCATCCCATGACCTTGGGAAGATTCCTTTGCTTGCCTTTCCTTTGGTGTCTTCCTACCACCCAGTAAAAGAGAAAGAATGATATTTTTTCCCTTTTGAAGAAATGGGGGTGAAAATGAGTGAGCAGATTCTTATAAAGTACTCCCACCCAGCTGGAGCCCCCAGGAGACAGACTGATGTCTATGGTTCTTAGACTTCCAGATGAAAGCCACTGCCCATAATAAGAAAAAAGGGGTGCCAGGATGGGGTAGAGAGAGGACACTGATGCATTAGCAGTTAAAATCTTTGTCCAATAAAGTCATTCACATTCACTAGAACCCTTCCTCAAACTTTGCCACCTCCCCCTTTGTGGATTCCATTCTCTGCACCTGGGATGTCTTTCCTTTCTTTTCTTCAGCAATCCTACCAATTTTTTCTATCATTTGTTTTTACCTCGCCTTCATTTCTAAATGTATCCCTTCTCCTTCATCACCTCCTTCCCACTGACTCATCCCTTTAACAAAGGAAAGAAAAAGATAAAAAGCAGTTTAGCAAAACTTATCAATGCATCAACTGACTTGGACAGAATATATAATGTTCTGTATCCACATCTACCTTTGCAAAGAAGAGGAGGTCCATTTCTTTTGCCTTTTTGGGGGAGGCAGGTTTGGTCATTATGTTTTCTATAGAATCATAAACTTGGAAAGCCATGGTTGGATGGATTTCAGAGGTGTCCCTCATTTTACAGATGGGGAAACTGAGGTCTGGGAAGTGAAGAGACTTTGCCCAGAGTCTTATACATAGTTAGCATCAGAAGTGAGATTTGAACTCCGATCTTCCTGACTCACGTACAGCACATCACCCATTATGCCAGACTGCCTGTTAAAACTTTCAAGATCTCAACTCAGGTTCCACCCCAAACAAAAGTGAACTTATTCCCCTATTTTTGTCAAATGCATTTTATTGCTATATTTCTAGACAGAAATATAGCAATAAAATGGCATGAGCCTTGGATGAATAATCAGAAGACTGGAGCCCCAGTGCTGGCTCAGTCGTTTGCTAGCTGTAATCTGTGGACTCTGGCCTTTCGCTTAGTCGAGGGTGGGGAACTTGTGGAACCTGTGACCCTCTAGGTCCTCAAGTGCAAGTTCTCAAGAGTTCAGTACAAGGACCATGCTTGAGGACCTAGAAGGCCACAGGTTTCCCAGCCCTGAAGTCTTAGTCACTTAACCTCTTGAAGTGTTAGTAGAGAGAGCACTACCTCTGGAGTCAGAAGTTATGGGTTCGAATTCTATTTCTGACCCTCTTGCTGAGTGACTTGGGCCATGTGTGTACCATGAAGGGGTTGGGTTAGATGAACCTTAAGATCTTTTCCAGCTCAAAACCTATGCCCATCGTGTTATTTGTTCATGGCACTCACACTGTCTGCTTCAGAGGTGCTCTGGAGAGTCAGGAAAACAATGAAGACATGGTTCTTTAGAAGTTACACAGTCTGACACCAATGAGAGGTATTAGGAATGCACAGAGAAGGTGGAGTAAGAGAGACTGGTATTTGAATACTACTCCTAATAATTACTAGTCTCTGTACCCAAGTTAATCCATTTATAAAATGGGAATAATAAGCTTACAGGGCTGCACTGGGGACCATATGAGAATGTGTGTAAAGTAAAACATCAGACCTCAGTATACATGCCAACCATTATTGTCACTATTTCTGTTATTTTATGGTTATTATAAAATATCAAGGGGATCCATAATATGTGGAAAACAGAATGAACTTAGAGTCAGGGCTGTCTGAATTCAAATCATACCCCTGCCTTACTTGTGATATGACCTTGGGCAAGTCAACAGCTCTGGGTCTGTTTTCTCATTTGTAGAGTCACTTTCTAGTCTATCTGACTCTTCATTATTCCATCTGGAGTTTTCTTGGCAAAGATACTGGACTGGCTTGACATTTCCTTCTGGGGCTCATTTTATAGATGAGGAAACTGAGGCAAACAGTTTGAAGTGACTTGCCCAGGGTCATATAGCTAGTAAGTATCTTAGGCTGAATTTGAACTCAGGAAGAAGACTCTTTCTGACCCCAGAGCTGGCACTCTATCCACTGTGCCACCCAGTTACCCCTAAATGGGAAAAATAACACTGAAGGCACTCATTATGAGTTTCAAATGAAATAAATGTAAAGGGTTTCACAAATTTTGAATAACTATTTCAATATCTGTTATTATAATAGATACCCAGAATTGCAGAATTTGGGAACTGGAAGGTTGTCATCTTCTCTAATCCATATAGGAAAAGAATCCCCCCTCCAACATACCTGACAAGTAGCATCAGACAGGAGAGGCAATGTGGGACAATTTGCAGAAAGGCAGCCCTGAAGCCAAGAAAGCTGTGTTCAAGCTCTGCCTCTCATATGCACAGTTCTATGTTCCTGGGCAAATCCCAGAATCCCTCAGAGAGCCAGGTAACTCTCTAGGATTACATGGTAGAGAAGGTGCCAGTCTGCCTGGGAGAGGGAGTTTTCATCAGGAATTCCCTCTATCAACAAACTCACAGGTCCAGTCCCCATTCCTATCCTCAAACAATGAGAGTGTGAGAAGGGTGCTCCAAGGAATTGTAGCATGTGCAGCAACCACGCCCAATAAAATTGACTTGGTAGACAGGCTAAACCAGGTTGAGGACAGCCAACAAGCCTCAAACCTGTCAGAGAGTTAGCGGGGTGTCTACCACGAGCATGTGAAGACATTCCCTGCTGGAATGGTTGGTCATATGAGAACAATTTGTTCCAACAGTCACAAAGGCGGCTCAAGAAGGTGCTGCAGAACGCTTTGAACTTGGTCAGCTGTTGAAGATGCCAAGGTCATCCACTGTATCCCAGGTCATTGCCAGTGATCCTGACTTTTGTCCTGCCACTGACTGGATGCCATGCTGCCTCTCTTAAATCCAATTCACACACAAGTCAAGACACTGGCTGCTGATGTGATTGAACCTCTTCGAGAATGAAGGATCGACAGCGACACCCAATAAATGGTATTTGATAAATAATAAGTAGAGAAAGCTCTTGGATTCCATTGGATAGAAATCTGGCTTCTTGACAATATGTTCAACTCTTGATCATCTGCTTTGGAAATTAAGCATGATGAAACTGGCACCAGCAGATTTCTCCAACCCCATTCCTGGGTGGTAACCTTTTGCTACTAACGCCCTTTGTCATATGATATGTTCACATAAGGCAAATCCATCCCTTCCATTTGGGGAATGCAACTTGGGATGAGCTAGACCACCACTCTTGTGTTAGTGTATACCAGTGATAGCTGTAAGTATAAATAATAATAATTAAAAATAGAATTTGCAAAATGCAATTTAACCCTGTGAATTAAGTAGTAAATATACTGTATCTGCACTTTCAAAAGAGGAAAACTGAGGCTCTGAGATGTGAAATGACTTTTCCACACTTATAAAGTACAGAATTGAACCTGACTTTATGGGTAAAAACATTTGAGAATGTATTTATTACTCCCTATCACTTAAGAAGTCAATGGCATGAAAGAATGCATGAGGGGGTCAAAAGGACTGGTGCTATCCATCAGTCCCTTCCTATGAGTGCACTCAAAGAATGTCTTTGGAACATCACACTAACTCTGTGGTCTCCTCTGTGACTCTTGTCCACTGGCCTAGTGGTCTGCTCATTCCTGACTCAGGTGGGTCAGATTTGTCTGTATAGGCCTCTGTCCAAGTTCTCTGAAAGACTGTGGAGAACAGATAAAAGACAGTCAATCAACAAGCATTTATTAAACATTTAGGGCAGCTAGGTGGTACAGTGGATAGAGCACCAGTGTAGGCGTCAGGAGGACCTGAATTCAAATCTTACCTCAGACACTTGACACTCACTAACTGTGTGATCTTGGACAAATCACTGAACCCCAGTTGCCTCATCCTGGGTTATCTCCAGGCATCCTGATGAATATCTGGTCACTGGATTCAGATGGCTCTGGAGGAGAAGTGAGGCTGGTGCATAGCCCTCCCTCACTCAAAAACAAAGTCAAGTGCAAGTCATGTCATCATTTCTCTGATGGCATGGTCTTCTTCAGCAATGAAGGATGAACACGAAATTAAACATTTACTAAGTGCCAGGCAGGGGATCAGTGGACAGAGCACTGGGCCTAGAGTCAGGAATTTCTGAGTTCAAACCCAGGCTCAGACATGTATTAGCTATGTCACCCTGGGCAAATCACTTAACCCCTCTTGCCTCATTTTCTCATGTGTAAAATGGGAAAATTCTGGAGTCAGAAATGGCAAACCATTTTAGTATCTTTGCCAAGAAACTCCCATGAGAAAGCTGTACATGGAGTCACAAAGAGTTGGACATGACTGAATGGCAGGATGACAGCAACAGCAGCAATGCATAAGCACTGGGGATATGAAGAAAGTTAAAAAGAAAGACTGTCCCCGTTCTCAAGAAGTTTAAATTCTGTGGGAGAAGACAAAGCATGAAAGGAAGCTGAAAAATGGAGGACAGAGGGGAAGAGGAGGGAGAAAGTACCAGTGGGTCATGTTGAAAAAGTTTGGACATGGACCCTTCCCTCCCAAGGGATTTTGGCAAAGCATTTGACAAATTTCCCATACAATTCTTGTGGGAAAGATTGTTGCATTGTTGTTGTGTTTGTCCTTTGTTCTCAAAGAGGACCTTGCTGTGCAAGGTCACCAGCCTCACCTTCTTCTCCTGAGCCATCCGGGTCAGTGGCCTGATATTTTATCAGGATGACTGGAGATGGCCCAGGATGTAATGTGAGACCATGGCCCTTTCAGGTTAAGGTCTTATCACATTCTCACTTTGAGTGAGATACCCCCATTCAATGAATAGACTTCTTTAAGTACTCAACTTTAATAAAGAAAATAGAAAAATTATTTTTTAATAAAGTAAAAATAATTTAAGAAAAAATTTAATAATATTTTTATTTATAGTTAATAAAAAAATTAAACTGGGAGGGGAAGATCTTCAGATTTCCCATGTAAAAGAGAAACAATTACTATTTAGTAATCATGATCACTCTGTGATAGGTGGGTGGAGGCTTGTTGGCCAATCTATGAGCTCCAGAGTGAATTAAAAATAGGGAGGGGGGAATAGGATGGAGGGAAAGACATAGATAGTAATCATATGTGTGTGTGTGAGGAGGACTGAGCAGGTCACCAGCCTCACTTCTTCTCCAGAGCCATCTGAATCCAGTGACCAGATATTCATCAGGATGACTGGAGATGACCCAGGATGAGGCAATTGGGATTAAGTGACTTGCCCAAGGTCACATGGCTAGTGAGTGTCATGTCTGAGGTGAGATTTGAACTCAAGTACTCCTGACTCCTGTACTGGTGCTCTTTCCACTGCACCACCTAATCATAACTGTGAATGTAAATGGGATGAACTCTCCCATAAAATGGAGGGAGAGAGCAGAATGGATTAAAAACCATAATCCAACAATATGTTGTTTACAAGAAACACATTTGAAACAGGGGGATACACACAGGGTAAGGTAAAAGGTTGGAGCAGAATATATTATGCTTCAGCTGATGTGAAAAAACAGGGATAGCAATCCTAATCTCAGATAAAGCAAAATAGATCTGGTCAAAAGAGATAAGGAAGGAAAGTACATCCTGCTAAAAGTCACCATCAACAATGTAGCAATGTCATTAATAAACATATATGCACCAAGTGGTGTCTCATCTAAATTCTTAGAGAAGAAGTTAAGGGAGTTACAGGAAGAAACAGAAAGCAAAACTATACTAGTGGGGGGACCTCAACCTCCCCTTCTCTGAACTTGATAAATCTAATCTCAAAATAAACAAGAAAGAAGTTAAGGAGGTGAATAGAACTCTGGATAAGGTAGATATGATAGATCTCTGGAGAAAATTGAATGGGGATAGAAAGGAATATACTTTTTTCTAAGCAGTACATGGCACATATACAAAAATTGACCATGTACTAGGGCATAAAAACCTAACAATTCAGTGCAGAAAGTCAGAGGTAGTCAATGCATCCTTCTCAGATCATAATGCAATTAAAAATTATATGTAATAAAAGGCCATGGAAAGATAGTCCAAAAATTAATTGGAAACTAAATAGTGTAATCCTAAAGAATGAGTGAGTTAAACAACAAATCATAGAAACACTCAATAACTTCATTCAAGAGAATGACAATAATGAGACAACCTACCAAAACTGGGAAAATTTGGAGTTATACAATTCTACAGTCAGGTGAATTTGGGACTAGTCATTAGTGGTTCAATGTCTGTCTGGAGGGGAGTCTCTAGAAGAATTCCACAGGATTCTGTACCTGGTCCTGTATTTAACATTTTATCAATGACATGGATAAAAGCAGAGCTGTCAAGCTTGCCAAATTTATAGACAGCATAAAGCTGGTGGCTATCATGAATAACCCCTCCACCCTTGACCTTTCCCATCTTTTGTCCTCTTTCCCAACTTGCTGAACAGTGACCCTGCTGGGTTGTTTAATGTGCATTTCTCTTATTAATTATTCAGAGTCTTCTATCATATGGTTATTAATAGTTTACAGTTCTTCTTTTGAGAATTGCTTGTTCCTTATCTATAGGGGACTGGCTTTTGGTCCTAGAGATGGAAATTCAATGGAGATAAAATGTGAAGTCTTACAGTCGATGTCAAAAGATTCTCTGCTTGAACACAAGATGGAGGAGAGTTGGCTACACCATGGTTCCTTGAAGGGAGATCTGGGAATTGTAGTTAACACCAAGATCAATATGAGTCCACAACATGATTTGGCAGCTAAGAAAAGTGATAAAATCTCAGGTTGCATTAAGAGAGCCCTGGTGTCCAGTTATATGGGCTGACAGTTACATGGGGTGCCATGATGATTTGTAGGCACCTCATTTAAAGATGGACACTTTTATGGAATGTCTGGGGTGATCAGAGGACCCCTAATCTATCAAATCTTCCTCTGTCACAATAATTTGGAGGATGTCCAGGAGGCCAATAAGTTTGTGTAGGGCTTCAAGAGCATGGCATAGGAGGGTTTCAAACAAGTCAGATCAAGATGAAGCAAATAGAAGCAGCTGAGTGGTACAGTGAATAGAGTGCTTGGCCTGAAATCAGGAAGATCTGAGTTCAAATCCAGCTTCAGATGTTTCCTAGTTCTTTTATATATGTGTGTGTGTGTATGTTGTTTTTAATCAATAAGCATTCATCTTCTTTCTCCCCCCACTCCCCCTCTCCATTAAAAAGGAAAGAAAAAACAAAATGCATGTAATAGATAAGTAGAACAAATTTCCACATTGGCCATATCCAAAAAATGTATGTGTCCTTCTGCATCTTGATTCACAGGGCAAGCAGCCTGCCTTCTTCTTGCACTTGGAATAGTGGTGAGTCATTGCATCAATCTGAGCTCTTAATAGGCCACTCAGTATAAACGAAGGATTAGAGTTTGTATATGAGACTGTTTCCTATGCTAACTCGGCTGCAGGCTCCTTTTGAATCTGAAATATATGGACAGATCCCATCCATTCTGATCTGGGGTGGAGAGAATGGGGCACAGAGCTGTAACTAGGAAGGAGCAGCTAGAATTTTGCCCCGGGATGTCAACATTTGAGGGAAACATGTTTTTCTCATATTGTCCCTGAGTTCCATCTCTCTCTTGGGTCTACTTCTTTCCTCTTCTTTCCACCTCTTCCTCTCTTACCCTCTCTTCCTCCTTCTCTTCTTCTTCCTTTCCTTCTCCTATCTCTTTCTTCCTTTCACATTCCCTCTCCTTTCCCTCTGCCCCCTAGCCTCCTTTGTGACCTCAAGATTGAATTCCCCAGGCCTCTTCTCTCCCAGGATAATCATACTCCTGTTTGGACTCTCCTGCCCTAAACTGAATTGACCCCAGGTGCCAGCATCCCTAGTTGTGGCACTGTCCACAAGGATACAAACAGTTCAGAGATTTGTCTTAAAAAAGTTCCACTGGTTTTCCAGAATGCTTGAACCAATTCCCTATTCCTTCACAGTGTATTAGGGTGTTTATCTTTCCATGGTCTCCCTCTCCCCCTCCAATTTACTATTCCCATCTTTGCAAATTTGCTGTGTGTGAAGTGAAACCTTGGCGTTGTTCTGATTTTTATTTCCTTATTATTTTTGGTCTTAAGAATTTAAAATATAGTGGTTAATATTTTGAAATTCTTTTGAAAACTGTTCATATCCTTCAGTCACTTAATCTATCAAAGAAGGAGGGTTAGCTCTTTCACAGGGACAGAAATCTGACGTGATAAAGGGAGACCAGAGCCTGGCAAAAACCCAGAGTCTGACTCCTAATCTCTACATGATCACCAGCCCCCATGTGTGATCCATGGTTTGGGCTGGGTATGATCTGAAGTGCTTAGCAGTTCTACTTTCTGATGACTCTGAGAAAAGTCTACCTATCACTGCAGTTCGGCAAATGGAGGACTCTAAAGACCTGAGAACCCCATTGTGGGGCAGGAGCAGGGTTTGATGGGCATTTCTGAGGGAGCTGAGGAATATGCCTCAGAAGAACAGTGGAGACCTTTGGCTGAGTGGCAAGTCTGGAGCCCAGCCAGGCTCTCTTTGCTTGTGCTGTGCCAACTCCTGGAGCCACCTGTAAGCGCCCACAAGGTTGATCCCGGCTTGGGAACATGAACATGTAGGATCCTTTGAAAAGGTTAGGGGTTGCCAGCTACTGCACCAACAAAGCGAAATGACTGTTTCACTCAAGAATTCAGCTGAACGGACAGTTAGAACCACAGGATCTGCAACAGGAAGGGACCTTCGAGTCCAACCATCTCATTTTACAGAGGAGGAAACTGAGTCCTGAGAGGCCAAGTGATTTCTACAGGCCAAATAGGCAGCATATAGAAAAAACTGATATTCAATTTGGGTGTTTTAACTCTGAATCTAATACTCTTTTCTCTATATTGATTAAGGGTCTACTTTACGTATATCACACATTGTGGGATATATAGAGATGAGTAAGGATCTTAAAATATCATATGACTATAAGACATGGACAGAAGTAGTTCATACAAGTTAGAATGTGAAAAGCATATACCATAGTTCTATCACTTAACTAGCTGTGTGATGATGATGATGATGGTGATAATAGCTAGCATTTATAAAATGCCTACTATGTGCCAGGCCTTGTGCTAAGTGCTTTACAAACATTATCTCATTGAATCCTCACAATAACCCTGGGAAGTAGGTCTTATTCTTATCCCCATTTTACAGATGCAGAAAGTGAAGCAGGCAGAGGTTAAGTGACTTGCCCAGGACCACACAGCCAGTAAGTATCTGAGGCTGGATTTTAACTCAGGTCTTCCTGACTCCAGGCAGAGTGTTCTCAACCACTCTGACCACAGGCATGCCACTCAGACTTTCTGAGCCAAGTTGCTTAAACTTATTTTCTCCTCTAAAGCCCCAGGGTTCTTATCTTTTCTTGTGTGTCCTGGATACCTTTGGCTGTCTGGTGAAGCTTATGGACCTCTTCTCAGAACAATTTTTTAAATGCACAAAATATAAAAAGAATTACAAAGTAAGCTAATTATATTGAAATGCAGTTGTTAAAAACACTAAAAACCAACAGGTTCATGGACTCCAGGTTAAGAATCCCTGATCTGGGGGTATGTCTTATCTGTTCCAAATGTATTTTGCACAATACATTTAGAGTTAATGATTCAGCTGTACACCAAAATGATTTTCCTAAATCTTAGCTTTGTTCCCCCCACTTCTTCTTTCTCCCCACCACACTCAATAGATTCCACTGGCTTCCTGTTACCTCTTGGATCAAACACTGGCATTTCCCCCAAACGAATATGTTTAATATGACCCTCCAAGTACAGCTACACCAGACCCTCTTCATTGATGGAGATGATGGAGATTATTCCACAATCCACAGTTTCATACTGGGGGGTGAGGTTTGTGAAGGCTTGAGAGGAGGAAGCACCCAGTCTTCTGACTTCCAGCTTTAAGAGAGAAGACAAAAGATTCCAGAATCTCTTCAGGGAGTGGTCTTGGAAGGGATAGAAAGACTCTGGGAAGAAATTGATGTGTAGATGTGTAGAGAAGCTGGCAGATATGTAGAGAAACCTCAGTCATGTCTCTGTCCCCAGCTTACCGCACTACAGACGCCAAGGAATTTCTCCTTGGATCTGATCTTGGATCTCTTTCTAGATTATCACTCACTCTGTGTATTTTCTGGTGTATATTCTCATATGTGTACCTTTTCTGATTTCTGTTTGCTATTGGTTTGTTTAAATGAGTTTATTTGCTACTCACTATATATGCCGTCTTTGTGGAACTGGGATAGGGTGGGAAGGGCACAAAGCCTAGGATGTATAGATTGGGACATTCCTTGTCTATGAAGGGATAGCATTCAAGAGCTCATCTTGAACCAAAAAAATCATTTCCCCTAGACTATCAATACTTTGTGAGGCAAATAGCTACAGTTCTTGCCCAGCATCCACCTCCCTTCTCTCTCCTCACAGTAGAGGAGCAGCCTTAGGCTCCTTGGAACTGAGTCAGAGTAAAGTGAGTAGAACCAGGAAGACCCTCCACACCATAATTGCACCAACAGAAGTGGGAGAAAAAGACAAACATGGAGCCCAGCATGGAGCCATTGTAATGACCCATCTTAGCTGTGGAAGAGAGATGAGGACATGCTGACATGGCCACCTGCTTTTGTTCAGAGCCTTCTCATTGTTCCCTACTCACCTCCAATCCATCCTTCACATAGCTGCCAAAGTCTTTTCTTAAAGTGTTGATATGACCATGTCACCCTCCTGCTCCATGAACTGCAATGACTCCCTATTACCCCCAGGAACACCTTTGTTGGGTAGTAAAAGATTTAGGGTTCCAGCCCATCCTTTCCAGGCTCATTTCATACTTTTTTCCCTTTCTTAGTTTCCATGGTCCAGTCAAACTGACCTTCTGACTGTTCCTTACCCATAGCTCCCTCTCTCACAGGCTGTTCCTCATCCCTGGAATGTTTTCTCTCCTTATCTTCCCCTTGCAGGATCCCTTCAAAGGACAAACTGGTTCTTTTGATGTCAATGACTTCTACTGGAGGCCTCTCCTCATTCTGCTAATCTCTTCTACATCAAGGGACTTAGGGGCATGAGTCCAATCTGAAACATCCATGTAAAATGTTTTGGCCCTGCCTTCGTACCAGAGAAGAAGTTGGAATTATTATGGTATTATAAGACAAACTATGCTGATATTACACTTATACTTTGCATGTACTTTATGCATTTTTGAGTTTCTGAACTTTTCTGTGTCATCTGCTGGCCTTAACATGTTGTCTGTGACTTCCGCAAAAATTTCCCAAAATTCCCATGTAATCTTTTATGCCAACCTGCACTATATCAAAACAATATATCGAAACCATGATGGGGAAAGTCATGATGTGGAAAGAATAACTGAAGTTAGTTCTTCCCCACTCAGAAATTACTTTGTATTTCAGAGGCATTCATTGTGTAAGAACTTTTCTGCTTATGTGTTTTTTCTTGTCAGTAAAATGTAAGATTCTTGAGGGCAAGGGCTGCTTCATTTTTGTCTTTATATGCCCAACATTTAATGCATACAAGGAGCTCAGTTAATGCTCGTGGACTTGAATTGAAGGAGGGGCCTAGGGGTGCAACATCAACATACTGTTTACATTGTGACATGGTGGTCACTGTCAGGTTGGGTTTGATGAGCTCTTTTTCTTTGTTTCTTTCTTTGACTGAGTAAGTAAGATGGGGGTATATACAGAAATTATTGTGATGTAATAATAGCTAGCATTTATATGTGCTTTAAGCCTTGTAATACGCTGGGCCTGGAATCAGGAAGACCCTTGAATCTGACCTCAGACACTTATCGACTGTATGACCCTGGGCAAGTCACTGAACCCTATTTGCCTCCATTTCCTTACATGTAAAATGATCTGGAGAAGGAAATAGCAAACCACTCCAGTATTTTTGCCAGGAAAACTCAAAATGGGGTCATGAAGCACTGGACATGACTGACAATTACGGTTTGAAAAACTTTTTACAATCATTATCTCATTTGGTCCTTACCAAAACCCTGGAAGTAGGTATTATCACCCCCATTTTGTAGATGAGGAAATTGAGGCAAATGGAGGTGAAGTGACTTGCTCAGCTCACACAGCTATTAAGTATTAGTATGAATTTGAACTCAGGTCTTCTGTACCCAGCTCCAAGACTATCTACTGCACTGCTTAGCTGCTCCCTACGAAAGACTTCAATAACATTTATTATAGACAGCTAGGTGGTTCAGCAGTGGATAGAATGCTGTGCCTGGAGTCATGAAAGATCAGAATTTAAATCCAGCTTCAGTCACTTACTGTGTGAACCTGGGCAAGTCATATCTGTTTGCCTTGGTTTCCTCATCTGCAAAATGAAGATACTAATAGTGCCTACCTCCCAGGGTGGAGGTGAGGACCAAATGAGATAATTGTAAAGTACTCAGCAGTGTCTGGTACGTAGTAGGTGCTCTATAAATGCTGACTGTTATCATCATCATCATCATCATGGTGTAGTTAATAGAGAGCTGGCCCCAGAATTAAGAAGGTCTGGCTCCAAATCGTACCTTGGCCACATACCCTCTGTGTGATGTTAAGGGTGTCTCTTCACTTTTCTGTGGCCCAAGCTACTAAGACCCTGAGTTACAGAGCAGATTCAAACTCTCATTCATAGAAAACCCACTGGGAATTTTTTCCACTGAGGAAAGCCTAGGACTTGTGTAAATGCTCCCAGAACCTTCATATCTTTGGAAAAAGCTGCCCCGGGTTGTGGCGACAGGGAGGGATTGGTGTGGCCTCTCTGTGATTCCTTCCAGCTTGGAAAACCTGTGACTCCCTCACTTCTGTACCATGGATGGGTGACTTTGCCATAAGTTAGAGGGCCTTAATTGAGTCAGAAAAGGTCATTCCGTGACATGACTGCCAAAAAACTTAGCTGTCATGTTCTCTCTTCTGTTCTCTGTTCTTAGAGCTTTCCCACCTACACCATTGTGCCATTTGCTAAATGTTATTTTTGACTTAGCCTTACAGGTTGGTGGTTCTAATGAATTTCATGACATGTGAGTGTGTGTGCGTGTGTGCATGTGTGTGCGTGTGTGTGCAGTGACAGACAGCTCTGCACACAGCCTGCTAAGAACCGAGAAGATTCATCCTCCTGCACCCCTTCTCATTTTGAAGCCTGTGAACAAACGTGCAGCATTCTGGCAGGAGCATATCAACCTTGTAATAATGATCCAGTTCCCTGACATTCAAGTTCAGAAGCATTTTCCATGACAGCTGAAAATAACCTACCCCACTTGTCTGCTGTGGTCTCTTGCTGGCTTGTTCCTTTGTTTGGTGCCAGGATTGAAGCAACTGGTGAGCCAGCCCTGGGCATCCAGTAAGAGTGCAGGAATAATGATAGCTGATATTTGTGTACTGGTTTACAGTTTGCAAAACACTTTCCATTTTCATTGGATCGTTCCAACAGTCTGTATCCAGAGTCCCCCACCTAAGTTCAATTCAATAATCAGTGAGGTGCTACTTTTATTCCCATTTTATAGATGCAAAAGCCAAAAGAACTTCCCCATGGTCACACAGCTAAGTGTCTGGGACAGGATTTGAGACCATATTCTCCTGATCTTGAGTCCAGCCCTCTTTCTAGTACATCATGAAAATCTGTTAGCCCCCGCCTTGTCTTGTTTTCTAATGGGGCTAGTTTGAATTCATTGAGTGGTGAGGTGGCTGTGGTCATGTATTCCGGAGCCAAACCCACAGACATTTCCTGTGAACAGGGTTGAAAACCCATCCGGAGCTTTTAGTGACACTGATGAACCACCGGACTCATGGGGATGGTGAGGAGCTTTCGGGCTCCTTGGGGTTCTGTGGATTATTCTTTATAGTCTTGTAATACATGTCAAGGAAACAAATAAAAAAAAAAGCAGGCATATATATCATGTTCCTTGCACAATTCAGGTGAAATTGATTGGAAAATAAGCACATAGTCCCACACAGATAAGCTCAAAGACATTGCTCACTGTTCTAACCTTCCATCCTCAGTGTGGATTCTTTCTCAGATTTCTGAGGTATTGATTCCACAACGGTTGAGCTTTCTCAAGTTCAGAAGTACCAAAGAGCATCTCTGCCCCCAAACAGCTCCTCATTAGCTTTCCTTTAACCTTTTTTGCTTTGAGGTGATATTGCTAAGACATTTCTTCCCACGTTTAAATGAAAGGGTAGCAACTAGCTCAGGGGGCTGTAGATCACCCTCTCCCTCTAAAGGGCAGCTTAGCTCTGTGCTCTCGAATGATTGACTTTAAACCTGGGGGAGTCTGACTTCTGAAGAGAAGACCAGGCTCTTTCTTTTTGTCCCTGGCTCTTTATGTCTGCACCCCAGAGACCCAGAAAAATTATTTAAAGAACGCTTAGATTTGGCTTAAGTGTAGAGTCTCCCCAAAAGAGAGGAGAAAGGTTCTCAATTACGATGTAGACCAGGAATAGGACAGCTATTTATTTCCTCCACACAAAAGAAATGCTTATTTAGTATAGGAGTACGTTGAGGTTGGTTGTGACACCCAGGAATGGTGACCTGACCAATTCCCTGTTTTATAACCCAGCCATATGATAGTATAGCAGTTTCATTGCTAAGGGAAACCTTGACTGCTCAATAGGGGAGGAAGTCTTCCCAGTTTCCATATTCATTGTCTCATCACCTTCATTCCATCATCCTGGGGAAAGTTACTAATTATATGGTATAATAATAGTTAGGGCTCAGAATTGAAAGGGTTTCTCAGAAAAGGGGAAAATGAAAAAAAGGTACCAAGTGTACAAGCATAATTCATGTATGGGGCCCATTTATTGCCATGCAGAAAAAAGAATGCTCAGCATAAAATAATCACGACCTGCATTACAGAATGATTAGGATAGTTGTTTGCTTATGAGTGCTGTTGCAATATGCTAGAAGGCTGTTAGACAAACCTCATCAAGCACAACACAGCTTGGCAATTCTGCTAATTAGCCATTTTGCATTTCTGCACTAGACATGTCTGATCACACTTTCAACCTTGATTCTTTTTCGTGTGACCTCTCTGCTGGTGGTGGTTGAATCAATTGTCCAATGCAGGCATTTCCGCCCTCCCCTCTCACCCCATCAGCCACAATTGTGCCAGGGGACACAATCCTTGCCCCATCTCACCCAAATTCTGCTGCAAATTCTCCACACCTGACGTCTTCACAAGGTTGATACTAAGTTAATAATAAAAGCTAACATCTATATAGCATCTACTATGTACCTGGCACTGTGCTTAGTGCTTTACAAATAGTATCTCATTACATCTTCACAACAACCTTAGAAGGAAGGTGCTGTCATTATCTCCATTTTACAGTAGAGGAAACTGAGGTAAACAAGGTTAAATGGCTTGTCCAGGGTTACACAGCTAGTAAGTAGTTGAGGTACTTACCCTGTATCAGGCATTGTACTAAATCATAGGAATACAAGGACAGAGCAAAAACAGTCCCTGCTCTCAATGAATTTATATTTTAGAGGCAGAGACAACACCTATAAACCAGAGTAAACACTATAAGTATAGAAAAGATGTAACCTTAGAAGAGTTGACACTGACAGCTGGGGAAACTGGAAAACGCCTAACGGAAGGAAAAAACATAAAAGAGGTAAAGGCAATCAGGGAACATAGTACAAACCTAGCTAGTCAAGTACCCTCTCTACTGTCATTACATTGGTTGAGAATGGTCATCCTTCTCTACCCCTTAATGAGATCACATCTCGTCACCTGGAAGAGCTGTATCTAAAGGGAGGCCACCAAGTAGAAACCAGTTTTTCTTCTACCATAGGTAGTAACTAATATCATCAGTTCTTCTAGCTCAACGTCTTGGACTCATGAAGACCTGGGTTCAAATCCTGTCTTAGACGCTCAGGAGCCGGGAGATTCTGGGCATGTGTCAAGTGGGAGGGTTGGCCTTGTTTCCCTCTAAATCCCATTCTATCCCTTAATCAAGGATCCCATGAATCTGAAGCTGAGAGAGTTGGTATCACTTGCCCATGGCTATGCAGCTAATTGACAACAATGAGATTTGAACCCATGTTCTTTCTGAGTCCGGGACACCAGCCCCTCTGTCAAACTGCCTGTCGAAAAAGAAGGATAAAGGGGGTGGAGCCAAGATGGCGGAGTAGAAAGACTCACGTATGCTATCTCTGAACCCACAGCCCATATATTTTCCTGCAAGAAGAACTCCCCACAAAAAAGAAGGGTAAAAAAGGTAGTGTATGCATAAACAATGTATAGATAATGGCACCTTGGGCATCCCTGGGACTAAGAATCATGCCTCAAACACACACATCACACAAATTATTTGTAGCAATAAATGAGAAATTCCCTGTTATAATAGACTGTAGCTAATTTACACCCACCCTGTACCTCTTTGTCACCCTCTAGGAGATATCCATGTCCTTTCTTATCTTTTTTCTTCTTTCTATTGTACAGTACAAAAGTCATGGTATAGATTATTTATTTTGATTTTTTTAAAAATTAAATTACATTAAATATTTTAAACATTCATTTTTTAAAATTTTGGGACATCCAAATTTGAGACATCCATTTTTGAGACCTGAGATTCACTGACAGGAGAATGATATTAAAAATATGGCATCAAACAGGATAGTCAGGTATGGGTGGGTTGTGATCCACATGGCTGAAAAGCATATCCAATCAATAAAATATTTATTAAGCAACTAATGTACCAGATATTGTACTAAGCAGTGGGAAGACAAAAAAACAAAACAAAAACAAAAACATGTCCCTGTCCTCAAGTAGTTCAACTCACAGATCCCTTTGGGAATCTGAGTTAAATAGGAAAGCCTTCACATTTTACACTGGAAGAAACTGAGACCCAAGGATCATAGGATTGTAAATTCAGAAATGGAAGAGATTTTTAGGTTACCTTGTCCAATCCATGCATTTGTACATGAAGAAACTGGGGCCTAGAAAGACTAAAGTGACTTGTTTAGAGTGATGCAATACTCCTAACTACTAACTACAGCGCCTTAAGGTTTCCAAACAAAGTGTATGGTATGTATTATCTCATTAGCAACAACCCTTTGAGGAAGGCACTATTATTGCCCCCATTTTATAGATGTGAAAATTGGAGTTTAGAGAAGCTTGGGGTCACAAAACTAGTAACTATGGGAGGCAATATTTGAAGTCAAATCTTCTGGACTCCAAGTTCAACATTTTATCTTCAACCCCACTTGGTAAGTAGAAGGCAGAGGTGAGATTTGAGCCTGGGTCCTGTCTGCAAAGCCATTACACTGTAATGTAATTACAATGCCTCTGGGAATGGACAATTGGGCCAGACCTACTTTGCCAATAAAATGCGATGGTGCCAGTATTCATACCCAGGTTCCCCTGTGCAAAATCAGTCACTTGTGCAGTCAGTCTGAGTGTGCCCATGTTTAAAACCTTGCTTAAACTTTGGGTATGTGTACAGCCAGATGGCAGGAGATGATGATCCAGAAATACCCTTGTGCATGTACACTAATCCCATCTACTGGGCTTTATGGGATAGTCATGGAAGACTAGCTCCTCTAGTGTGAGGGCAACTGAGCCCTTTTCAGGGCTGCTCAATCACCTTTGGTGCCCACCTGTCACCCACTTCTCACCTGTGGCTCCAAGAAGTTGTAGCATGTGCAGCAGCCACACACAAGTAAAACACTTTGGTAGACAGATCAAACCAAGTTGAGGGTAGCCAAGGGCTCTCAAACCCATTGGTGAACGTGCGTGGATGCTTATTCCAAGCATGTGAAGACTTCTCCTGGCAAAATAGTCCAAAAAGAACTATTTTTTCCCAACGGCCATGAAGGCAGCTGAGGCAGGTGTAATAGAACACAGAGTCTGGTCAGACATTAAAGATACCAAAGTCATCTGTTGCATCCCAGGTCATTGCCAGGGCTGCCAATGGACTTCAGTGACTCTGGAAAAGAGACTGAGGTTGATAACTTTGAACAACTCTGCCTCACTTAAACCTGATTCACATGAAAGTCATTGATTGGCCCTCTTCAAAATGAAGGACAAACAATTGTATGATTAGAAAATTAATTTCTCATTTAATCTGGACACTGTTAGACTTGAGCTATTTAAGGAATGTGGTCAAAAAAGTTTGAAAATTGCTAAATATTGAATATTTTACTTTGAAATGCATAATAGTAATAACTTACTGTTTGGCGGGGAGAGTAGCAAAAATCTCTTAAACTGCCCTTATCTGTGAAGATTTTAGGATTTTCTGTTCTGCCTAGGTTATAAAATTCTATAAGTCCTGCTGACAACATGTTGTGAAATGCTAAAGTAATTACGTTTGAGAAACTAGGACCACTTTCAGTCAAAGTGTGTGCGAGAGGACTTACAGGTTTGTTTATAATAAAGAATGAGTTTTATCTGAAATTATTTCATCATCTCTTATTAAAATTATGAGATCATGACTGTTAATGAATAGCATAAATTCATCATGTACTATTAATTGATATTATTATATATAATGTAATTAATAATATTATTAAAGTTAAATATTTTAGCCAATTTGGTACCAATAGACTTTAAATCCAAAGATTTTATTTTTGCCTTAGGGGTTAATAGGCAATACAGATTGGAGACTTACTGTAGTCAGCATTTTTCTGGGGTATTTGGGTGGACTATCATGTATTCACTGTATGTGTGAAACTTCAGATTGCAATTCTTCTTAATTTATAAATGAAGAATAAATTAAATGTCTTTACATGTGCTCATTGTTGACTATTATTGAAATATAAGAAAGGTGATAAAATCCTGTGATAAGCTGTGATTAGTGAAATTTTGCTATTTGAGGTAAAATCTCTTGGGACTATAATTTGGTGTTGTTCTGAGTTTTGATTTCAAGTATGCTTGTCTGAACTGTCAGTAGTTCACCATTTAAGGGAATACCATGTGCTGCTCAAAGGGAGTGTGCTCAGGGAACTGCTAGAGGTAGATGTCTGTGCCTAGGAAAGTTGAGGGGATGACCTCACATAGGAAAAGGTAAAACCCTCTTGACTCAGTTTCTCCATTGTGCCATTTCCTTTCTGAAAAGGATATTTCCACACCTTGCTAATTCTAAGCCTGGATATGATACCCTGTGAATTATGTGGAACTTTTCCATATGATTGACTATTAACTATGGCTCTTACCTAGAATCAAACAGACCTAAGGAAGTTTTTCCTCTGTCATGGCTTATGTCAGGTCAATCAGTGCCCTTGAAGGGACAGTCTTGATATTGTCATAACCATATCCATGCTTTTCACTTTCATAGAAAATTTCTATAACCAGGTCAGATGAACAGGGTAAATTTTTGTTGTAATACTAAATCTATTAATTAATAGATTAACACCAAAACATCTGAATTACTATAATAGTATTCAAATATGAAAGATCTTACTATTTTTAATCTGAACTTGTGGTACACTTCATATCCTAAGCAATTAAGTAAATGAGTTCTTAGGCTTGCCATCCCCTTGCTAATAGTTCTCTATTTATGTATAAGACTAAATCTAAGTACATCTCATTCTTTCAGGATCATAGGAGGATTATATACATGTGTGCATACATACATACATACATATATACACACACATATACATACATACATATATAGGTGTGTGAAGGTGTTTATGTGTATATGTATATATATACACATATATGCACACATTCATACACACATACACAGATTTATGTACACACATACGTGTGTGTGTGTATGTATATATGTATCCTCAAAAGAGAGGTATTAAGATAAAGATGTAAAAAATTTGATGGACCAGTAAACTTTGAGAAAGCAGCAACATTAGACTGTTAGAAATCTAAGAACTATTATATATATATGATCGACTTCTAAAGGTTTCTAATGAAAAATACAGGTTTTGAGCATGTTTTAGTAACAGGTCTAAAAATTGGATTAAAGATTTTATATATAAAATTGCATTAATAATTGTAAAGAAAAATTTAAATCATGTTTTTACTATTTCAAAGTTCCTGATAATATTAAGGAACCAAAGGACCCATTTTCCAAGTCATACCCTCATAGATTTTTGTTTTTATAGATTTTTTTTCTTTAGCTGATTGATGACATTATCAGTATTGGATACAGGGTTTAGGTAAAGATAGAAAGAACAAGTGTTATGTAAAAACTTAAATTCTCTGAAGTTTCTGGTGAATTATGGGTTCCTAATCTGGTGTTCTTTCTATGTAGCTCTGTTGCTAATAGGATTGAATCCATAAGGCATAAACTGGTTTTTTACCACATAAACTTGTTGCTGGAAGGCTGATTTGATTAGGTTTTGTCATGTTTTGCTAAATTATACTGTCTTATCACTAACAGGTTCTAGCAGTGTTACCTAGAGAATTTCCACAAGTGACCTGGAACACAGAGATGATTGAGGAAACACCTCCACAAACCTGGCCTGACTCATGCACAGCTTTCTGAGTGCTACTTAAGCCTGTATGTCTGTCTAGGCTGTTGTTTTTCAGTTGTTTTCAGTCACATCTGACTCTTTGGGATGCCATTTGGGGTTTTCTTGGCAAAGATACTGGAGTGTTTTGCCATTTCCTTTTTCAGCTCATTTTACAGATAAAGAAACTGAAGCAAACAGGACTAAGTGACTTGCTCAGGGGCACACAGGTAGTAAGTATCTGAGGCTAGATTTGAACTCAGGAAGATGAATCTTCCTGACTTCAGGGCTGGTGCTCTATGCACTATGGTGCCATGTAACTGATCCAATCTAGGTATCTGCTACTTAATCCACTTTACTAAGAAGAACCTGTGTGCACCTTGGGTGCCTTACTACTTATGTATGGGGCACCCACAGCCTAGATTTCCTGAAAAGAACCAATAGATTTTTACAAATCTGCATTAATGAAGCCAAAAGTGCTGTGGAGGGGCATAAGAGAAGAGGCGGGCTCTTGACTTCTGGGCAGACAGGGATGGGATATGTACTCTCATAGGTCAGGAGTACTGCACCTAGGTTCCTGTCCTCTTCAACAGCGTTCCTACCCAGTTGAACTCAGCCCAGAAAGTTTAGGGTGAGTTCTAGACAGATAGGAAGGAACATTGGTCTTCCTAGAAATGGCTAACATTGTGGCTACCCTATTTTTCAAGGCTAAAGTGTTTGTAAGTTTTCTTTCAATCTTCCATAAAGATTTATTTGTTGCATCTGTTTACAATGCCTCCCCTGGTATTGGGAATTGATTCCCAAGCCAATTCCCCAATTACAAGCAGCAGAGATTAAGATGATGCAGTTATTATCAAATTGCCTGCCTTTTCAATGAGGACAGTGGGGAGAGAGGGAAAGAAACAAATTGGAACTCAAAATTAAAAAAAAAAGAATGTTAAAATTGTTTTTACATGTAATTGGGAAAAAAGATAAAGTAACTAAAAAAACAAAGATGATGCAGTTGAAGATAGAGGAGTGACATAGATCTGAGTGTGTTGCTGCACCATGAGTATGGCCAGCACCAAAGTAGGGTACTGTGCAAAGTGACTTCTTGTGTAGAGGCAGTCTGGCTGACCCTGCATTTAACCTTGCTTAAACTTTGGTGAGGTCAGCCTGCAGGAGATAGAACTTGGAAAATGCCCTTGGCATGTGCACTAATCCTGTCTCCTGTTGATACTATAATGAGAGAGGTGCTGAGGCAGTGCTGATCCCATCTCCTCATAGAAAGCTTGTACCAATCAATATCATTTTGGCTTTTTGTGGAAGCTGTTTATTCCTTTCTATTAAAGCAGAGGGCACCCCACTACTTGCTGCCTTGGTATGCTAAATAAAATACTTTTACCTTTCTCTTCCCAGAGCTTGCCTCATTGACCAGGGCAAGGCTTGGATCAAGATTTCTTTTAACACCCAAGAAATGAGATGTTAAAAGCAGCCTCCTTATGACATCATGCTAATTCTTGGATCTGTTTTGTAATGTGTCCCCTGAGGTTCTTTTTTGGACCTAGGTAGAATCTTTCTCCTAGCTCCTTCATGGTCAATGTTTCTTCTAGACAGTGGTTAGAGATGCCAAAGAAGAGGACACCCATTTTCAAGGCCTTGGCTTTCAGTGAAAACATTTATGGGCTTGCTTGATGAACTTGCAAATGAAGATCTCCATGGATCCAACCCAGAATGGGCTGACCTACCTTCCAACAGCCACGTGACCTTAGAAACCAGATAGTTATCTGCTATCTCCGAAACCTGGATGAAAGGCCTCTGCCCTTCATCAGGTCATCAGATACCTTCCTCACAGGAGGCACTCCATAAATATTTGTCAAATGAATAAAAGATTGCAAGAAGACTAAAAATAGCCACAGGTGACTTGAGGCCAACTGGGAGCATAAACAAGGAGGAAATTCTGCTGTTTCTAACGCGTTGGTCTATTCTTAGTCAGCTTTTTTCAGGACACTCCAGAGGAGGAGGCCTATGACTCACCCTGCACAGCAACAAAGCAGGGTGGAGAATTAATTCAAGAGGCTTAGCATCCACAACCTGCTCAGTCATGAGGTACATGGGAGGCTCTCCATGGGTATGTGGTTATTGGTGAGGTTGATCTGGCAGAAGAGGAGGATTCCAACATTCCTAGTGGATACTCAGCAACTTTGAGCCAGAGGACCTGGGTTAGACATGGGAAACAGTCAGATTTTTTTTCATCTGTAAAATGAAGATAATAACACTGATGCTACTGAAAATTATTTATATTTGTCTATCTAATTCATCCATTTATCCATCCATCTATCATCCATCCATCTATCCATCTATCATCCATCCATCTATCCATCTATCTATCTATCTATCTATCTATCTATCTATCTATCTATCTATGTTTTATTGATTTTGTTTTGCATCACAGTGTAGAAGTAAGGACCATGACATACACAGGAGGACCTTCACAGCAGGTCTACTTTTCTACTTTTCTGAAAGAAAAGGCAGCTTTTGAGGGGTCAACAATCTATTTTAATCAAGCATATGTATCATTCACTTAGTTCAGGGGAAAAAGTCAGCATCCTGAACTTCAGATAAAATACAGAGAAATCAAAATCAACAGACAGAGCTTCCAACAGTCTGAGGAGGAAAGCATCTTTTTTTAAAAAAAATTATTTTTAAAAATATATAATTTATTAATTTTTCAGTTCTTAACTCTCACTTCCACAAGAATTTGAATTCAAAATTTTCTCCCCATCTCCCCCCACCCTCCTACCCTAGGACAGCATGCATCACATCCATCCCTTCCTCCAATCTGTCTTCCCTTCTATTACCTACTTTTCTTTCATCCCCCTTCCCTTCTATTTTACTGTAGGGCAAAATAGATTTCTATACTCCATTGCCTATATAGCTTAATTTCCAGTTACATGCTAAAACATTTTTTAACATTCATTCTTAAAGCTTTGATTTCCATATTCTCTCCCTCCCTCCCTCCCCACTCTCATTAGGAAAACAAGTAATTCAGTATATATATCATACACGTTTAACAATGCAAAGCACTTCCATAATAGTTATGTGGTAAAAGACTAACCACATTTCCCTCTGTCCTATCCTGCCCTTCATTTATTTCATTCTCTCCCTTGACCTGTCCTCCCGTGATAATGTTTGCTTCTGATTATCCCTTTTGCCAATTTGCTGTCCCTTCTATCATCTTCTCTCTTCTATCCCCTTTCCCCTTGTCTTCCTGCAGGGTAAAATAGATTTACATATCCATTTCAGTGTGTGTTATTCCCTCCTTAAGCCAAACCCCATGAGAGAAAGGCTCAATTATTTCCTTTCATTTCTCCCTCTTCCCCTCCATTGTAAAAGCTCTTTCTTCCCTTTTTCATGTGAGATGATTTGCTACATTCTACCTCTCCCTTTCTCTTACTCCTAGTACATTCCATTCAACAGTAAATTTTATTTTTTTTAGGTATTCTCCCTTAATATTCAGCTCACCTTGTGCCCTCTATGTATGTGTATCACATACATATATATATATACATACACCCATGTACATATACATACCCACACATATATAATATACACACACATACCTACCCATACACATCTACATATATATATATTCTCTCTAACTACCCTAATATTGATAAAGGTCTCATGAGTTACAAATAACATCTTTCCCTGTAGGAATGTAAACAATTCAACTTTAATGAATTCCTTAAGGCTTCTCTTTCCTGTTTACCTTTTCATGTTTCTCTTGATTCTTGTATTTGAAAGTCAAATTTTCTATTCAGCTCTGGTCTTTTCAAAAGAATGCTTGGAAGTCCTCTATTTCATTGAAATTCCATTTCCCCCCCTCCCCCCCCCCGAAGTATTATACTCAGTTTTGCTGGGTAGGTGATTTTTGGTTTTAATCCTATCTCCTTTGACCTCTGGAATATCATATTCCAAGTCCTTCGATCCCTTAGTGTAGAAGTTGCTAAATACTGTGTTATCCTGATTGTATTTCCACAACACCTGAATTGTTTCTTTCTGGATGCTTCTAATATTTTCTCCTTAACTTTGGAATTCTGGAACTTGGCTACAATTTCCTTTGGGGATCTCTTTTAGGAGGTGATCAATGAATTCTTTCCATTTCTATTTTACCCTTTGGTCCTAGAATATTAGGGCAGTTTTCCTTGATAATTTCTTGGAAGATAATGTCTAGGCTCTTTTTTTGATTATGGTTTTCAGGTAGACCAATAAATTTAAATTATCTCTCCTAGATCTATTGTCCAGGTAGGTTAATTTTCCAATGAGATGTTTCACATTGTCTTCTATTTTTTCATTCTTTTGGTTTTGTTTTGTAATTTCTTGGTTTCTCATAAAGTCATTATCTTCCATCTGCTCCATTCTAATATTTAAAGAACTATTTTCTTCAGTGAGTTTTTGAATCTCCTTTTCCATGTGGCCAATTCTGCTTTTTAAAGCCTTCTTATCCTCATTGGCTTTTTGGACCTCTTTTGCCATTTGGGTTAGTCTATTTTTAAAGGTGTTATTTTCTTCAGCATTTTTTTGGGGTCTTCTTTAGCAAGGTGTTGACTTGCGTTTCATGATTTTCTTGCATTGCTCTCATTTCTCTCCCCAATTTTTCCTCCACGTCTCTTACTTGATTTTCAAAATCTTTTTTGAATTCTTCCATGGTCTGAGACCATTGCATATTTTTTTGGAGGTTTTGGATGTAGAAGCACTAACTTTTATGTCTTCCATTGCTGGTATGCTTTGTTCTTTCTCATCTGAGAGGACAGAAGAAAATACCTGCTCACCAAGAAAGTAACCTTCTATAGTCTTATTTTTTTCTCCTTTTTTGGGCATTTTCACAGTCAGTTACTTGACTTTTGAGTCCTTTGTCAAGTGGACGGTATACTCTAGGGACCTGTAAGTTTCCAGTTCCTCCAAGGTGGCACAATCAAGGGATAGGAATTTTCTCCTCTCCTGGCCTGCACTCTGGTCTGGTCTGGTCTGGGAGCAATCACAAGCACTCTTCTGCTCAGGATCTGTGAGTAGTATTCCTTCTCTAGAACCTCCACCAACTCCACCATGCCAGTGCTCCTCCTTACCCCAGGATTGTCACTCAGGCCTGAGACTCAGATAAGTGCCTAGATTCCCCCAAAGGCCTCAAACGTGTATGCTGTGGCTGCTGCCACCCTGGGGCTGGGGCAAGACAGCACTCCCCTCTCACTCAGCTGAGAGAGCTTTCTTACTGACCTTTGAAATTGTCTTTGGCATTTGTGGGTTGAGAAATCTGGGAACCAAAGCTGCTACCTGTGATTCTGTGCCCTGAAGTCTGCTCCAGTCCTGTCTGTGCGGTGTGGCAGAAAACATCTTTCATTATCTCTTAGATAAGACCATTGCAATCGATCAGACTTTGACTGCTTTTAGTGTTATTTCATTTACATTACAATGGCCAATATTGTCTATTGTTCCCATTCTCCCCTCTGCATTAGTTCATACAAGTCTCATATTTTTCTCAGTATTTTCCCATTTGTTGTTTTTTACATTCTATTATGTTCATATATCACAATTTGTCTATACCTAATGACTCTCCTTCCTCACCATCCCGTGTAATTTGGTTTTTTTCCTCCCTTTTATGCTGAAATTATCCTCTCAAAGGCCTCCTATGACTTCCTTTCAATGAACTTTTTACTTCTTTCATTTCTCATCTTCCTTGATCTCTGTGAAGAATTCAACATGGCAGACAACCCTGTTGCATCATACTCTCTTTTACCTTGGCCTAAAGTGTCACTCTCCTGCTACTTCTTCTATTTCTCTAACCATCCATTTACTGTATTTTTTTTACAGGTTCCTTGTCTGCTTTTGGGATAGTTGAGATGGTTTTTTCCCAAGGTTCTTCCTTTGGTTCTTGTGGAACAGAAAAACTCAAAGCCTTTTCAACCTAATCATAGATTAGGATTTAGAAAAGACTTTAGAGCCTCTAGGATCCAAATCCTTAATTTTTTAGATGAGGAAAGTAAGATATAGAGAGGTGACTTGTCTCAAGGTTGCAAAGAAGTAGAAGAATTAGGATTTGAAAACAGTTCTAAGCTGATACCAACTTCACCATTCTGGTCTTTCTTTCTCAGGACTTCATATCCCTCATCTGTAAAATGGATTCTTATGATCATAGACCTTGGTCTTTACAGAACTCAGAAGTCATCACATCCAACATCTTTATGTTATAGAGAGGAAATAGTGACTGTAGAGGTGGCATGACTTGTTCAAGATCACAGGGATAGGTAAGTGTCAGAAGTGAGATTTAAAACCAGGTCCTATGACCCCAGAACTCTTTTCACTAGAATTCACTGCCTCCTTTTAATAATACTTGTCCAACAATAAGAAAAAGGGTCCATGAACCTGGATACTGGGCTCTCTCCCTGTGCCCTCTTTACTCTGGACCTATACACCTACTGCCTGGGTTCATTCCTAGGGGAGTTGGCCTCAAATCAGATGGATGGGTTCTTGTTCTCATAATCTGGCTCTTTACACCCCCACCTTGGAACACCAGACAAATTTTATTTATAGATTACAGTTTGCTCATGTATAGAGTTTCCCCAAAGAGAAAAAGTAGAAAGGTACTCACTGAACAATGTGAATCAGGTATTGGGTAGCTATTTATTTTCTCTGCACATAAGAAATGGTAAAACACAAAGATTCACAAATAAACATTGACAAATACTCAAAACAGAATGCAAGAAAAGCTTGAGGGGAGGAGCCAAGATGGCAGAGTAGAAAGACTCAAGTATGCTAGCTCCGAACCCACAGCCCATAAATTTTCTGTAAAAAGAACTCCCCACAAATTCTGGACCAGTGGAAGCCAGGCAACACAGTGGAGGAGATTTCCATTCCAGAGAGCCCTGAAAAACTGCCACCAAAGCTCCATCACGCACCAAGCCCAGAGCAGAGCCCACCCCTGCGCTGCCCTGGCCGCACGGTCCCAGAGGAGCAGATCTGAGCAGGCTTCAGGGATGGAATCTCCAGTGGCCACAAAGGTCCCTCCACCCACAGGCACTACAGGTCAGTGAGAGAGACTTCTGGGCTGGGCGACAGGGGAGCAGGGTGTCTCTGTGACTCGGGCCCCCTCGGGAGGTAGTGGCAGAGGCAGCAGTGGCCAGGGGCTCCTGGAGCAGACAGGAGCTCCGCTCCATTACTGAAGATCTCTGCATAAAGTCCTGAGGGAACTGAACCTGGGAGGCGGCCCTGCCCCCACCTGAGCACCAGAACATAAGCTCACATTGATTAGCAGCTACACCCTCTGCGGAAAGCACTGAGGCTGGGGAGCAGCATTTGAATATCAGACCCCAAGCACTAGCTGGGCAGATCTAGGCACAGGTGGAGAGGAATCTCAGAAGTCAAGTAACTGGCTGGGAAAATGCCCAGAAAAGGGAAGAAAAATAAGACCATAGAAGGCTACTTTCTTGGTGAACAGATGTTCCCACCTTTCATTTCTGATGACAAGGAACGATGCTTACCATCAGGGAAAGACATAGAAGCCAAGGCCTCTGTATCCCAAACATCCGAAATAGATATCCAATGGGCTCAGGCCATGGAAGAGCTCAAAAATGATTTTGAAAATCAATTTAGACAGGTGGAGGAAAACCTGGGAAGAGAAATGAGAGAGATGCAAGAAAAGCATGAAAAGCGGGTCAATACCTTGGTAAAGGAGACCCAAAAAAATGCTGAAGAAAATAACACCTTGAAAAATAGGCTAACTCAATTGGCAAAAGAGGTTCAAAAAGCCAATGAGGAGAATAATGCTTTCAAAAGCAGAATTAGCCAAATGGAAAAAGAGGTTCAAAAACTCACTGAAGAAAATAGTTCTCTCAAAATTAGAATGGAACAGATGGAGGCTAATGACTTTCTGAGAAACCAAGAATCATAAAACAAAACCAAAAGAATGAAAAAATGGAAGAGAATGTGAAATATCTCATTGGAAAAACAACTGACCTGGAAAATAGATCCAGGAGAGACAATTTAAAAATTATGGGACTACCTGAAAGCCATGATCAAAAAAAGAGCCTAGACATCATCTTTCATGAAATTATCAAGGAAAACTGCCCTGAGATTCTAGAACCAGAGGGCAAAATAAGTATTGAAGGAATCCACCTATCACTGCCTGAAAGAAATCCAAGAAGAGAAACTCCTAGGAACATTGTGGCCAAATTCCAGAATTCCCAGGTCAAGGAGAAAATATTGCAAGCAGCTAGAAAGAAACAATTCCAGTATTGTGGAAATACAATCAGGATAACACAAGATTTAGCAGCTTCTACATTAAGGGATTGAAGGGCGTGGAATAGTATATTCCAGAAGTCAAAGGAACTAGGACTCAAACCAAGAATCACCTACCCAGCAAAACTGAGTATAGTACTTCAGGGGAAAATATGGTCTTTCAGTGAAACAGAGGACTTTCAAGCATTCTTGATGAAAAGACCAGAGCTGAAAAGAAAATCTGACTTTCAAACATAAGAATGAGAAGAAGCATGAGAAAGTAAACAGTAAAGAGAAGTCATAAGGGACTTACCAAAAGTGAACTGTTTACATTCCTACATAGAAAGACAATATTTGTAACTCTTAAAACCTTTCAGTATCTGGGTAGTTGGTGGGACCACATACAAATGTACACACACATACATGCACACACACATGTACATGCGTGCACACACACATACACACATGCACACACACAGAGACAGAGAGCACAGAGTGAATTGAATAGGATGGGACCATATCTTAAAAGAAATTAGGGTAAATGGTGAGAGAGAAATGTAGTGGGAGGAGAGAGGGTAAAATGGAATGGGGTAAATTATCTCTCATTCAAGAGGCAAGCAGAAGACTCTTTAGTGGAGGGAAAAAGAGGAGAGCTGAGAAAAAAACAGAAGTTTACCCTCATCACATTCGACTAAAGGAAGGAATAAAATGCACACTCATTTTGATATGAAAACCTATCTTACAATACAGGAAAGTGGGGGAGAAAGAGATAAGCAGGGTGGGGGGAATGATGGGAGGGAGGGCAATGGGAGGAGGGAGCAATTTGAAGTCAACACTTGGGGAGGGACAGGATCAAAAGACAGAATAGAAACAATGGGGGGCAGGACAGGATGGAGGGAAATACAGTTAGTCTTGCACATCACAACTATTATTGAAGTCATTTGTAAAACTACACAGATATGGCCTATATTGAATTGCCTGCCTTCCCAAAGGGAACGGGTGGGGAGGGAGGGATGGGGAGAATTTGGAACTCAAAGTTTTAGGAGCAACTGTTTAGTATTGTTGTTGCTACTAGGAAATAAGAAATACAGTTAACAGGGAATAGAAAGTCATCTGGCCCTACAGGACAAAAGAGAAGATGGGGACGAGAGAAGGGAAGGATGATAGAGGAGAGGGCAGATTGGTGATAGGGAAAATTAGAATGCTCAGTATGTTGGGAAGGGAGGAGGGGATAAATGGGGAAAAAATTTGGAAGCCAAAATTTTGTGAAAATGAATGTAAAAAGTCAAATAAATAAATTTATATTAAGAATAAAAAAATTAAAAAAAAGAATCTCAAAAAAAATACAAAAAAAAAAAAAAGAACCAGAATGCAACAACTTATAATTTCTGTTATACCCTCTGGGGAGAGTGATTTTAAAATATTAGGACCTGAGAGGTATAATGTAGTGGGGGTACTTTTGGGGCTTTGGATTGGTCTGGGTTGCCCCTGAGGACTCTTCCAACTTTTCAAATTCTGTGATTCTATTTTCATTATAAATGTTATTTAGAAAATCTCTAAAATCCCTGCATATTGTTGAAAAGAGAATGTCTAGAAAAGGAAACCTGATGTGATCAGGGCCGCATTGAAAGGATTTCAGATGATCAGTCTGTCTTCCTATGAAAGCAGAGAAGGGATGCGGTTGATCTCTATAAAATCCCAAAGGAGGTGGGTCTGGTTCAGGCAATCTCATTATACCAGAAGGCTGAGGCTCCCCTCAATGAAAGAGAGAGCTGAGTTGAGGAAAAATGAAAGGAAGCATTATAGCACACTTTGGAGAATTAGCTTAGGGAATTCATTACCCAGACAAGTGGTTAAGGCTGAAAACAGAACTAATAATGATCCCAACTTGTATTCCTGAAGTGCTTGATGGTTCAGGAGCTGCTTTCTCCTCAGTTCGGAGAGGTTGTTTCTGCCTTTCCTTGTACCCCTGGTACTTAGCGCACGCAGTACGTGGAGCCCTTTCGCTTCAATTCGGAGAAGCTGTTTCTGCCTTTCTTTGCACCCCTGGTACTTAGCGCACGCAGTACGTGGAGCCCTTTCGCTTCAATTCGGAGAAGCTGTTTCTGCCTTTCCTTGTACCCCTGGTACTTAGCGCAGTACCTGGAGCCCTTGATGAGTGATTGTTGATTGACTGAAGTAGATGGTGTAAATATTGACATGCCCATTTTACAGATGAGGCAACAGAAACTCAGAAAGAAAGATGGGACTCTGCCAAAGAAAGGAATGTTGTCATTGGAAGGAACTTCAGCAGCCATCTGGTTGAATTCACACCTTAAAAGGAATCCTCATTATAATATACTGGACATGCAGTCATACATTCTTTGTTTGGAGATATACAGAGATGAAGAATTCACTACCTTTTGGGTATTTCATCCAGCTTTTCTGTCGGGTCAGACTCTTTGTGACCCCATTTGTTTGCTTTTTTTTTTTTTTTTTTTTTGGCAGAGGTACTGGAGTGGTTTATCATTTCCTTCTCCAGATCATTTTGCAGATGAGGAAACTGAGGCAAACAGGGTAAAATGACTTGCCTAGGTCACAGTTAGTAAGTGTCTGAGGCCAGATTTGAACTTGGGAAGATGTGTCTTCCTGACTCCAAGTCTGGCAGATTATGCCACCTAACTGCCATTCCTAATTGTTTACTATGTCCCTGAGCAGGTAGGAGGCCCTGTTTGGGAAGTTAGGTGATGCAATGGATAGAGTGTCAGGCTTGGCGTCAGGAAGACTCATATTCCCTGAGTTCAAATCTAGCCTCAAATACTTTCTAGCTGTAACTCTGGGAAAATCACTTAATCCTGTTTGCCTCAGTTTCCTCAACTGTAAAATCTACTGAAGATGGAAATGGCAAACTATTCCAGTATCTCTGCCAAGGAAACCCCAAATAGGGTCACAGAGAGTTGGACATGACTGAAGAAACAGCTTGAACAGCAGAAGCAATCCTGTCAAAAAAGGAAATAGTTTGTCATGACCTGTTGTTGGTGAAGTCACAATGACTCTTCTTAATTAACCAACCAACGAGTATTTTTTATTAAGCCCTTACTATGTGCCAGGAACTGAGCAAAGTGCTGAGAACACAAAGGAAAAAGGCAAAGTCAGTCCCTGTCCAAAAGAACTTACATTCCAACCAGTATTTCTTTTTTTAGAGAGTTGAAAATCATCTCTCTAAACATCTGTTTTAGAATTTTCTCAGGAATCAAAGTAAAATTCGCTGACCTGTCATTTGTAGACTTATCTCCTCTTTTGTGAAAGGGGACATTTGTCCTTTTCTTTTGTTGATTCTTCATTTTCTTCCTATCAAATTCTTGACATTTTTCTCCTCTGACAGTGTGACCACCCTGGTACAGACCTTCTTGACCTCCTGCCTAGATTATTACAATGGCGGCTGGTGGACCTCTCTGCCTCAGGTCTCTCTCCCCTCCAATCTATCCTCCATTCAGCTGGGAAATTGACCTCCCTGAAATGTAGATTTGCTCATGTCACCTTCAACTGACCAACTTTAGGGGCTCCCTATGGCTTCTATAATCAAATAGAAAGTCCTTTATAACCAGGCTTCCCTTTCCTATCTTTCCAGTCTTTTATGTCCCTCATACTTTATGATTCAGTGACCCTGGCCTCTTGTCCCTCGCATGAGACATCCCATCTCTTGGCTGAGCATTTTCCTTGGCTCTCCTCCATGCCTGGAATGCCTTCCCCCCTCATCATTTCCTCCTGGCTTCCCTGGTTTCCTTTAAGGCTCGTCCAAAGTCCCACCTCTGCAGGAAGCCTTTCTCAGCTCTCTTAATGCCATCCCCAATATATTTGGCATGTATCTTGTTTGTACCTATTTGTTCACATGTTGTCTCCCCCATTAGGCTGAGCTTTTTGAGGACAGAGATTGTTTTCGCTTTTTTTTGTGTCTTCAGCTCTTAGCACAAGGTCTGGCATGCAGTAGATGTTTAATAAGTGCTCATTGACTGACTCACATAGCAAATTTAAATTGGCCTCTGGAATTTCCACCCATTTCCCTGTTTGTTCCTCTCAGGCCAAATAGAGCAAATCTAGTCCTTTCTCTATGTGACATCAATCAATGCAGCTCTGTCCAGGTGAAGACAGCATGCTCCAGCTGCATCTACTTTTCTTGGGGCTAGTTCAACAGGTCCTAAGATAACATGCACCTTTTACCACCCTGATAATCCTTCTCTGGACACTTTTCACCTTATCAAAGTCCTTCCTAAACTGTGTTACTCAGACCTGAAAACCCCACTCTAAATGTAAACTGTTCCAAGGTCCTACAGCTATTTAGTGTCAGAGGCAGAATTAAAACCCAGATTTTGAGATTCCAAGTCCCTTGCTGTCACTCTACATAGAATGATTAGACAATGAGAACTGAAAATGTCAGAATTTCAAGGAACCTTTGAGATCATCTGGTCTGACCTATTCTTATTACAGATGAAGAAAGAGAGGTCCCCAAAGTGAAGGGACTGACCCAAGGTAACACCACCGTTAAGTGGAAGAGCCAAGAATCAAACTCAGGTCTTCTGAATCTGGGCTCTGTGAGGGACTGGGGGCCAGAGGACCATGTTCATCTCTTACTACAAGGGAATACAGGCGTGTCATGCTCTTTCTCATTGTGCCCCTATAAAATGAGGAGGTAGTAGATTAAGTGATTCCTGAAGTCCTTTATAGTTTTAAAGTTCTGTGACCATGTGCTTTCCCACTGTGTTACTGATTTGATCTTCTGTAAATTGGTTCTTAGGTTAGAGGAATATCTGACCACTGGACCCAGATGGCTCTGGAAGAGAAAGTGAGGCTGGTGACCTTGCACAGCCTTCCTTCACTCAAATAAAGTCAACTGCAAGTCATGTTCTCATTTTCCTGATGTCATGGTCCTCTTTGAAAATGAAGGACAAACATAACCTGTGAGTAATCCAAACTGCCTTAATGGGGACCCAGCCAGTTAAATAATCTAGATCATCCTCTTCCTCTCCTTCTTCCTCTCCTTGTCCTCTCCAAAAGAAAGTAAATTCTGATGGCCAGAAGCTGCCCAGTTAACTTGTGGTTTACTGCCTAGAATTCTTTCTCTTTCTTTTCTCCTTCCTTCCTTCCTTCCTTCCTTCCTTCCTTCCTTCCTTCCTTCCTTCCTTCCTTCCTTCCTTCCTTCCTTCCTTCCTTCCTTCCTTCCTTCCTTCCTTCCTTCCTTCCTTCCTTCCTTCCTTCCTTCCTTCCTTCCTTCCTTCCTTCCTTCCTTCCTTCCTTCCTTCCTTCCTTCCTTCCTCTCTCTCTCTTTCTTCTTTTACAAAACCCTAAACCCAGTTCACTCTAAAGCTCATAGATTGGACCACAATAGGTCCAATCTCCACTTAATGGTTGTATTTTGGGCCCTCCTGGCTTAGAGTGAATGTCAATGGTAACTGTTTCTCTTTGGAACAGCAAACCTGATGGTCTTTCCCTCCCAGTTTGATTTTTTTTTCTTTCTAATTAAAGGGGCCATCCCTTGACTCACTTCTTAAAGAGACCTATTACTGAATAAGTGTTACCTCACTTTAAGTGAGTACCTGAAAAGGCCTTTGCCTAAAAGGGCCAGGGTCTCTCACTGCATCCTGGGTCATCTCCAGTCATCCTGATGAATATTTGGTCACTGGATCCAGACGGGTCTGGAGGAGGAAGTGAGGTTGGGTTGAGGAAGGAGCATGCAGAGAGGGAGAATGAGTATCATGTAAGTGGCTTCTTCCAAGAATTTGATTGAGGAGCAGAGGACAGACATAAGACAATTATCTTAAGGCAAGATCTAGTGAAGGTTTTCCCAAGAATGCAGGAGACAGGAATATGTGATAGTAGCAGGGCACTGAGGGAGCTACCCCCTCCCCCAGGGAGAGGGAGCTTTAAGTCCTGACTAGTGATTTCTGCTACAGGTATAAAACAGAACCAGAGTCAATAGGAGCCTCCTTTGTTGCAACAATTCTCATTTTCATTGGCCTGTGGACAATCTTGCAAGACTGCGTGGTAGGAAGCACATAGCATTTGGTTAGGCCACTTACTACCTATGTGACCTTGTACTAATTAATTAAGCTGTCTGGGCCTCATTTTTGTTATCTGAAAGATGAGGGGTATGGACTACATAAGTGTTATCAAATTTAAGTAGAAACAGGGTTCACGACATCATGCATTATGATCCCTGTGGACTGAATATTGACATAGGAAACCACATATTAATATTATCTATGTTCCATTAAATTTTTATTATGTAAAATATTTCCCAGTTATATTTTAATCATGGGTGGCTAGGTGGCACAGTGGACAAAGAGCCAGACCTGGAGTTAGGAAGACCTGAGTTCAAATCTGGCCTCAGATGCTTAACTAGCTGTGTGACCCCTGGTAAGTCAACCTTGTTTGCCTCAGTTTCCTCATCTATAAAATGAGCTGGAGAAGAAAATGGCAAACTACTCCATTATCTTTGCCAAGAAAATCCCAAATGGGGTCATGAAGAGTTAGACAGGGCCGAACACAACAAATTTTAATCTGGTTCAGGGGCACTTGGGAATGTTAGCAGCTCTCTGGAGAGCATAATCTCTAAGTGGCTTCTAGCTTGCAAACAACGATAACAACAGCAATAAACCATCGAGTCGGTCACCATAGAGTGGAGCTGCAAATGGTGGTAGAGATGGGCATGAATGTGCCCTGATCTTGGCATCCAAGAGAATTGCCTCCTGGGAGACAGGCACGGTTTTCTGTTGTCTTGGCATCCCCAGCACACTGTACATGGCCTAGCACATTTTTTTCTTAACTGGATCTATGATTTTACCAATGTTGGGTCCTTTCATTGAGAAAATTCCTATATCGGTGAAACTTTAAGTCTTATGTGAGTTGCTTGTGGAGTTAGGAAAGGTAAATGACTTTTCTGGGGCCTTGTCAGAACTAGAACCCAGATACTCCAGGCTCCTTGCCCCCCACTTTCTCTACTTTGCCATGCTGTATCTCCTTGGTATTTAATAAAATGCCAACAAAATACTCATAAGATTACAGAATCAGAGGAAATCATACTAAAATTTATATGGCAAAGCAAATGGTCAAGAATATAAGGAAAAATTATGAAAATTATTAGAAAGCCATCATTATCAAAACTATCTTGGATTGGGTAAAATGGAATTTTAACCATCAGTGAAACAGATTAGATAACCACAAACAAGAAACAATTGCAATAATAACTATGCCTTTGATACAATCAAGATCACAAAATTATTATATTATAAAGATGGGTGGGAAAGTTGGATTGTGGTCTGTTGAAAAGTGGGATTAGATTCATCTCTCCTACCATATAATTCAGTCTTTCAAAACTTTGATAGATGTATGATCTGAATGTTGTATGTATTTCCTGCAGTGAAACAGATCACAGCCTATCCCTGCCTTCCCATCCTGAGGGTCTCTTCTCTATGTGTTCTCTTATAAATCCTTCATGATGGAGTCTCCCATTTTATTTTTTGTACCACCATTACATTTTATGCACAAAAATTTTATTCTGAGAAGAGGTCCCTAGGATCTGCTAGATGCCAGAGGATTCTAGGACCTAAAAAAAGGTTAAGAACTCTTGCCTGTATTTTAATGGAGCAGTGAGTGATCTGTTGGTTACCCTTTCCTCTTAATACATGATGGATTCATCTTTTTCCCCAGCCATATATCTCTCAGTGACATCCTTTATGCTACCTCTTCATGGAAATAAATTGGTACCTTCTCTTATCTTCTCAATTGCCCTTTGGGTGACCTACAACTTTAATTCAATGTTATTCCATGACTTGTAGACATATGGCCTCATCAGAAGAATATTAACGTTAACAATACAGGCCTTTGTTGTAAAGAAAAAGCTTAGGATCAGTGTGATTTCCCAAAGGAAACCCAGCCTCTGCCGCTCTCCTCTTCTGATTCATTTTAGACCATCCACAGAGTCTGTCCCAGCTCTCTGTGCTGTCCATCCATTATCATGGGCTGTGATAAATTAAAAATGTGAAGTGGGTCAATAGTATACTATTAAGAATCAAAACTAGAAAGACAGATGAATGCTATATATACACTCCCAAGCATTTCTCCAGCACTTTAGTGTGCACCAGGCAAGAGTCTGTGATTTTATCAGTGTGGGGAGAACTGGGTGGTTTAGGTCTTAGTCACTGGAAGCTGTTACTCTTCTTTCTGTTTTCATTGACCTAGAATGAGAAGAATGGCTACTAGGGAGTTGATACCCAAGCTAGATAAGGATGTAGTTATTGAATTTGATGCACTGATCCATGTGATTGCGAGCACTGTCAGTGTTCTCTGAAAGCTCTTAGAGAATGGGAGCGGGGCCCCAGGACTAGAGAAGTACAAAAGCCATCCCAATACTACAGAAGATGAAGAGGGCAGAATGTACACACTCAAGGCCAGTAGGTGTGACTTCAATTTCTGGAAAAGTTCTAGGATGTATCATTAAAAGGATAGATGGTCAGTGTCCGGGACTCACGGTCCCCGATCAACCCTCCCGGTGAGTAGTAACCCCTCACTCTGCTTCACGCAGCTTCAGACGTCTCTGGTCCCGCCTCCGGAGGCTGGAGCACGGGCTAAACCAAGCACGAGCCAGAGTGGTAGAGCAATGCAGATGTTTATTCAGTAGTTCACATCAGTCCAGTCCCCCCCGAACCCCCTCAGATTATTGCCTTATAGTC